>QNUK01001931.1:0-23039 GCA_013621035.1 Clarias magur
GAATGTCGTCCAATCAACATCCTGCCTTGGCTTGCGCTTAATTACAATGTAGTCTGTACATAGAGGGCCCGCGAGGCGGAGTTATTTATTCTTCTCTTAATCTTGTCGAGAAGTAGTAATACTATGCCTGAACCAGCCAAGACCGCTCCTAAGAAGGGCTCGAAGAAAGCCGTGACCAAGACGGCCGGCAAAGGAGGCAAGAAGCGCAGAAAGTCCAGGAAGGAGAGCTACGCCATCTACGTGTACAAAGTCCTGAAGCAGGTTCACCCCGACACCGGCATTTCGTCCAAGGCGATGGGGATCATGAATTCGTTCGTCAACGACATTTTCGAGCGCATTGCCGGTGAGTCCTCGCGTCTGGCCCACTACAACAAACGCTCCACCATCACTTCTAGGGAGATCCAGACCGCCGTGCGCCTGTTGCTGCCCGGTGAGCTGGCCAAGCACGCGGTGTCCGAGGGCACCAAGGCCGTGACCAAGTACACCAGCTCCAAGTAAAGCGCGTCACCGCCGCCTTCATCAACCCAACGGCTCTTTTAAGAGCCACCCATGTTTTCTGTGAAAGAGTAAATTCTTGTGTACGCGTGTGAGAGAGACGTTATTCTGAATGCGTGATCATAAGAGAACGTTCAGACCACAGTTTTCTAGCAGCACTTGGTAAATAAAATTTAGTTTTTAGCTTTACTGATCAGTTCAAAATTGGTTTCTAACAGCAGTCATTTAAGTCCAGTTTTCTGTATAAAAGTTTATAACTATGTATGTAACTATATAATGGCGAGAGAGGCATTTTTTATTACTAAATTGTGTGCACATGTTTAAAAAAAAAAAAAAAAAAAGAAGATAATGAGCCCTAACATTGTATTTTTCTTTTGCTTTATGAAGGGAGGTTTGCTTGTCACATTTGTCAGCTGTTGGGTGTGGATAACTATATTCTGTTTGATGGAAAAAGGGGTTTTTCTTCAAACAGGAAGACACGATTGCTGATGTCATTTTATGTATAGTAGTAGTATGTGTAGTAATGATGGTGAGATGATGCCACATTTAGTTGTCGAGGCTTTCCTGCCTCAAAGTTTCACCAGAAGGTTATTTTAAGTTACCATTTCTTTCTGCAAATTACTTAATTGCATAATTAGGAAGGACAATGTTTTGCAGATGTATGAATCTATCTTTCTCTGAAACAGAGAAAATCAAACTGCACTAAAGAGGTGAAGATGGCTGTTTTGTGGTCTCTTTATTCTTTTGCTGAGTATTTATTGAGTATTTATTTATTTTTTAAATAAAATGTTTCAGTTAGCCTACAGATATTTTGAACAGTTGGCGTTTTATATATATATATATATATATGTGTGTGTGTGTGTGTGTGTGAAGCCGGTGTGTTTCCGCTTATTATAATGAATAATGAGGCACCCTGACATTACTGAGGTGAGCTTAGCTTATGTTAGGTGCACTGTACAAGAGTTTGTGAGAGATAAACATTCATTACCGTATCTATCTTATTTCCTCAGAGTTGCTAATGCTCATCTACAAGTGTTATACGGATTCACTTATCTGTAGGAAAACCGAATTGAGTAAATACACGAAACATAACTTCAAACATGTAGTTACTCTTGAGAATGACCAAGTAAAACCCTTGAAAATATCAAACCCTTTTGAATGTGAAACAATGCATAGCTCTAACACATCATTGGAATTCCAGAAACAGTGTTTTAATTTTGATTAGTTTTGGAAGAATAAAGTTTTTTATAATGTCGGTATGTATTAGTTATTTATTGATTTTTAACGATGTAGTGGACAATGGCCTGGGCCTGTGTTGACCCTTTCCCCAAGACAAATTCAGAGTGTTAGCACTCTGTGCTGATATATGCATTTGAATCTTAAGGCTATTTCAGCAGAATGGCTCCATTTGTCCACCTTCACATTGTGCATAACCTGGTAGGTTTGTGTGTGTGTGGGAGGGAGAGAGAGACGCGCGCGCACACACACACACACAAACCTACCAGGTTATGCACAATGTGAAGGTGGACAAATGGAGCCATTCTGCTGAAATAGCTTTAAGATTCAAATGTGCTACACAGACACAGAGTGCTAACATTCTGTTTAGTGATGGAAAAAAGTCTCATTATATATGCTACAATATTGCTATTAAAATAGTTATCATATACAGAGAAGCATAACTATCATGCAGGTTTTGAAGAAGAACAAGAGCTTTGGATATTCTCTACTACATTAGCATACTTTAGGTTATTATTAGATTTAAAAAACAACATCTGAGGCCTTTAAGTCTTAATATGAAACACATGTTTGCTTTTCACATTGATATATGTTAAGGAGACATAGACTTTGTTTGGATTATTTGTAATACCCAATGAATCCATACACAAGCTTTAAGTGATTATACAATAATAATAAACATTTGGAGGTTATAGTATTGGGTAATGTGTCTCATTTTATAGTTACATTTGATGTTTTAACCATGCAGTTTTATAATTTGTATCCATTCAAAAGTGTTTATGTTTCCACATGTTTATAAACACTTGAAAGAAAATAGTATAAATATTTGTACATTAAATGTGTTGTCAAACATTATATAGACAGAGAAAATGTTGTGCAAGCTTTTTACTGCAGTCAGAATTTGCACAAGATAATAGGTGCAAGCCGAACTGTGTGAAAATTTGGAAACATGCCGAGTTGTGTGAAACAATAAAGTGGCTCTTAAAAGAGCCTTTGTGAAGATTTCGACGGAGTTTACGGTTTAAGCGCGCTCTCCGCGAATACGGCGGGCCAGCTGGATGTCCTTGGGCATGATGGTGACTCTCTTGGCGTGGATGGCGCACAGATTGGTGTCTTCGAACAGGCCGACCAGATAAGCCTCGCTCGCCTCCTGCAGGGCCATGACGGCCGAGCTCTGAAAGCGCAAGTCGGTCTTGAAGTCCTGAGCGATTTCTCTCACCAGGCGCTGGAACGGCAGCTTACGGATGAGCAGCTCGGTGGACTTCTGATAACGGCGAATCTCTCTCAGAGCCACAGTGCCGGGCCTATAACGGTGAGGCTTCTTCACGCCGCCGGTAGCCGGAGCGCTTTTACGGGCAGCTTTAGTGGCGAGCTGCTTCCTGGGCGCCTTACCACCGGTGGACTTACGCGCGGTCTGCTTGGTTCTTGCCATCGCTTACAAACTCTGAACTTCTTCGAAGAAAAACAGAATGAGAGACACCAGCGAACGCGGTCTATTTACAGCCTAACGCTCGGCTGCGCTGATTGGGCGTCTTGAAAGCGCCGCCTGTCATTGGTTCGAAGGCGTCACGTCACCTCGCGTTTATTGGCTCCTCTTCTACCACTGACTCGGTTTGAATCCCCCTTATTATCTTTACCTGAAACAGAGCGGACTGCTGGCGTTTTAAAACAAAATGTATCGAACGTTATCGTGTGTGTTATTTACAAGGGTATACATGGTTTTGAACGTGTACATCTCAAAATTATCACATGTATAATGCAACGTTAAAACATGGTAGCACGTTCTTATTCTAAAAGCTCCATAGGGCTTTTGTCGTTTTAGTTTATTGTACGTCGACAGCGGGGATATAAGAGTCATACAGAGAGAATCGAGCTTTTAACAGAGATATTATCAGCGAGGCAGATCACAAGCCATTTTTGAGCCAACACATCGTGTCCGCTAGCATGCGGTAACTTTAAGCATTAAGTAGAACATGACATACCTTTAATAACTTGAAGGGAGAAAAATGAAGTAAAGCTTTACATGTATTAGTTCCAAACAAATCTTCAATTAGACAATCCTGCACAAAATGTGGCTCAAAATAGTACGGTCTGCCGAACAGAACTCTCACATGGGGAAGCATACAGTGTCACACACAATTAAATCCTGACTCCCCCCTGACTGGAGAACATTGGTTCCACTGTGAAAATAACACGCAGATCTCATATTCCTGCTCAAGTAAAATAGACTCAGTTAAGTTTATTCACATATTTAACCGAAACGAATAAACTGACTGAACGGATGAAGTAGAACTACTGGGGCTAGTAGTTGCACACATTATATATGAGATCTTCAACAAACAATTCCCATTCTTTCAGGTAAGGTCGTATTCCTATTCGTACATGTGTTACATGAGTGTTTGTGAAGTGATCGAGAAAAACGGCCTTTTAAAAGGAAAATGGGTGGCTCTTAAAAGAACCTTTGGATACTGTGAAACGCAGCAGTGGGTAAAATTACTTGGTCTTGGCCGGCTTCTCGGTCTTCTTGGGCAGAAGCACAGCCTGGATGTTAGGCAGCACGCCACCCTGAGCGATGGTCACTCCGCCTAGCAGTTTGTTCAGCTCCTCGTCGTTACGCACGGCGAGCTGCAGGTGCCGGGGAATGATACGGGTCTTCTTGTTGTCGCGGGCGGCGTTACCAGCCAACTCCAGGATCTCAGCGGTCAGATACTCCAGCACGGCGGCTAAGTAGACCGGAGCGCCGGCACCAACGCGCTCAGCGTAGTTCCCTTTCCGGAGAAGCCTATGGACGCGGCCCACGGGGAACTGCAGTCCGGCTCTGGATGAGCGAGTCTTGGCCTTGGCACGAGCCTTTCCGCCGGTCTTGCCTCTTCCAGACATGATTCACTGCGTTAACGTGATCGAAAAGCACTGTAAAAATGTAAGCGGTTATTCGGTAGCTCTCTGTAATATAGCCTAAACTGCTGCGTCCTCATTGGCTACAATCGTTGTGACAAAGCAACCAATCATTAACACGCCGTCGAATTCCCACTTCTCTCCAACCCCCACCCTGTTTCATCAAAAGATAACAGAAATAGATAAGACTTTTGATGGTTTCATTTTACACGCATGCATCTCAATGAAATCTTCATATAACTATATTGAATTGTTTAATTGAATAACTTCAGTATGCCGTTTATAATGTAAGGTTGTAAAAAAATTAATTAGCTTTTTCTTTAATAAGATTTGATTTAGAATGGAATATCATTGTTCCGTAAACAACATAAAATCGACTAAAAAGGACCTGTGGAAAATTATAACGGAGGATGATATTTAAAGGCTTTTCTACTTTCGGTTTACATACATGCATTTCAATGTAGTCTTTATATGAGTAGATTGAAGTGTACACTTGAATAAAATAACCATCTGATTAGCACTGTAAAATCCTAAAGAATCTTATGATTTTGTTGATGCGGTTAATAAAAGGGATTATTGCTCCTTAAACGACAACGTTGGTGGCTCTTAAAAGAGCCGTTTAGGGGGGAATATGAAAGAAAGAAACATGTTTACTTCTTTTTAGGAGCTGCCTTTTTCGCCTTGGGCGCTTTAGGCTTGGCAGCCTTGGATGCTTTGGGCTTCGCAGCCTTGGGCTTAACTACCTTCGCTTTCTTGGGGCTCTTCGCTGCCTTTTTAGGGGTCGCCGGCTTTTTCGCCTTCTTGGGGCTCTTGGTAGCTTTCTTGGCGGCGGGTTTCTTGGCCTTCTTAGGAGACTTCTTGGCGGCTGCGGCGGGTTTCTTGGCCGCTACCTTCTTGGCCTTCTTCGCCGCGGCGGGCTTTTTGGCGGCCGGCTTCTTCGCCTTGGGCGCGGTTTTCTTGGCTTCGGTCTGCTTCTTGTTCAGCTTGAAAGAGCCAGACGCGCCGATGCCTTTGGTCTGAACCAAGATCGCCTTCTTCACTAGATTCTTGACGCCGAGCTTGACGCGGGACTTGTTCTTCTCCACATCGTATCCACCGGCAGCCAGAGTTTTCTTCAGGGAAGCGAGAGACACGCCGTTCCTCTCCTTGGACGCGGAAACCGCTTTGACGATCAGTTCGCCGACGCTAGGCCCGGCTTTCTTTGGCCGCGAGGCTGCTTTCTTCTTGGGCGCTTTGGCCGGCGCGGCGGCGGCGGGCGCGGGAGCCACTTCTGCCATCTCTCACGGAGCTAAATAGAATAAGCGAGTGTGACGCTGAGCGCGCTGTAAAACACTGGAACCTCCCTCCCCTCGGCCGGGGACTGGTCTTAAAGCACACATGAGAACGCTGTGGACTCAACCAGGCAGCCGCTGAATGACTGCGCTTCCGTCACACGATAGCAAGTGTGTTTTCTCCGGACATTTCTCTGCGATTATCTGAGTCCTGGCAGCAGATCTCAAGCGTTTAAGCACAGGTTTAGTGAGAAAGGCCTTTCCCCTTTCTTCCGAGGCCCGGCACGGCCAGATAGACAGCCGCACTCTCGCGCAGTGGACATAAAAGTGCGCGGCGCGCCTGCAGCTCGAGCCGGCGGACTGCGCATTTCGTGCGTGTCGTGTGTAAAAACCGGACAAAAACACGTCGCACCGTTGTAAGTACTCTGGTCCGAACTGAAGGCGAGTCCTGTCAGTGAGCGGGATGTATGAGCACTGGCCGAGCGATGTGTGTAGGAGGTGAAACGGGGCTTGTTTTGGCTTCTGTAAAGCACAGCTTAGGGAGACAGATTGAGAGAGCGAGTGTGTGTGTGTCAGGTGTGTGTGCGTGGGTTGTTTGTTTGTTTGCACCCTTCTAAGAAATGTCCCTCACTATTCCATCCTATGATCACATGATGGACCTTCAGTTAGCAGAGTGATTCACTGTTGCAGATGACTGTACTGTATTTTGTTCATCACTTTTGTTTGTTAATTTTCTTGTCAACATGTTAATCTTGACATCAAACTACAATCAGATATAAAATATACATGTGAATAATTAATGTACTTAAAGTGTTTTTCTTTCCTGTGAGGAAAGACAAAATGATGGACTAGTTGTCACTGATTATATCGACCAATCTCTCACAGCTTCCTCAAATGCCAGGGTGGACATGACTTTTAGTGATAGGAGGATATAAAAATTCTTAAAGGATTTGTTTGGAACAATAAGGACATAGTCATCTCTCAGACAACTGACAAGTGAGCAGTCTTCCCCAGGATGAGAGAGAGAGAGAGAGAGAGAGAGAGAGTATTTAGACTGTATGAATAGTGGTTCTATTATTTTGAGACATTAGATTTAAAACATTTCATAAACTTCAAAGGCAAACAGAAAATATTTAACAGCCCTGAAAAAAAAAAAACTCTCCTGCCAGCAGCCTTAGTAGTCCTCAAGACCTTGATTAGCTTGTTCAGCTGTGTTTGATTAGGGTTGGAGCTGAACTCTGCAGGATTGCGGCTCTCTAGGACCGAACTTGGCCACCCCTGGCATATACAAAAAAACAAACAAAAAATTAGGTAAGTTACTGTTTATACCCCTCCTGACAGATCTGCAAATTGTATGAAGTCTTAACTGTAGGTTTCTGTAATATTCTGTGGTAATTTTAATACTACCACTCATGTAAATGACAAATTTCATAACATTACTAAGAGAAGGGAAAGTTCTTGCAAACGTCTGTAATACCTGTGATTTGAAAGATACTTTTAGAGGAAAGTTCCCAAACTACATAAGCTTTACATGATTTGATGTACAGCATCTAGATTGGTAAATGTTGCCACCTGAAAGCCTTTTAAATCTGATCATTTAGCCATATCTGTCCAGATCAACATAGACATAGAAAAACACCTTAATTCCTGAAAATTAAATACTTCATGTTTTAAAAGTGAAGAGGTTTTACCGGACCTCATAAAAGAAATACAGAGAAATAACAGTTAAAGATTTAAACAAAAACAAATGCTAAGATGAGGGAGGTTTTCAAATATCAAATGATATTTTTCAAAAACAGAAGAAATCCTTTGACTTGATATGAAGAGCGTACCTGTGGGAAGTCATGAGACATTATGGTTTCCCCAAATAAATTCATTGACATGATTAAAACATTTTTTAATACAAAATCAAATACTCAAATTAATGTAAATGTTACGTATTGCACTCTTACACATTGTATTAAGGTAAGGCCAAATTTCTTATTTTTTCCATTTCTGAAGATATTACGGTTTAAGTTTGATGACATTGTTACATCTTTATGTTGTGGCCTGCTGAGATCATTTTTGTTTGTGAAGAATAAAGCACTGAGGAGGTGACTGTGAACCGAGCAACATTTCGCTTGTTTCTCAACAGGTAGACTAATATTTTTGAGATGCACAGGGGAGTAAAACAAGGTTTCCCATTAAGTGCTGCACCGTATATCATTGCAATCAGTTTGTTATTAAATAAAAAAAAATAAAATATACTCAACAGGGAAGTAACAGATCTCTCTTATATAAATCCAAAGATCTCGGAGGACTTGGTGCAATTTAAGTAAGGAACAAATAAAAATTCGCTGTCTGCAAGAATGTCATGCAAGCCATTAACAGAGATGCAGTATAGGCAGAAGACATACATACATGGGGGGAAAAAACATGGTGAAGCAAGACAAAATACACCATAATAACAACTGCTTCATGGAGATTTTATTCAAATATTTAGTTCATTAAAGTTAGATTGGCTTCATCTCCCAAACAATATACAAAAAAAAAAAAATCAACATTAACAATCTAAAATTAAACATGAACATGGGGGTATTGTCAAGTACAACTACAAACACTTATAATTAAATAAAAGTGAGCAGTGTGTCAAACATTCACTCAAAAGATATTCCTGAAAATATGTCATGTCATGTGGCTGAATGCACATTTTATCGTCAATCTACCTGCACTAGTCAAGTAGAGCTGCTAGGTCAAAACTAAAGAATGTCCTTTAGAGCAGTGTTACCAAGATGAAACCATCAAACACCTCATGATGCACTGCTCACACTCAGAAGAGATTTGGCATCGAGTACAAGAGAAAATTGAATTGGATATAATTTTTTATTCATTTGGTAGGTCATTTAAAAAAAAGCCATACAATATCACTTTTGCATTCAAATATTTATATTGGTTAATAACATTTATAGTGAAGTACAAGATCTGGAAAACAAGATGTGTGATGGTTCTTCAGCAGTGTCAAATCTCGCACTCACACAATCACACAATACAGGCAATTTGGTAACGCCTTTGGGATGAAACCTGTGTACCTGGGGAAAACCCACCAAACACAGGGGGAACATGCAAACTCCATGCACACAGACCGGAAGCAGGATTTGAACCCTCAACCCTGGAGGTACAAGGCCACACTGCTAACCACTACGTCACCATGCTGGATGGGAAATTTGATTATTAACTGTAGTAGTGAAAGCAGTAGCAGACTGAAGGCAATTGTACTAACACAAGAGTTAGAGAAACAGTCACTTACTAAACTGGACCACAAGATGGGAGGCAATATTATTATTATTGTTATTATTATTATTTTTATTATTTTTAAAGTAGTACAGCAATTGTTGTATTGAATTCTTCAACTCCAGGCAACACTAAATACTGTAAAACAACTTCGGGCACAAGGGCCAGGAATGTACCAAATGTATTGAGCTAAAAACAAAAGTCTACTGAAATTAAACTACATTACATTGAAATGAATACTATTAAATAACATTAAAAAGACTTTTAAATTCAAACAAAAGTATATCACTATGTAATAAAAAAATGGTATTTTAAGACAGAGGACAGAACAGTGGTAAATCCACATGAAGAAATTAGAAAACAATCCACAAATCTGTGTTTTAATATGTACAAGGAAATCCAACTTGACAATCTTTTAAAAAACCTTTTTAAATGATTGTTCTCTTTGAACTTGATTATTTGCCATCAAAGTAATTTCAGCAATTCAGCAGTTTTAAATGTGTTTACCTTTAAAACTCCATTTAAAAAAAAAAAAAAGCAATTGGGTGCTTCTCCAGCTCCCCTTTCTCCACTGCAGTCTCAAAACAATGAGTTAGCGAAGGGTCGGCCTTCTGAGCCACTGCCAGCGTCACACGAGTTATGCGGAGTTCATCATCTGGTTTGGAAGGAGCCTTAGAAAAATCAGCAACATTCACGCAGGGGTTAAGCTGAGGCATGCTTTCCTCAATTCTTTCCTCCAGACTTAGATTTGTCGGACTCTTTCAGTCCTTTTCTTTATCACGTCACCCAGTTTCTTTTGCTGAGAACGTGTTAACACATAAGCAGGAAACACAGAAGACATCTGAGCCTCTAACTCTGGACAATCAGTAATCGGTTCAGTTACAACCTCTGGAAGTGACAACATTTGGTTTCTTGCAATATAATTCCCTAGAATGAATGAAACACTGCTAACTGGCAACGCTGAACAGACTGCAACTTTAACAAAACCAGAAAAGCCTTTGTAATTCGTGCACCTTTACAGAAGGTATATTTAGAAACCAGTCATGCCAATACCCTGAATTAACACATCGCTCCCTAAATAAGACCATTCTGAACAGGGCAATGCATTCTCCAAAATGTACGATTGAGCAGAACCAGTATCCCTCAAAATTTTAACGGGGTTTCTTGTCTGACCAGCCCCTAAAGATACATATCCCGAAGATATGAAAGACTCAAACACAGACTCATCAGTAGACTGTGACACTGACTTATCCAGCAGCTCTGCAGCATTTACCTATTTGCTAGCAGTTTGCTGATGAACAAGCTTACGCTTTAACACTGGACAGGAGGCAATTAAATGACCTTGTTCATGACAATGATAACATTCACGGGTTTCAGGCGAAGAACTAATCGGAGAGCGAACCTGAGCAGTTGTGTTACGTGACTTCAGTTGGCGTAAGGAAGAGTTAGTGCGTGATACAGGCATATTAAACACAGTCTTATGGGTCAACACAAATTCGTCAGCTAAGACAGCAGCTCTAGACAACACATCGATCTTCTGCTCATTCAAATACACCACGAGCTGCTCAGGAAGACAAGACTTAAACTCTTTTAGTAACCTCAATTCTTTAAGCTGCTCAAAACGCCTCACGTTACTAGCAGAACACCACTTTTCAAAGAGCAAGCACTTCTCACGAGGAAATTCAACAAACGTTTGGCAATTTGGTTTGACCAGATTCCTAAAACTTTGCCTGTATGCTTCAGGCACACGCTCATAAGCACGCAGAACTGCAGCTTTAACCACGTCATAATCAAGGCTCGGTGCCAAAGAAAGAGCAGAGATTGCTTCTTGTGCTTTCCCTGTTAATCTACACTGCAGTAACAGTGTCCACAAACTTTTTGACCAATTCAATGTGGTCGCAATTCTCTCAAACACAGCGAAATATGAATCAACCTCCTCTTCTCTAAACAAAGGCACGAGACATGTCGGCTGACATCGAAAACAGGCTGGCTTACCGATGAGGACTGGAGTGGAGCAAGTGGTGACGTCAGTGCGCTGGAGACTGTGGTGGAAATTCTCTAAATATTATAAAGACAAGTAATTTATGCACTGGGTAAGAGCAAAGGCACAAAGGTTTTATTTTAAACTTCTGCAGAAGGACCAGTCTCAAACAGCAAACAACTGCAGCATGGAGAAAGGTAAAGACTTTCTCCCAGCTGACCTATTTTATACACAAACATCTCTGCTAACATAATCAACGCCCTGTACATGAAGTTCCTACATTCAAACTCACAACTCTTTATCTGACCCAGACCAGATGTCCAGACCTTATAATTTATTCACAAACATCTACAATCAGGTTGTTTCTGTTCTATTCTCGGCCTTGTGCTTCTAAGCTTCAGCAAACAAGTTTAAAGCTTCTATAGTCTACATGGCACAATTACAAATTAATACATAATTAAAATGTGATTTTTCCATTACAATTTCCCCCTTTTGTCATTCTATGACAACCTAAACATTTTACAATTCAAAACAATACTAATAAAGCCGTGCATTAGGTAATTTTCATCAGACATTGTCTCTCCGACCTGGGTTTTTAAAACATCATCACTAGCACTCTAATGCACACAGAGGACACTACAGCTGTCTTTTATGGGGAAAGACCCCTGACACAAAAGCATCTTTGAAAATTTTGCAACCTACTTAAAAATATAAACTTCACAATTCTCTAAAGATTTACATTATGTCTTCTTCCATATCAGGACCAAGTCACAATCAGGATAATAGTCACCTAAAATTTGAAACCCGTCAGAAATCGGGTCGTCCCCGTCATCAGTTGAGTCTGGTTTCAGTTGTTTTATGTTCTTGTCAGTCTGTTGTAACATCTGATATTTTACTGTGTTCAGCACTAGTTCCTGTACACATACAGGGTGCTATACAGAGGCCTAACTATAATCCCAATTGGTAGAACACTATAAACCAGCCAATAACCCCAGCCTCCTCACAACTGTGTTAACCATGAGATCCAAGACTCTACTTGGGCAGGTGTTTGCAAGGCCTTTTTCATGTGGTCTATGATGTTGCTGATATTCTGATGATTATCAGGAATATAGAAACAACAAGAGGTGTTTAAAACCTTACACACTCCACTTCTCTCGGCTAGTAAAATGTCCAAAGCCATTCTATTCTGAATCGTGATCTCTCTAACCTGCTTAACCTTTGTGGGCTATTCCCATTTTGGTTCCCTCCAGTATCCTCGGGTCAAATTGACCCGAGACATATTTGGGGTGTTAAAAGCAATTAAAAATTAAAATTTTACTCCATAACACATTAACATATATGACTTTTACCTCAAATTCAAACAATATAGAGAACATATCTTGAATTATTGCAACCAGTCCCTACTAGAACACAATTTTGTCAATCATATCAGTCATATCTGGGTGTTATAGATCATGCTTATCTCTGAAGAAATGAAAAGACAATATTTTCATTAACAGTAGTTTTTAATGAAAACTTTCAGGACTTGAATTTCAACAATCACCTACATGTTATAAAATGCAAACAAGGACTGAGGCATTATTCTTGCTACAGGGAGTGTTGGTTGGTAACAAAGAACATTCCATACCATTTACAATACACATGCATCACAAAACCTCACAGTATGTTTGCCACAGATGTATTTTTTGCAGTTTCTGCATGTTTTTTGTGCCTTAGTATTAGTTGATGGCCCACACACCTCACAGCGTTTCCTTTTGCCACTGACTGCAACCTAGAAGAATGAAAAACATTTTAGTTCATGTTTTATTTCATGAATGTGTAAAATCACACACAATACAAAACTGCAACAGAACACTTACTTGAGTAGCTTGGGGTCCTGGTCGTGTGCGGCGTGCATCTGCAGCAGCTGGAGACTCTGTCATTCTTCTCATTGTGTCTAGAGAAGCTGGGGTCCTGGGCACATGTTGTCTCCTTTGCATGTGCGGTGTCACCAGTGCCTTGCCAAGCTCTTCAAGGGAAAGCCGTCTCCTTTGGAGCTTCCCCGGATTCCAGTCTGGGTTGATTGCTGTCCAGATTGTGTGTGCATTATAAGCTGAGACATCCAGCATGTTATAAAAAATCACCACTGGCCATCGTAGTGTTCTTCTTTGACAGCTGTAGCAGGCCAGCAGCTTGTCAAGGTTGTCTACCCCTCCTTTGGTGGCATTGTAGTCAAGTATGACCTCTGGCTTGCGATCCTCTCGGCTACTTATTTTTCCATCCTTGTGTAGAGTGCTCATCAGCAACACATTCTTTCCTTTTTTTGGTATGTAAGATACCAGGGCAGTGTTGGCTGTGAACAAGAAGTTGGAGGAATGCACTGGTCTGCTCTTCACAGTGAGAACCTCAGGTGGGAGCTCTGTCCTATTTTTACAAATTGTTCCAACCATTGTCAGCTTTCTTTTGAGAAGCTCCTGTCCCAGTTTGTATGATGTGAAAAAGTTGTGGCAGGTAATGTTGTGACCACTTAGACCCTGTGCCATATCTAGCACCACTCGTGTCCCCTGTTTTTTTCAGCAGCTCCTCCTGCTTGCTTCCCTGTATAAATTTGCATGTTCTATGCATATGAAGAAACAGCATCACAGGCAGTCCAGATTTTGACACCATACCTTGCTGGTTTTGATGGCATATACTGCCTGAAAGGGCAGCGAATCCTAAATCCCACAAGCCGTTCATCTACAGTAACATTGGGCCCAGGGTTGTAAAGGCGGGGAAGCTGGTCCACCCACTGGTCCCTCACAGTGTGGATTGCTGCCAGCTTGTCACTCCGCTGTCTAACAGGTCTTGATTCCTGGTTGTCAAATCTGATGATTTGTGAAAATACCTTGAAGTTCTTCAGAGACATTGTGGCTCTAAAAATTGCTCTCCCTGTTTCAGCATCCCATAAACTTTCAGTGGACTCGCCTCTTGACCTGTAGACACCAGCAAGGATGAGGATGCCAATGTAGGCATGCAGATGCATGAAATCCATCTCTTTCCATTGCTCACCATAAACACGTCTTCCCTCAAGATTGGTCATGTCCAGAACAATTTTTTTAATAGAGTGAGGAATCAGCAGCTCAAAAGATGACTTTATATCTTGAACATGTGCGACTGCAAATTGGGTGGGTCCTGGTACCATCCGAATTATGTTTGCAGCTGAGCGAGGGGACTCTCCCACCGGGGACAAACACCATTCAATCTGTCCATTTTTTGACAGAAATGTCTGTTGTCCTCCACTAGCAGAAGGGTCTTGGGCTGCTCTAGTAGCTTTTTGTAGTCCTCCATCTGCTGCTCTTTGAGGTGCATCTTCCTGGTCATCTTGAGATTCACTCTCAGAATCTGAATTTGTCTCTACGTCATCATCATATTCTGAGACAATTTCCTCTTCTGCATCGCTGTGTTCCTGACTCTCCTCAAATATGAGCTCTAAAGCCCTCTGACAGCTAAATCGTTTGGCCATACTGAGAGTGCAAGATCCTCTACTGTGAAGCAGACGTATTTATCTCTTTTTGTCCCATCCCAGTGATTAGCAGGTGTGAGGCATATAGTCAGAGAAAATGTCTGATGTGTAGAATGTTATCAAACAACACTCTAAACTACTGGACATGTGTCAGAAGTTCAAGAGAGATCAAACAGTTCCTTCTGTGCTTTGGTGTGTTTTGATGTGCATGTGTATGCTCCGCTGTGTGTGCGGGTCAAAATGACCCAAAGACGGATCTAAGTGTGTGGGGTATAGTAGCAAGGATGCATTTTTTTTCTTTATTTGTACATGTTTATCACAGAAAATGAGCTAAGCCCATGGAGTTTCAGGCGAAAAGAATATACACTTGTAACATTTTTATTCTTGTAAAAATTAGAAACGAGTCAATTTGACCCGACGGCCACACAAGGGTTAAGTTCATCGTTTACTAATTGCAGGGCGTTTACGGTGTCATTTTTAGTGTCAGTAACATGTATGCTAAACCATTTACCTTGTTTAGGGCTACTGTTGTTCCTCCGCCAAGGAAGAATGACCAGCCTACATTTGCCCCTGGACTAGTCCACAGGTTTGCTAAAGTGCAACCTTGAAATTTAACAGGGACATATCTTTTCCTTCTATTCTCTGACATCCGCCGCTCCCATGGATGTTCTGTGTGTACTGACACACTAGGGGTTACATATGCAGGATAACATGAGCCTGTCCAATTAAAATACTTGGGGAAAGTCGCATATGCGATTGACCCACACACCCACATTACTGTAATTGTAGACGATAACTCTATGAACGGGCAACTACCATCATTTGGAAAATAATAACCAGCTATACTACATTTAGGTGACCTACGTTTTGAGCGATTGGTTATAGGAATGTAAGTGGTGCACTCAGACCATCCTAAGTCAGGTTCCCCTTTGTCCTTTTGATCTTGAACAACACAAGTGTCTCCTTTTTGCCAAGGGACCACATAGGTAGAATTGTCTCCATATTTCTTAACCGGCAGTGGGGTACAATAACTCCCTATATCATCAAAACGTAGGTTATTGGTATAATTACACCCAGGGACTGCTGCGTTTGGTCTCCCTCTTTGCTTGTAATATGCCGATATCTGCAGAATGGCCATGGTGCATATCGGTATGATACAATACGTGTTGTCTGCATTTGCTTCTGCTGCTGTGACATTATTAAGGGGCAGTGCTACCCAGCTTGAGGACATGGCATGGCATATCCAACACGAGCCATTGTGTATCTCTGTCATATTATCAGCAATGTCTAATGATAGAGCACAACCCCAATTCCCAGCACATCTCCTAAGATTAGCGTTATGCCTTTTTATCATACTGTCTCCTCTCCTTATTCTAGTTAAATGTATGTGGCTTGAGTTTGTTAAATAAACTTTACCATGGCCGTTTCTCCCCAAGTCCTCATTAAGGAGGCACATTAGTGTTACAACTATTACTATTATCATTTTTAACATTACCCAGGTTACTTTGGGGTGTTTTTGAAATTGACATCTCATTTTTAACTAACAGTCCAGTCCCGCCAATTCAATGTCTATTTTAGAGGACAGAAAATATCAGTGACTGAGATTATTCACATTACAGTCTTCTATTCTGTTATTTGTATTCTTAAGTTTAATCTACCTTTACATGTTCCCATATGTTATCTGGTGCTACTGCTTCAGTTCACCTTGATACCTTACAATTTCCTTACGTGTTGGCTTCAAATGTAACTGTAATGTGCTTGTTCTTGCCGTTGTTCCCGTCACTCTAGTTGCTTCTTCTAACCCATGCACCTTGCGTGCAAATGAGGGTCTGTTGGGGTTTACAGGAGAGGTTACTAGCACTTCACTGTTCATCCTTGTTGATCTTTACAGCTCTCTCTTCAGCTTCTCTGGTTCTGGAACGCTACGTGTCTGGCGTGTATCCACGTCGCTCTTTCCGCTACCTTAACTGCTGTCTGCGTCACAAGGAGCACCTGGAATGGTCCCAGCCACCGTCTAGCCCTCCAGCTCTTTCTCCTAAAGTCCTTTACCACTACCCAGTCTTCTGGTTACAAGTCATGTATGATTCCCTCTGCCGGTCTTTCCGCTACCTTTGTGGCAAGGCCTCCTTCACTTGGGCCTGTACTTGAGATAAAACAGCAGAGAGTTTTGCACAATAACATAACATTTCATCTTCACAATGACCTGTTAGATTTCTAGAGATGGGTTTTGGTCCAATTCCAGTATTGGGTGGTCTGCCAAACAAAATCTCAAAAGGGCTTAGGTTTGCTCTCCCCCTTACTCTTCTTCTCATGTACATTAATACTATGGGAAGTGCTCTGGTCCATGATATTCCCGTTTCATCACAACATTTTGCAAGTTTGTTCTTCAATGTGGCATTTTCTCTTTCTACTGCACCCCCACTAGCTGGGTGGTATGCACAGTGTTGTCTTAAATCTATTCCCAGATGTTCTCATACCTGGTGGAGAGCCTGGTTCACAAAGGGTGTCTCATTGTCGCTACTTATTTTTTCAGGGATTCCCCACCGTGGGATAATCTCAGACAGCAATGCTTTTGCTACCGCACTAGCACCTTGTTTGGATGTAGGGAAAGCTTCCACCCATTTGGAAAACATATCAACTAATACCAAACAATATTTTTTCCCTTCACTTGGTGTTAGCTCTATGAAATTTGTATATGTTCAAAAGGCCTTTTTGGTTGTAGGAAGAAGAGTAGCAGGGTTAAGCACAGTACATCTTTTTACTGTGATATTTGGCATTTCGAGTAAAATTGTGTTATACCACCATCGTGCTGTTGACATGTGTGCCGTTTTTTGTTCCAGGAGAAGTAGTGAAACTGCATGTGGAACCAATAAAGTCAAATCACTGTACCCTACTATATCCCTAGAGGCTGTTACAGGTTTTTCAGCAGCCGCAACGGCTCTTAAACACATTGGCAATCCTGATGCTACAGGATCTAGTTTTGCTGAAAAATAGGCCACAGGCCTACTGTAAGTTTACTCCCATGTTCTTGCAAAAGCACAGATGTCGTGCAACCTCGCTTTTACTCTACTGTCTGCACAAAAAGTTTATTTGGATCGGGGATCCCCAAAGTAGGTGTGGTTTGTTTATCAATTAATAAAATCATTTTACTACATAGTGTGGCTGATATATATATATCACGTGGGTGCGTTCCAAACCGCGCGCTAGGGAACTCAATAGTGCTTCCAAACAACACATGACCGTTACATTTAGACATTCTAGCAAATGCGCGAGTGTGCGATTTGGGACACAGCCCGCCGATAGTGGAGAAGATGGAGGATAAACTTCACACTAATGCTGAAAAGTGAATTACTGCTGAAATAAGTTTGTGTAAAAAGTATGAAATAAAGTGTGTGTGTGTGTGTGTGTGTGTGTGTGTGTGTGAGCGAGAGAGAGAGAGAGAGAGAGAGAGAGAGACGCAAATGGGGAATGATGGACCTCTGGGGTGTTTAGACTTCTGTAAGTATGACAGGTCGTGTAAGACAAAATGATTTAAGGGTGTCACAGTGATGTACTGGTTCGCACTGTGGCCTCGCACCGCCAGCGTCCGGGTTCGATTCCTGCTTCGGGTCTCTGTGTGTGTGTGCGTGTGTGTGTGTGTGTGTGTGTGGAGTCAAGCCCAAAGACATGCAGACTAGGTTAAGTGATGTTCCCAAATTGTCCGTAGGGAGTGAATGAGCGTGTGACTTTGTACCCTTGTCCAGGGTGTACCCCGCCTCGTGCCCTAAGTCTCCTGGGAATCCCCCGTGATCCTGTATATACAGTATAAAGCGGCAGAGACGATGAGACAGTGGCTGCGTTCCATTCCGAAGTGCACTTCACAGGGTGCTCCCTACTCCCTACTTCCTGCTCCGTTTGCAGGGAATGACTGTGAAGGGAAGTTCCCTCGACAAAACTTCGGAACACCCTGCGAAGTCACCAGCACTGACGTCACTTCCTCCCTGTGTTACCATGGTAACATAAACCCCTCGGATACCTGTCGCTGCTGCTGTGGACATTAAATATTGAATATTTATTGAAATAAAACTGATACCATTATAAAACCTACTAATGGAATGTGTATAACTTGTAAATAAATTGTTGATCATTAATAGTAATTAATTAAATATGTATGGAGATTTTTTACTGATTACTAGCCTATATAATAACTAAGGATTTCCTGAATAAATAAAAATTATGTGCTTTTTAATATGACGTCGTCCTCAATAATAATGATAATAAATATATAAATCCTTTTTCGAGCTTCGTTTTTTTTCACACTCCAGCGAGACGCAGTGACTGATGGGAATTTTTTTCGTTCCCTTTTCCGATGTAGTGAAGACCTGATGTTCACTCGTTCCCTACACCGTCCGCAGTTCCCTTAGAACTGAACATTTTCACTGCCTGCTGTTTGGAATCACACTGAACATGGCTGAACACCCTGTAAAGTATACTTCATAGGGTACTTCAGGTCGATTGGAGCGCACCCAGTGCTTCTCAAAGGTCTCTCTCTCTCTCTCTCACACACACACACACACACTTTAAAATCACAATCAGGTATTGGTCAGGTGTTGATTAATTATCTAAGGCAGCAGCTCTAAGTGTAAGTTTGTATCATTTCCATGGTAACAGCAGTTTTTTTTTATTATTATTTATTTTTTAAAGGAAGGAGTCTTCAGTGTCAGAGCTTTGTGAGTTTTGTAATCCATTTCAGGGGGTCTGGAGTCTATCCCAGGAGACCTAGAATTTTATTTTATTTTAATTTTAGAAATTAATAAATTTAATGCATTTGGTGCAGTGAGGTGTACATTCTGACGTTCTGATAAAAAATTGTTATTCATATATATAAATTAATTCATATATATACATAATATAGAATCATATATACAAATCACACATTTCTATTATTTTGACATATATATTGCAATTGCAATTAAAACTGTCATACTGTATGTAGCTATTAAATGTTTGTATAAAAGATGACAACAAATAATGGTAAAAATGATGCGTCTGCGATTAAATAACTGCTCAGATCCATATTGATTTTTATAACTTAATTAGCACTAATGGGAAACCTTAAATTTTACACCACACGCGCTAAAAAAAATCAAGCAGCCCTATAAGCAAAAGGTGGCGCCGTTCTAATGTTGTCATGATGCATTTTATTTATGTGGTTTAAATTTCAGGGGAACTGGCGTTAAATCTATGTGGTTAAAATCACCAGCTATGACATGGGCTGCTATGGGATGGTTTACATTTATACATTTATAGCACCGAGCAGGCAGCCAAACACTATCTTAGCTTTAGCATCTGGTGGGCTGTAAACAGCTGTGATTATAACAATGTTAAACACGTGTTGAAGGTAAAAGGACCTGCATTTTTTAAAATATAAAATATAAATGAAAAGTAAATAAATTAATGAATGAATAAATAAATAATTAATTTCTTGTGTTCGTATACTTTACAAGTTCAGGAAACCTTGTAGGCATGACAAGAGATACATTATATAGTACATAGATAGTACATTATATTAATCATTTTGTCTGGTTGCTTTAGACATGGCCTGACAGAGAGGACAAACACTGCAAACATTTTTACACAAGAGGACACTAGGCTGTTGAATAACTTTCAGCAGTGGTGAGGTTTATGGATAAAGAAGAGATCGTCTTACAGGATCTGTTGGCCAGGTAACCATCATTCACTTTGTTAACCAATCAGCACTCTCATAATGACCTGCCAGTTGTTTCTGGTAACTAGGATCAGTGGAATAGTTTTGTCCGTGTCCTTCTCACGTGGGGTGGAGTCAGGTCACGGTATGGTTTGAGTGACAGGCCTGTGGCTTGGAGGTTCCTGGGTTGATGCTCATCATTCATACGACAGAACTTTATTGTATATTAGTTGTTGTAGATTTCCGCACTCTGATTCCCCGTGAGCATAAAGAATGGACTTTACAAATGACATCTAATTTATAAATTACATCTCAGAGTATACTACTGTTTTATTGGCCTGGCTGTGTGTGTGTGCGTGTGTGTGCGTGTGTGTGTGTGTGTGTGTGTGTGTGTGTGTGTGTGTGTGTGTTTGGACTATAAGTGCTGGCTGGCCCCTGTGAAGAAGTTCAACACAGGTTCAACAACCTGCTAAATAAACACTGGGAGTGGAAGAAAAGTTTTTCCTCTGTTCTCTTTGTCATGGATTTGGTTATAAATTCCTTTATTTGATATATTTACCTTATTGATCTATAAATGTTCATATTTAAATGTGAAATTGCCAAATATACATTCATAAAATGTGATTGTATATCCTGCACTGTCTCTTTTTTATTGCATGTATTCATGTCTCCTATCCAGTTTACTTGTCTGTTTATTGCTTGTGAGATCTTTTTCAGAAGGAAACTTTTAGTTTGTTGCTGCTGATTGCATTTAAACCGATTTTGTACAAGAGTTCTCTTTAGGCAACCTCCCCATTATTTTCCCTTAAAACTCACATATCTTGTTTAAACGACTTTTCCATTTATCATCCAGGGGAAAGATGCAGGATAGAAATAGGAAAAGTTGGGAAATAGTTATATACAATAATTTAGAATAATAATTTCATTAAGAAAAGGTAAAGAAATGTGTGTGCAAATTTTTTAGAGAATGTCATGTGAAGGTGTAAATAAACATTCACATAGGTTAACTTTTATAGAGTCCACATCTATAAGGAAAGTGTGTCCCACAACTGTCTTTTAATGGTTCGTTCATTGTCTTTTTGATTTAACTAACTAATTAATTAATTAATTAATTTGTTTATGCCATGCGGATTGGCACCCTGTCCAGCGTGTACCCCACTTTGTGCACTAAGGCTCCTGGGATAGGCTCCAGGCTCCCCGTGACCCTGAATACAGGATTAAGCCGTATACAGTAGATGATGATCGAGTGAGTGAGTGAGTGAGTGTTTACGCCATGATTCTAAAAATAGTTTTGGTATAAATTTTGTTCAATGATCATTCTAGAGTGTGTTTTCCAAAATTGGGATTTAGTTACGCATATAATGTACCAGATAAGATCATGTTCATTTTGATTAAATTTTCCATTAAATATGCCATAAAACACTGATTTCATATTAATATTGATTTTAACACCTACTTCCTTTATTTTTTTTCCCACCACTACTTTAGATTGATAACATTTGAGAAGAAAATGTTTGAGCGTTTCGTCCTATTCACATCCTGGCATGTGGCACTTGGTGGTCTTAACAAAGCAGCTCCATTTGACTACTGGTCTTACTGGGAGTCTTCTTACAGCCACCAGCCAGGATGTGTCTCGAATCTTCTCTGAGAGGGTTTTTTTTTAATGTAGGTTTTTATTTATTTATTTATTTATTTTTCATTCCCTACAATTTCATAAATTTCAAAGTTTTTGTTTGTCTGTGGACTTCGTCGATGTTTAAGTCTGTGTATTTATAAGTAAAACCTGAAAATAAAAATTATACACTACATCATAATAATAAAATAAATATTTTAAAAATAATTGTTTTTAAAAAAACCTGCCCTACGTTTACAAGCTCGCTGTAACCCTACTGTATTTGAGCACTTGGGGATGAAGGACCTTGTTCAAGGGTTCAACAGTGGCAACCCGGCGGCAACAGGGCTTGACCCAAGAACCTCCTGGTCAGCAGTCCATTTTAGTGTTCAGAATCAATATGGCGTCAAGTTGGCAACCCGACCCTGTAAATCACTGGCACAGAAAAGTAGATTTATTATCTGTCTCCCAATAGACGGAGGTGAAACTAGCCATCCATTAACCCTATTACAATGAATGAAATGATCTCAGCTGTCTTATGGTTTAGAAATGTGAAAGGCCCTTGTCCTGATGTGTTACAGTACCTTGTCTAAGGAAGGAATAATAAGTTTTAGTCAACACTTCATGTTTTGGATGGATTTTGCTTGCCATCTTGTGGCCGAGTTTAGTAAATGACAGTTTCCTTAACTCTCTTCTCTCCTTAATTGTATAAAGCTCTAATATTCACGTTAGTGAAAGCAGGAATAAAATATAATTTAAGTCAATTCTACTACTACTACTACTACTACTACTACTACTAATAATAATAATCATAATAAAATTACAATTTCCCATGCAGCATGGTGCGGTAATGGTTAGCACTGTGGCCTTGTACCTCCTGGGTTGAGGGATTGAATCCTGATACTGGTCTGTGTTTAGTGAGTTTGCATGTTCCCGCTGTGTGTGGGTTTTCATCTAGTACTCCGGTTTCCTCACACAGGTGTTCCCAAATTGTTGGTATTGTGTGTGTGGGTTGAAAGTGTACACAGATGTTTATGGTGATCAACTGAACAGGAGCCCTAAGACAGAGCTGTGGTGCTTCTCTAAGTGCCCTGTAGTTATAGTGGACTTAG
>QNUK01001932.1:5000-23032 GCA_013621035.1 Clarias magur
TTCGTCGTATATAAACCCTACAGTCAGAGGTTCCTTTAGTTTGAGAGACAAAAGAGCTGAAAGAGAACACATTCAGACCACACACTGTTTCATGCTATTGATAAACACACCCCCTCACACACACACACACACACACACACACACACACACACACACACACACACACACACACACACACACACACACACACGCTGCTTATCTCAGTGCAGCCGAGGGTGTGAAAGGCTGCCATGTTCAACTTCCTCTTTGAAACCAGAAACATTTAATATAGAAAGAAGGTGAAAACACAAAAACGGAAAAAAACAGCTCTGTTATGGCTTTCTAAGTATTATAATTACACAATGTTATAAAGATTATATCTATCTAACACAAAGTGACACATTATTCTAAAGTGGGAGAAAGAAAATGATAAATGGTTTTCAAAATTTCCTACAAAGAAAAATTTGAAAAGTGTGGTGTGCATTAGTCTTCACCCCCTTTACTCTGATACCTAATTAGGTGTGGTGTGGAGCTTAGCACCGTCTCTGTGTGTGTGGAGTTTGCATGTTCTCATGTTAGCATGTTGCATGTGTAATTTAATCTCAGTATGAATACAGTTGACCTGTGAAGCCCTCAGAGGTTTCGTAGAGAACATTAGTGAACAGACATCATCGTGGAGCCCAAGGAACACACAAGCAGGGTTAGTAAATCAAAAAATGTACCAAACGTTGAACATCTCACAGAGCACTGTTCAATCCATCGTCCGAAAATAAAAAGAGTACAGTACCACCGCAAAAAAAAAAAAACTACCCGAGACATGGCTGTCCACCTAAACTGACAGGCTGGACGCGGAGAGCATTAATCAGAGAAGCAGCCAAGAGGCCCATTGGAAATCTGGAGGATCTGCAGAGATCCACAGTTAGTCGTGAACTCCACAGATCTGGCCATTATGGAATGGAGTGGTGAGAAGAAAGCCATTACTGACAGAAAAAAAAAAAAAAAGTCCCATTTGCAGTTTGCGCCAAACCATGTGGGGACACAGCAAACATGTGCAAGAAGGTGCTCTGATCAAATGTTACTTTTGGCCTAAATGTAAAACCCTTTGTGTGGTGAAAAACTAACACTGTAAAAACACTGCATGGTGGGGCAGCATCAGGTTGTGGGGTTGATTTTCTTCAGCATTTGGCAGACGCCCTCATGCAGAGTGACTTACATTTTAATCTTATTATACAGATGAGGGTTAAAGGGCTTGTGTAAGGTGGTGGGGTTTGAACCTAGGAACTTTTAGACTTTAGTCCAATGACTCAACCACCAAGTGACCCCTGGCCTCAGCAGGGACAGGGGAGCTGGGCAGAGTTGATGGGAGGACAGATGGAGACAAATGCAGGACAATGTTAAAGAAAACCTGTTAAAACCTGCAAAGACTTGAAACTGGGGCGGAGCATCATCTTCCAGCGGCACCATGACCCTAAACATACAGATCAAAGAATATTTACAAGTTATGTGTCATGTGAATGTGTTGATTTTCACTCTCTAGATGTGCAAAGCTGGTTGAGACACACCCCAAAAGACCTGCAGCTGTAATGGCAGTAAAAGGCGCTTCTACAAAGTTTGGTGAATACAAATGTGCTTTGTTTTTGTCCATCAAATAAAATCCCAGTAAAATACATTTATGTTTGTAACGTGTCACAATGTGGAAAAGTTAAAGGGGTGTGAATACTTTTGGAACTATATACACACAGTATGTCACAAAAGTAAGTACACCCCTCACATCTCTGCAGATATTTAGTTCTATCTGTTCATAGGACAACGCTGCATAAATGACTCTTTGACACAATGAAAAGTCGTCAGTGTAAAGTTTGTATATCAGTGTAAATTTATTGTCCCTCAAAATAACTAAAAATACAGACAATAATAGCTGAACCCCTGGCAACAAAAGTGAGTACACCCCTAAGTGAAAATGTGAAATGTCAATATTGTGTGTGGCCACCATCATTTTCCAGCTCGGCTTGAATTCTCTTGGCCATGGAGTTCATCAGAGCTTCACAGGCTGCCACTGGAATCCTCTTCCACTCGTCCATCACAACATCACGGAGGTGGTGGACATTTGACACCTTGTGCTCCTCCACCTTCCTTTTCAGGATGTTCTATGGGGTTTAGGTCTGGAGACATGCTTGGCCAGTCCATCACCTTTACCCTCAGCCTCTTTAGCAAGCCAGTGATCATCTTGGAGGTGTGTTTGGGGTCATTATCATGCTGGAACGCTGCAGGGGATCATGCTCTGCTTCAGTATGTCACAGTACGTGTTAGAATTCATGTTTCCCTCAATGAACTGTAGCTCCACAATGCCATCAGCACTCATGCAGCCCCAGATCATCACACTCCCACCACCATGTTTGACGGTAGGTGAGACACACTTGTCTTTGTCCTCCTCACCTGGTTGCTGCCACACACGCTTGACACCATCTGAACCCAATAGGTTTATCTTGGTCTCATCAGACCACAGGACACGGTTCCAGTAATCCTGGTCCTTAGTTTGCATGTGTGCAGTAAATTGTTTGTGAGGTTTCTTGTGCATCATCTTTAGAAGAGGCTTCCTAGGACGACAACCATGCAGAGCAGTTTGATCAGTGTGCGGCGTACGGTCTGAGCACTGACAGGCTGACCTCCATGCCTTCAATCTCTGCAGCAACGCTGGACGCTAAAACTCATCCGTCTGTTTTCCAAAGCCAATCTTTGGATCTGACGCTGAGAACGTGCACTCGGCTTCTTGGCCGACCATGGCGAGGCCTGTTCTGAGAAGAACCTGTCCTCTTAAAGCGCTGGATGGTCTCGGCCGCTGTGCTGCAGCACAGTTGCAGACTGTTGGCGATCTTCTTATAGCCTCGGCTTCTTTATGTAAAGCAACAATTAGTTTTTTCAGGTCTTGTGAGAGTTGTTTGCCATGAGGTGCCATGTTGAACTTTCAGTGGCCAGGTTGAGAGAGTGGAAGAGCTTTTATACCAAATTTAACTCACCTGCTAACACTAACGAGTCACATGACAAAGGGGAAGGAAAATGACTAATTGTGCTCAATTTGTACATTTTCACTTTTGTTGCCAGGGGTTCAGCTATTATTGTCTGTATTTTTAGTTATTTTGAGGGGACAATAAATTTACACTGCTGTACAAACTTTACACTGACGACTTTTAATTGTGTCGAAGAGTCATTAATGCCGTGTTGTCCTATGAACAGAGAGAACTAAATATCTGCAGAGATGTGAGGGGTGTACTTACTTTTGTGACATACTGTATATAACTGCACCTCCTGCCTTCTCTCTAAGGCTTCCTCAACACACACACACACACACACACACACACGCGCGCACATGACACACATGTCTGGTTATCTGAGCATCAGGGCCTGTGGAAATAAACAAGCACAGTCAGCACAATTTGCACAGGCATCGCTTTAGCACTCGGCTTTGCACATTCTGTATGCCCAAGATGCTGCTGTTGTGCTCTCGAGCGAGGCCCTTTACCCCTGTCTGCTCCACGGGCGCTGTGTCACGGCTGAGCCTACGCTCTGACCGCAGTCACACTGGGATCTGCAAAGAATGAGTTTCACTGTGCAGTAAAGTACATGTCACAAATGAAGGCTTAACTAAGCAGCTTCTTTCATTATCAGACTCCACACACACCGTACCTGAGACTGGATTCTAAGTAGAGGCTCGTCACACCAATTATTGCAAAGGTTTCAGTGTATGGCTTTTTTTTTTTTTTTTTTTTACCAGTGTATGGTGTGGGTTTTAAGAGCTACGTAATGTTATAATCATTTAATGTCATGGCACACAGAGAGAATCTGTAACACATGTGGTAATGTCTCAGGATGGAACCTAGGACAGTGGAGCTGCGCGGAAGCCTCCCAATGATGCTCTCTTGTACGTTTGCCTCTGCATGTTCACTATAAGCTATAATAAGAGCCGTCTGCTTCTTCCTCAAAACAATTTCCACCGAGTCTAAACCACGTAGATGTACAAAGTTCCCCTTCACTGTACAACTATGTGGTTTAGACTTCGTGGAAATGTTTTGAGGAAGAAGCAGACGGCTCTAACTATACTGTAGTCTACATGATTAGGCAAATCTACAGGGTCTGATCCTGAGCCATTTCCACAACAAAGAGGCCCCATAGCCTTATTTACCACGGTCACGTGCAGTGGCGGGTGTAACGCGTTACAAAGTAGCATGTTAGAGGACTCGGATGACTTTTATGATGTAACGAGTAATCTAACGCGTTCGCTCCGCCGTTCCAGTACTCAGTTACTTTTTCAAAAATGTCATCCGTTATTCAGACAGCAGTCATTCCCAATCCATTAGTGTGTGTGTGTGTGTGTGTGTGTGAAATTCATCCTACAAGCCCCGCCCCCTCTGTTATCTCACCTATGCGTTTTGACTATGTGAGGTGAATCATGATGAAGCGAACTTACAGCCACCGCGCGACACCGCGCGACACCGCGTAGCTGAGATCGGGGTGTTACTGTAGTAGTGAACAGATTCTGGGCCAAACCTCACTGAGTGATGACGGTGGAAGAATTATAAAGGTCTCGACTAAAACGACACGCATGAGGAAGCACAAAGTCGTTTTCATCTTCTGCAATGAAAAAGTTACTCGAACTAGTTACTTCATCAGAAAGTCACGCTGTAATGTAACGGATTACTTTATAATGACAGTCATTTTGTAATGTAATTAGTTACAGTACTTTAAAAAAGTAACGTCCCCCAACACTGGACACGTGTGAAACTAGTGATGTGAACATAACTGTAAATCATTAACAACATTAAAATGAAACATGGAACTGTACAGAACCGGGCCTTTCACTACACATCAGCAGAATGTGAAACCAAAAGCAGTTTGGTTTAAACAAACGCAGATCTACACTGGGCTCTTCTTTACCATTGATCTTTATTATGGTGATGAAGAAATGTTGTTACATATTAACAAATGGTTACATATTTTTTCATTTATTTATTTATTTATTTATTTATTTACATATTCCTTATGTAATATTACTGCTATTTCACAATAAAGTTTTACTTCCAAGGAAACATGATAAACATTAAACATGTTACACTGGTACTTAAGTGCTGAATAGGTGCGAACAGCTTTTACATCATTACTCACCCAACACCAGTGTCAGCTTCAGTTACACATAAAGACGGAGAAAGAATTAGCGTATAAAACAGAGGCCTGAGAGTCTATTAGTTACTGTTGTCACAGGAGTCACAGTTCGACGTCGCGCCGGATTTTGAAGTTGAGCTTTATTGGGTCTTTAGGAGCCAGAATTCCAGTCTTGATCAGCTCCAGAGGAACCTGATTGGAAGAGAATGATATTTACTCCAGCTGACGAAGAAATTGTCCAGGGAGGTGATCACCCTTAACATCAGTCATTCATCTACAGTAGTTTTATGCAAACGGAGAGAATGAGCTACAATATTAGCAGTGTTGGCTTTGAACGATTTAGATGTGATAGGAAAGTGATAGAAGATCCTGACCTTCGTTTCCTCAGAAAGACTGATGTCGAATCTCTGCAGGATCTCAACAACAGCCAGCTTCATGATCACGAGGGCGAACCTCATCCCGATGCAGTTCCTGGGTCCCAAACCAAACGGCATGTACGCGCACGGCTCGATGCTCTGCTTATTCTCCTGAGTGAACCTGAAACAACACGGACCGTCAGCACAACAAAGCTATGAATAATGGACTTCCTGATTAAAATTTTAAACACTTGAATTTTGGAATAAATCCTAAGAAACACCAACAAAGGAAAAGGTAAGTAATAATAATTTCACGACTTAATTTATCAAACTTAACTAACTAATTTAACAAACAAAAATCTAACATCCAGCACAGGCGATTTTCAGCCAGATCACCAGAGGGCGTCATCATCACGAATTCTGAAGGACTTCTTTAGTGACTCAAGCCTGTTTCTAGGAAACAGATGTTATGGATGAGGTGTGTGGAGGGTTTGGCGGGACAGTCACCGGTCTCAGTTAGACTGTGAATGGAAGTAGGTGGTGGGAGGGATAACGGCTGGGCGAGCTGTAACAGACAGTAGTGTAATAAACTAAGTCTACAGAGTTGATTCTCAATCCCCAAGCTATTTATCATGAATGTGAGACCTGAAAGAGGGCTAAAGCAACAGCCTAAGAACCTGATCAGCCAGAAAACAAGCAACAAGGCAGGACTGCGAGGGGGACGTAACAAAATAAAGACAGATGCATGAATTGTAAGCATCACTTGGACTAGGTTCCTTCACAACATGCCTCCGAGCTCTACTGGACATTTCCACTATGTAATTTACCAGGTGATGAAGTTCTTCTATTCACCCATTTAGCATGTTTTTCTGATGAAATTTCCATATTCCTCTGGGGTTTAATAATGTGCTGGACAAACCGAATTCCAGTACTTTTAACATTTTCTTTCACTTGAGGCGTGCCAGTAATCTGATCTATGTGAAATGGCCCCCAGGGCCACAGTGGTGTAGCGGTTAGCACTGTTGTCCTGCACCTCCAGGATCTGGGTTCAGGGTTCAGTTCCTGCCTCGGGTCTCTGTGTCCCCGCACTCCCCATGCCTGGTGAGTCATTCCGATGCAAATCAGACTAATTGGCGTTCCCGAATTGCCCATAGGGTTTGAATGTGTGTTTGAACGTGGATTAACAATGGATTAGCACCCTGCTCAGGGTGTACCATGCCTCGCGCCCTACAGTTAATCTCCTGGGACAGGCTGCAGGCCCGTCTTGACCCTGGATACAGGATAGCGTGCTAGGGGCTGTAATTGTGGTGGTTACAGTTCTTAGAACTGAGAAAGATGACATTATTCTAGAGGAGAATAAAACGTCTGCTGGCATCCTGCAGATGTGGATAAGTATTGTGAACGCTGAAAGTGTAGTATACAGTATAATCCACCAATCCTATACTCAGCTATCTGTCAGAATTAAAAATGTTCCTTCTGGCTTCAAGCATATTCATCTCCTGGACATCAGGCAATAACTATAATGGTGTAATAATAGTCTAAACAATATCACTGACTATATAGTGTAAAAAACCTCTATCTCATACCTCTCAGGGTTAAAGGTGTCCGGGTCAGTCCAGTACTCGGGATTTCTATGTAGGGCGTAAGTAGGGATCATGACCACAGTATCTTTTGGAATGGTAAGGCCCTTTATTTCAATCCTATCCTTGCAGACTCTCTCCAGACGGACAGCAGCTGGGAACAACCTGAGTGACTCGTTCAGAGCAGCGTCCAGATAATCCATGTTCATCAGTGTGTCGTAATCAGCTGCTGCCTGAAAACCAAGCCACAAGACACATTTATTATTCAACCCGATTCCAGTTGGTGTCAAAACCCGTCTCAGTCACCATATAAACCTTTGTCAGGGTCTGTGTGTCCTCCATGTCTTAGTCTCTGTGTAGACCTCTATCTGGGTCTCTGGGTCAATCTGTCAAACCCTTCCTCAGCATGCAAACTGCTTTCTAGGTCTGTATGTCCTCCCTGTCTAAGTCCCTGTGTAGACCCAGAGTCGGGTTCTCAGTGTGCTCGCTGTCTCGGTCTCTTTCAGTATGTTGATCACTTTGTCTGTGTCTCCATGTAAACCCCTATACTGGTCTCTGTGTAGGACATTGGTTGAGTGTGTGGGTCATCCCTGTATCATTCTTTTTGTGGACTCTTTTGTGTCTCTTTGTGTCCACACCGTCTTGGTTTCCATGATCCGGATAAGTCTGGCACCATGAAGGTTCCTGTCTGACTCCATGTAGACCCCTGACCTGGTGTGTCTGACCCAGTGACTCACTCCAACATGATTTTACCACCTGATTAGGGAAAGTTGCATCGATTTCTTCCTGTAGTTTCTTCAGCGTCTCGGGATTACTGGCCAGGTTGTAGAACAGAAACGACAGCGTCCTGCTTGTCGTCTCATAACCAGCAAAGATGAAAACCATAGACTGGGACAGGATCTCATGATCACTCAGACCTTCAGACATCACACACACACACACACACACACACACACACACACACACACACACACACACACACACCTGTTTAATAAACCTTTTAATATGTTTTTAATAAACTGCTGTCTGTGCTGTCTGAAATATTAACTAGTTTTGGACATCGTCAATGACTTAAAAAATCATTTTATGTTCCCCCAAGCAAACAAACACTTGGGAGTAGAGAGAGATCAAAGGGAAGGGGCGATTCATCATGTTCTTTGCTTAGATGTTGCCTTTGCAGGATAATAACTTGACAATTAAACCTGCATAGGAATATTTTTCAGCCAGGCAATGTAGAATAATGTTATTGTCTTAAATATGTGTATGTTGGAAGAAGTTACCTTTGTTTGTTTCTTGGTTGTTCAGTTTGTCTTTTTCTGATTTCTGAGAGTCAATCATCAGCTGCATGAAGTCCACTCGCCCCTGCAGAAAGTCAGAGATAAAACGTCTGGAAGAGCCCAATAATATCTCAAGTGCGTATAGAAGCTTTCAGAAGCGAACCAGCATGGCTGTACCACGGGTTCTTGGGCCAAACGTTCAGACTTGATCTTTTGCAGTGAGGCGTAAAAGAAATCTGTGACTGAGGCTGGGAAAATGGAAACGTTCATCGTCTCCAGCACTGGTCTGGTAAAGGGGAACAGCACTGAGGAACAAGGCAGAGAAGATAAAATAGACACAGTTACACTGTACGACTGTAAGTTCTTATAGTCTGTCAGCAAATGTAATACTGACTAAATCTATAGCCGGGTCCATAAGTATGTGAACAAGGACACATTTGAATGTATTTTTGAGCACAGTTGTGATTTTTCACATTTCAGCTTTACTCGAACTGGTTTAATGAACAATATTGTAAGAATCATTTTAGAAAGACATTTCTAATACCTACTTTTTAAAGGTAAATGGACAAACGTACATTATCATGAAATATTGTTTCATTCTTGAGTGTCGATCATTTGCAGTCAATATTTGCCTGAAGTTCGGACGCTTCTGGAAGCTTTGCTTTTGCTTTTTATTTACAGCAGACATGCAGTTGCCGTGTGTTTGCTGATCTTTCCATCTGTACTGTGAAGTGCTACAGTATCAGTCCTTAACGGTTCTTGAGTGAATATGAGCAGAAAGTAGAGTTCTATAGACTTATGCACACAGAATTCATCCTGCTGCGTCTACCAGCATCACATCATCAGTTAACATCAGTGACATGAATCTCACCCTACAGGGATTTCATTCTTTATTATTTTAAACATTTTTTCCTCAATTTTCTCCCTAATTTAGTCGTGTCCAATTCGTCCCACATTAAGGCTGCTACTAGCACTCAGCCGGGAGGGCCAAAGTCTATCACGTGTTTCCTCTGAACCACGTGACGCCAGCCGACCGCCTCTTTTCGAACTGCTCGCTCACGCACTGTTGGGGGCGGAGTCACACACTCGGAGGACGGCGCTATCCGCTCCTTCCGCTTGCCCTGATTGGCTGTAGGGCCGTGATTAATGCGGGGGCACTAAGAGCTCGGCCAATCAGCTCTCGCTAGACTGCGAGAGGTTACAGCATCACCTGGGAATCGAACTCGCGAGCTCCGGATGATGGGGCGAGCGCTGCACCACTGCGCCAATCGGAGGCCCAGGATTTCATTTCTTTTTCTTTTATATGTTTGCTAAAGTCTAATCCTCGCTTTCTGTTGTTCAATGCTTCCAGGTGTTTGAATCTTGAGTGGACACTACACTATGAACACATCTCTGGATGGTAGACTTTCTAAAGTTTGTGTTGTCTAGCTCTGATATTTAAATACCATAAATATAACTAAATTAAATATGTTTTTTCACTTGTTTTGACAAATCTTTGCTAAAACTACATATTAAAAGTTAAAATCGAATCTAAATCTAACATTTGGAATCAACTCCAGATTTTCTATTTCTTTAATGTTAGCATGCAGTGGTGAGAATACAGGCAACTGTTTTTAAGCCACTAAAAGTTTAAGCTAAAGCTGCTGATCATAATTCCTTTTTAATGCAATACTATTAACCGCCTTCAAATAAAGCTGGAACTGTCCAATTCAATGACGTCTTGACCGTTTAATTTTATATCCATTTTGGTGTATGTACAGACAAAAATGAAATTGTACCACTGTAAAAAAAAAAAAAAAATACCAATGGTGATGAACAGAGGGTGCAGGAAGTCAAATTTCAGCAGTTTCTTGACGTTGGATACGAACGGGTCTTTGGGGTTGTTCAGGGAGTCGATATCGACACTAAACGCTGTGCTCGTCACCACATCCATACTGTACGCTCCGAAAAACCTGAAATCATCCAAAACACCATCAGATTAAATACATTTAAAAAAATAATAATAAGATTAAGTAGACAGTCTGTGACACATGACCTGTGTTATAGTTTAGGAAATTGTAACCAGTCAACAGGTCATTCAGTGGACAGTCTACCAGCATATTTTGAGTAGCTTGAGATGTTTGTTTAAGGTGATGTTCCCAACGTCCAGTCCACCTCCTGCACACATCCTGGACATCATATTGTTGGACGCAGCGTGTGCTGGCAAGGACGTGGACTCAAGGAGCCCAATGAGCAGCAAGGCTTCAGCAGCCACATCTGGCACGCTCCACTTGGGGTTTTTAACCACTGTGGACGATTACGTGGCTCATAACTGATATCCCGTATCCCACTGAACCAGCCTGTGCGTTTAATAGAGACTGCAAAGCTTTAAGTCACCCGGTATGGAGACACAAAACGATAAACGCTAAAAGTGTAAACATTCTTCATTTTTGTGAGGTAGGTTTTATATACATCATCTTAAATCATTTACTCTCGGATATCTGTTGGTTCTTCTCGCTCCGAAGTCCTCTGAAGATTTTTAATCAGTGAACTGGAATGTGACTTTATGATTCCAAACATCTAGGGAACAGCAAATAATACAGTATCTATTATTGAGTTGCAGTATGTGTTTTATCATTGAAAACGTTATATAAATCTCACACACACACACACACAAACACACACACACACACACACACACACACACACCTCCTTCAGTCTGCCGCTGGTGAATGATGGAGAGAGAACGCTCCTGATTCTCCTCCAGTCCTCGTCCTTGGCGTTGGTCAATGCATCGTACAGGGGACCGCTTAGAGGGAAATTCTGAGCAAGATAGAAACTATACATTAACTTCAATTCATTCAATTTTATTTGTATAGCGCTTTTAACAATTGACATTGTCACAAAGCAGCTTCACACAGTCAAAAGAATTGTATAAGTTTGTGAGATTTTTGTTATTTATGTTGTTAGTTATTTATATTTTGTCCGTCTTTCTTCAGTCCATTTGCCATCTTACTGTGTCCTGCACACAGTGTGTCGGTTTGTCTCTCTCTCGGTCACACAATATAAGTGTGTGTGTGTGTGTGTGTGTGTGTGTGTGATCTCACTCTGCGGTTGGTGAACAGAGAGTAACATTCTTTAATCAGGATGGTTTTGATGATATCTGTGTCCATGATACAGAGAACCGGCCGTCTTGCATCGTACACACTGCAATTAACAAACACCAGACAAACATCAGATTTCTGAAACAACATCTTATTTAACAGCAGCAAAACGATTCGGGACAGTTCTACACAAATGCTTTTACCAGACCCTGAAGTGATGCTCCAGTGGGAGGGGCAACGGTGCCCTATGGCCTTTTTAAGCTCCTCTTAAAAATGTAGGAGAAAGGATTGCTTGACATGGCCAAAACTGCCTGGTAAGGGCAGCCATCCAAGTGCAAGTCTACAGAACATCTACAGGACACACGCGAAGACTGGGCCGGAATCCTTCCCATTATCCACCAGCATATACAGTATAGGACAGGCATAGGCTGTGGATGTGGACCAGGTGGTCCTTCTGTTCTCTACAGCCAACTGCAAGTTCCCGGCTAGTTGGAAAGGCCAATGTACTGTCAACAAGAGGGTTGGGTCTATGAACTACCAACTGCCCATGTGTCTGAGGTCTGCCAGGGTGCACCGTAATCCACAAGGACAAAAATACCACCCAAGACACATAGGCTAGATTGGAAGATTTTTTAGCTTCACATGCCATGTGCAGCACAACATAAAATGCCACCAAGGGTTATCATTTGAAAAGACCCATACAAATGGACCCTAAATCCTGCCAGCAAGCTATTGGGGAAGAAGCTGCCCTCTGCCTCAAGTATATGACCATGTAGAATGCCTGGTTCATTTCCACAAGGGCAGGTGACCCAGGACAGCTTTCTCCATTACACCGGGGCACTGGCAGTACCAGGTCATCCCTATTGGGTTCCAAGGTGGCCAGTGCTTGATAGACATTACCCTGAATCCTCACCACCAAAACACAGCAGCATACCTAGACAATGTCATCATCTACTCCTGCAAAAGGGCCAACCATCTACTCCATCTTGAAAAGATGCTGGAGGAACTTCAGAGGGCTAGGCTTAGGGTTAGGCTTAATCCAGAAAGTTCCTTCTGGTCATCTAAGTCACAGTACCTGGGTTATTGCAAGGACAGGGGGCTGCTCAAGCTACAGGATAAACAACTAAGAGCCACTTGAATTGACCAACTAATGACCAAGAATTTGTGTGTAACTTCTCCACTGTAGCCTCGCCATGGAATAACTATGAAAGAGCCACCAGCGAGAATGGACCAACACTGCAAAACAGGCATTTCTGGGCACAAACCCAGCCAATTTATCGAACCTCGACTTTGACTGCTCCTTTGATGTCCACACTGATGTCTTTGACAAACTCTGTTTCATATGATATAGAACCCTCAGGTTTTATCAACAGGGTATACAATTAAATAAAAGCCAGACTGTAACACACTCACCCCCAAATCTTACCGTACTTCTGAAAACACTCCATATCAAAGTCATGGATCCCCTACAAATCAGTGAGAGACGACATTCTGTAAATAACACAGAGTTGATCATTTAATGCATGGAGGTATAATATAAACTCACCTTACGATATTCTAATAAGGTTCCTAGAAATGGTACCGGTTTAGGACCTGGAACTCCCAAACGCTTAAAGAACCCATATGGCCAGTAACCATACCTGAGCAAGACACATTACAGGACGTGGATTATATTGTATATAAATCAACATACACAGAGAAAACCACAGTAATATTGAGTTATATATATATATACAGTACTGTGCAATTTTCTTATATGAGTTTATTATGTCTGCATTCTTATGTATAAGGCCATTCCCTACAAACATACACCAAAACTGATGAATAAATTTGATGCTTTGATGCTGTTAATGTCCCTCCTCCAACTGGGAGTATTTGTTACCTGTTTTTTGTACCATGCACTTAAGATTATATGTTAAATCTGTTTGCTCAGATGTCTGATCAGGATTTCTGGCAGCATGCGGGTGACCGATGGGAGACAGAGAATTTCAAAGAAGTTGACTGGCAACAACCACACCACACATTTCACCACTTCCTACTAGCTCACTAGATGAGCATATGAGAATGAGTACACTGCGATTGGCTCTCTATGAAGATTATCCTTAATGCCATCTGTACTTCTCCAGTATCAAAGGACTCAAAGAGCTTATCTTGACCAGCAATGCAATTTTTGTTTAATAGCCGTCATTTGCTTTAAAGAGGGCGATGAACTCTGGTCGTACATTATGGTAAAAGTAATAGTCCCTGTAATTTTTGAAGCAACCCAGAAGGTTAGGAAACAGGGGAACTTACTCACCCTTTCCTAAGGTCAGTGTAAAGTGGCAAAATAGGCTCTCAAGTTCTGTAGCTTTGTAGCAGGATGGTTTATCAAGATATGGGTTAAGCCTGGAAAATGACCTGTAGAGACAAAAAGACGATGCTAGGTTTGCCTGGATATCCCCAGCAGCAGTGAGGCGATGTAAAACTGCTAATCACTAATAAATACGAGAGTTCAGCAAGGGGCCACCTCTATTTTTACTGCAGAAAGCTGAGCGTGTCATGAGACAATGTCCTGCGCTGTCCTTAAATGGAGAGCACCTTGACTGCAGGATGAGCATCTGCCCTACAACATGTCTTCACACGGTGAGTCCAATTCATTCTCTCTCTCTCTCGTACCTTTATCTAACCTACCTGTTAAGATTGTACTTTTAGGTATGGTTTACGTCTGGACAGCATTGGGTGATTTAGGAGCAGCCAGCAAGGTATGAAGAAAGAATGCAACACTGCCACACAATCTCTTCCTCAGTATCGCCCATGAGAATGCATCAGTGATGGCTCTGTAGATCAGCACCTTGCACCAGGAAGCCCCCATCTTCCTGCTCATTATAACTGTTAGAAATCGCATCGTTGTGAGGCTGCCGTGCAGGAGTCAACATACGGGCCAACACATTCCTAGAAATGACCTACAGATCACTTATTGGTCTCCCTAACAGTCACCAACATCGACTGTCCCGGTGGTGTTTGCGTTCCAAATTTAAGAGCTCGCAGGGGAACACACCTGTCCAAACGTCTGCTGTGTATTTACTTGATGTGTTACATAAAACCAGGTCACCAAGACTGTGCCATTGATGTTCTACACACCTCTCCATAATCACCTTCACTCACTGTGCATCACCAAACAGCAAGCTTAGCATGAATGCATCCAGGAAGTATTGCAACAAGGGTTTATTTACCCACTGAATAGCTTAGATGAACACTGACTGTTTTCCTAATAATAACAATACAAAGTGAGACAGCGTGAGACAGCGTGAGACAGCACTTACAGCAGGATGAGGCTGATGAGGACGATGATCAGAGTCCAAGTCTCAGCTGCAAAACTCCACCAGTACTCCATCTTGTTCTTACTGGTAGGACTGGTGTTACTGGGAGTATTATAGTATTTGCAGACGTGTTAGTAGAATGTGAAGTTCAAAGGTGCTGCAGTCTGAGGTTCATGTAGTGTTTGGGTGTGTGTGTGTGTGCGTGTATGAGAGAGAAAGCTGTAACATTACACTGCTGACCCTCCCAGTACAGATAAATGCTAAACCACACACACACACACACACACACACACACACACACACACACACACACACACACACACACAGAGGTAACCTCTGCACACGATCCTAAAGGGCGGAGTCGAAAGTGTCAGCTGGTTTAACCCCTGAAGACTTTGCTTGTTTTGTGCATGAAAGTGTGTTTCCTATATTTTGTGTGTGTGTGTGTGTGTGTGTGTGTGTGTGTGAGAGAGAGAGAGAGATAACAGGTCTGTACAGGAAAACCTGCTTACCTTAACAAACAAGTATGTGTGTGAGACGCGTATCTGTGTGTGTGCATGCACGTCGGTGTGTTTATAACACTGATTAAGTGCAATTGGAGCATTTAAAACACACGATCTTATCAGAGGATTATAATGTAATAAAATAAACACAGTATCTGGACTGAGATACACCGTTCTCTCTCTCTCTCTCTCTCTCTCTCTCTCACACACACACACACACACACACACCTGCTAAGTGACGTTCAGAACCAAACACCACCGACACCAGCTGGACACCACCACTGCTCTGGAGTGTTTACATAAAAAACGGTCACAAAAAAAAAAAACCCTCGTTAATATTGCCAGCAAAATAGACAGAGTTTCAGGACCATGTTATAAAATTTCACAAACTGTCACTTTTCAAACATTATTTTTCCTCCCAGTCTGTTTAACAATATGAATACACAGTGCGCTTTTAGTTTCACCTGACTCAAACTGATATCAATACATTTAAATGTCACAGTGGTGAGTTAAACATACACAGAAGCAACACTGATTATCAGTTACACACCAGTAAACTGGTGCAGGATCACAGGCACCTGAGGCTCACTAATGCCTGCGGGGACCAAAGGCTACGCCATCAGAAAAGCCAATGCAGAACAAATCACTGAGATTAAGTCAAGACTGGCTAGGATAGAAAGTCACCAGAACACCCAGTGCACCACGACCCACATCGGCTGGGGCCCAGCAGTCAAAGAGCCCAATGTCGTCTACCTGGCCGTCAGACTCCTCAGATACCAGTCCCTGATCAAGCCCCATGGGATGCCCCACCCAAACAAGTCCAATCCATGGAAGTCATAACCCACAGCACCCAAAGGATCCACTGCATTGTCCTGATGTCAGACACCACGGGGGCCCCGTGGAACCACAGCCGCAGGTGTCAGAGCCGCTCCGGTGGCACAAGCGTAACCCAAAACCTAGGTGCTTTTAAATTTATGATTGATTTGTTTGAAACTTTGCTAACCGACAGAACAATAGAAAATACTGGATGAGTGAACAATAAAGTAATAAAGTCCATATTTCTAATACAAATTTATTGAAACAAATTGTACATCTACTTTATTGCGTAGGAAAGTCAAAGCAAATGTTTAAATTTCAACGTAGGCAATTGTAGCATCAACCAGTTTCCCCAAATGGCTGGGGATGGTGCGCGCCGTCTTCTGAACGAAGTCATTTGGGATTGCTGAGAACCGTGTGAAACTGCGCCTCTGAAACCGTTTGCTTGCTCTGGTGGGTTTATAGTAAATATAATTTTAGTGGAATTGCACTATTTGCTTTTTCACTAAAGTCCTTCCTAATTTATTTTGTTAATTTCTGTCGTCTCCCAGCAAAATGCTTGTTAATGACGGTTTAGAGGCTTTTATTATTCTGGTTAGTCTGAAAAAGTTTTGCTCTCAAAGTCTAGTTTGTCGTTATTCTCACTTTGTGTGTAATGATATAACAAGTGTCCGTCTCTAAACCACACGTGTGTAACTTGATCATACCACCTGATTGGGGAAAGTTCTACAGATTCTAATATTGACATTCTTACTGTTTTTAATTCCTGCAGTGGAAGAGTCTGAGAGTGCATGAAATATATGTACCTTCGATATTACAGATTCAAACAAGTAAAGAAGACGTGCTGAGCTTCAGTTCATTGTGATGCAGACAAACGGTCCAGGGAGGAAACGCGGACATTTCCCGAAATAACCCAGAATTTTGACCCAGAATAAACAACCCAACGATGTGTTTACAGAAACCCAGCATGTGTGTACTACTACTACTACGACTAATACTACTATTAATACTAATAATGAACGGAGAAAGCGACGTCAAAGCCCAGAGACTGCCCCCTATAGGTAATGTATGTCATGTTCACAGCTCGCGAGATCCCTTTTCGAAACGTGCCAGATCTGTAACTCCAGTGAGAGTCTTTGGTGCTAGAGAACTACACTACTGTTAGTGGAATTATTAAGTGAAAGTCCTCGTGTTCAGCGACAGTCAGCGCACCATGCAGCGGTCAGGTGGAAATTCTGAGCGAAATTAAAACGATGACTTCATACAGCAGTGTAGAACGTGAATTCATACTGTATATATTGTTTCAAGTAAAGAACTGTTTTGGTTGTTTTGTTCTTGTTTTAGCAGATGCTTGCGGGAGGATACACCCCTGCCTGTCTGTCACTCTTCTTCCCCATCTGTTCGTCTGTACGTCAATCTGTCTTTCTGTGCAGAATGAATACACACCCCGTCCCCACCTCAGCACCACACTGATGTCACAGTTTTTGAGATCACAGTATGAGACATCCCACAAGCCTCAAATTTGGAGAGACAATAATCCACCTCTAGTAATATCTGACAGGCCCTCTGTTTGGACCACGCCCTGTTCCAGTGGCATTGCTGCGCTGGTGTTTAGCGCTTCATCCATCTACTTCCTGAGGTGGTCCCCAGCTGGGGGAGTGGCCAGTGGGGTAGGTGGAGACAGAAGTACAGGAGCATCACAGGTGGTGGTACAGATGGAGGAACAACTTATAAGCACTGTGGACGTCATTTATTTATCTGCACATCACATCCAAAAGAAGCTCAGTTCTATCCCACTGTGTCCTGGATGATGGATTTAGTTGTGAAAATAATAAGAAGAATATACACGACCTGACTTCTGCTCTGTTCCTCTCTGTCTGTCAGTGTCAAGTGTGTGTGTGTGTGTGTGTGTGTGTGTGTGTGTGTGTGTGTGTGTGTGTGTGGCGTGTGTGTGTATGTGTGTGTGGTGTGTGGTGTGTGGT
>QNUK01001933.1:0-22997 GCA_013621035.1 Clarias magur
ACACACACACACAGTAACCTCATGTGGAGATGAGGAACATTTTTATTCTATTTGTGTGTGTGTGTGTGTGAGGCAGGTGGGCGGTATGTGAAAGTGTGGGATTTGTTAAAAGGAGGTCAGCCGCTCGTCTCCCTGAAGAATCACCACAAAACTGTCACGTGTGCGTGTCTGAGCTCCACCGACAACCGGCTGCTCACAGGCTCACTCGACAGGTCTGTCTGTCTGTCTGTCTGTCTGTCAGCACCTTTCATCATTTGTACTGAATTGTGTCCTTTTAATAATAGTGAATGACTGCCGTGTTTGTGGGTCATGTGATCCTGATGGTTTTCTTCTGACCTGGTGAGATTAAAGTTCTCAGTCTGACTGAGTGCAGGTGAAGAGCTGCAGCGCTGATCATTAACACTAACACTAGCCGTACCGTTACAGACACGTGAAGGTGTATAACTCCGCCTACAGAGTGGTGCACAGCTTCGATTACGCAGCGTCCATCCTCAGTCTCGCCCTCGCCGTGAGTCACACACACACACACAGCTCACAACCTACAGATTCTCTCATACACACTCACACACCATATAATGACTAATGACTCTCTATGACTGTGTGTGTGTGTGTGTGTGCAGCCTGATGATGAGATGGTTGCCGTGGGAATGGCCAACGGTGTGTTGAGCGTCAGACACAAAAAACACGGTGAAGACAAACAGGAAGTGGTGGTCAGGAGGAGGCGGGGTCCTGCGTACCGTGTCTTCGTCAAGGGGAAAAACTACATCCCTAAACAGGCAAGTTTACATAATGTGTGTGTGTGAGAGAGATTTCCTTCATGAACATGTGTTATTATGGTAAAATAATAAAAAACCCACATTTTTGCCGTGCTCGTAGGATTCTAACAAGTGTACTTAATTTTTAATTAAATGTTATTAATGAAATCTGGCGGTCTCTCTCTCTCTCTTCTTATCCACACACACACACACACACACACACACACACACACACAATTTTCCAGAGATTCAGCGCTCTCTCTAACACCACCAGCATGTCTCCTACTGACTCTACATAGCAACAGTAACCGAGTGTGGGCGGAGATTCAGCATGTGTCCATGGAGAGAAGATGTGTTTTGTTTGTTTATTTATTTGTTTGTTTGTTTGTTTGTTTGTTTCCTCGTCTTCCTCTCAGGATGATTTCCTGGTGAGTAAAACCATGAAGCAGCACCTGCAGAAACACGACCGACAGCTGAAGAGCTTCCAGGTGTCTAAAGCTCTGGACACGGCGCTGGAGGTACACACACACACACACACACACACACACACACACACACACCTCTCTGTCTGACTCAGCCAGAAACCCTGAACTTCAGTTAATTAATTAATTAGCAGATTTAAGGAAATGAAGTTAATTGCTTTTTAAATTCGGTGAATAAAATGATTTCATTAAATCTTCATCTGTACTCCGTTAATTGTTGGAATTAATAAACAATTTAATTAATCGTAATAATTGAAAAAGTATAAATTATGCATTACAAAATGAATTCGGTCCTATTCAATTTAGATTCTTGATACCAAACTCTTCAGAAGTATTGGCACCCCTCCACTTTCGTATCCAAGCGTTAAGCTAAAGTTCTCAAGGAAAGTTGTATTATTATTAATTATAATCTTTTCCCTCCTGAAGTCGCATGAACGATTGTCAGCTTTAATTAACTCCAGATAATAATTGTGAGTCAGTGTTTTGTGAATTCTCTGCTGTTCCACGGGGGGTGATGTCATCGCTCTCCTCCGCCCGCACACACGACACGCAGACGTCAGAGCTGCTGCTGCTGTCTGTGGGCTCGACCTCATGGAATATTAACTATAAGGGAACCATTATTTCTGAAACCGAGTTTGGTTTAGCCAAAACATTGTATATTTTAAGATAATTTAGGAGCGTGTGTCTGTGTGTGTCTGTGTGAAAAAAGTACTGTTATGTCTTACATTGTGTCTGTCATGTACCACTTTGTTTGCACATTTGCACGTGCACTTTTGTCTATTTTTGTATTTTTGTATAGATATTGATAGTTCTTGTTTTAGAGTAACTTAAAAATGTAAAATTTATGTTGTACATTTATGTTGTTACATGTATGTAGCACCCTGGTCCTGGGGGAACGTTGTTTCGTTTCACTGTGTACTAACTGTATATGGTTGGAATGACAATAAAAGCCTACTTGACTTGACTTGACTTGACTTGTGTGTAGACGTGGAGGCGGGTCAATAAGCCGGAGGTGACGGTGGCGGTGATGATCGAGCTGAACCGCAGAGGAACGCTGAGGAACGCACTGTCAGGGCGAGATGAACAGAGTCTGACCACACTGCTCAACTTCCTGCTCAAGTACGTGTCTGATATGTGCATCTGCACACACACACACACACACACACACACAGACAGTTTAATAAATCATTTTTTCCTACAGGAATGTGACAGATTCTCGATTCTCCCACGTGCTGCTCATGGTGGCCGACGTCCTCCTCGGTGAGTTTCATCGTAATATTTAACCCCCGAACTTGGCGTGTTTTTTACAGAGTGAAATCAGGACTTTTTGTGACGCTGTGACGACCAGACAATAACACAACACGAAGCTTTCAAAATAATTTTGTAAATCCAAAACTATAGTATAAGTATAAAAGTGGAAATAATCTGGGGAGATGAAGGAGGAGAAATAATTATCAATTTTGTTTTATTCTTCTATATATATATTTTATATTTTTGTAAAACATTTGATCTGTTTTTCAGAGTCAGATTGTTTTAAGGCACATAAGATGCAGTTTTTGATTCAATGCAGCACAAATTTTTTTTAAATCAACGTGTTTGGTGTCCTGTTAGATCCAGGTGTTAAAGGCATGGCCTTATTTTTTTATTTTTTTTAATTGACCAATAATAATAATACATTTATAGACAGGTGTAGGGTTACATTTATATTGCTGCTGATTAGGAGACCGGAGTGAGAGAAATTGTAGAGATGAGGGTGTAATTCACCATTTTGCCAGCAGAGGTCTCTAAACTGTAAAATTTGAGTTTAATTACAGAGCTGTGTGTGTGTGTGTGTGTGTGTGTGTAGATCTGTATCATCAGTCCGTCCCTCAGTCTCCTGTGGTTGAGCGCCTGCTGCAGCGTCTCATGGAGCTTCTTGGACGTGAAGCAGAACTTCAGCAGGAGATGATGCAGGTTTTGGGAATCCTCGACACGCTCTTCGCCTCTATGGCCCCGAGGAAGGAGACGGCGGCCCTTAGGAAGGAGACGACGACGGCTCCGAGGAAGGAACTGACGGCCCCCTCGGGCCTGCTCGCCATCCAGGGGCCGTCGGCGCCACACTGACATGCTCACTTTCACAGCTTGTGTTTTATATGTTCATAAAGTAAAAAAAAAATGTGAATAAATGTTGTTTTCCCTTGATTGATTTCTGCATATTTTTCCTTCCCTTCCCTGTGTGCTTCGTGTCTTTAGTTAGCATGTTTAAGAAATAGAGAAAAAAAAAAACTAAATACTGAATTGAGAAACAACGGAATGAAAGGAAACGGACAAAAGAATATCTCAATGTTTACAATAGTTTGAATGAGACAAAAGTGCTGTATTTAATTATGATTGATATCAAAGTGAATTCAATATCTTTAAAAGGTTTTTGTAAACTAAGTATTTAAATCTAGTTAAATGCAAGCATGAGCAATATGGCATGTAGAAGTTTGTATCCTGTATCATTTATAGTTTTCATTATTAAACAAGAAATAACACGTGAAACCAAACCAATAAAAAAAATCTAAACTGTATGTACAGGTGATTTATTTATTTAGTGAGGCTCATTTGCATGCAGCAAGTCTAATTTGCATATTGCATGTTTTTGCACTACACAAAGCGCCAGTGTTGATGATTTAACGAGCTCTCGCTGTGGCTCTGATTTTAGTTACGGTTCTCATTAGAATGATATAAATGATTACAGCTGTATTTTTCAGTATGTTTTTGAGATGATTTGCAATGTCTCCTGTACCGCGGCCGTGTGTTCGTCCTGTCGCGTGTTCTTTCTCAGATGTATGATGTTAATTAGTGTGGTCACATGACCTGTTTAAAACACTGCACTAAGTTTGGAGATTTAACCTTTAAGAGAAGAGCTAGGTGTTATTACAGCGGATTAACGTTACAGTATTAACATGTTTCATAGACAGACGTACTTTGTTGATCCCGTGTGGGAAATTATTGTTACAGCAGCAGCAGGTTACACAAACAGCAATGAGGGCAACAAATGGCAATTCAACATAAGAAAAGGAAATGAAATGTGCAAATTGTCACAACTGTTTGTATATGTGTGTAAAGTGACAGTGAGTATGTTATTGTCATCTGTGCCATAGCGGTGAGCGGTTGTACAGTGTGATGGCGAACGATACGAGTGATTTCCTGAACCCTTCTGTGTGACAGCGTCTGTGAGAGACTGAACTCTGCTGCTTCTGTATGGGGTCGTGTCGGGGTGGGATTGATTTCCATGAGTGACGGGAGTGTGTCGAGTGTTCTGTTGTCCCGCACTGTCTCCAACCTGTCAAGTTTGTGTCTGATTATGTGTTCAGCCTTGCGTGTTATTGTATTTATCCTGCCTGTATCTCTGGCCCTGATGCTGCTCCTCCATCAGACCACAGCACTGTAAAGGGCACTCGAATCAACAGACCACCGATTAAAAAAAACATTTTCAATTCAAACCTTGAGAGGAACCGGACTCAACAGGGAACCCATCCTCATCTGGGTGATAACGGAGAGCAGGGATTGATCTGCACTCATACTGTGTGTTAGGAGGCTGGAGGTTCAGTAGAACAGGAGACGTGTTTAAGTTCATATGGAGTCCAGTTCAGTTCGGCACAGTGACGAGTCAGCAGGTGAAGAGGACAGAGGGGGTCTGAGGGGGTCTGGATCACTGGGAGCTCAGGGGCAGCATGTGTAGCTCCAAGCCATCATGAAACAGAATCCTGCTGGAGCTGGTCCTTCTCTGGAGGCCTCAGGATCCTCGCAGGGTTGCTGGAACGATGTCCAGATGCCTCGGGATGGGCCGAGAAATGAAGAACAGGTGGAAAGAATTATCGTAGCTGCCGTTCATTATATTAGCAGCACTAGATGATGTGTGTATTTAGATGGACTAGTGTACGAGGTTATGGGATGAATTATGTGTACAAACGTGGACAAAATTGTTGGTACCCTTTGGTCAATGAAAGAAAAACTCACAATGGTCACAGAAATAACTTTAATCTGACAAAAGTAATAATAAATAAGAATTCTATGAATGTTAACCAGTGAAAGTCAGACATTGCTTTTCAACCATGCTTCAACGGAATTATAATAAAAAATGAACTCATGGAACAGGCCTGGACAAAAATGATGGTACCCCTAGAAAATACTGAAAATAATGTGAGCAATGGGACATGTTAATTCAAGGTGTGTCCACTAATTAGCATCACAGGTGTCTACAAGCTTGTAATCAGTCAGTGGGCCTATATATAGGGCTCCAGGTCGTCACTGTGTTGTTTGGTGACATGGTATGTACCACACTCAACATGGACCAGAGGAAGCGAAGGAAAGAGTTGTCTCAGGAGATTCGAAAGAAAATGATAGACAAGCATGTTAAAGGTAAAGGCTATAAGACCATTTCCAAGCAGCGAGATGTTCCTGTGACTACAGTTGCACATATTATTCAGAAATTTAAGATCCATGGGACTGTAGCTAACCTCCCTGGACGTGGCCGCACGAGGAAAATTCATGACAAATCAAAGAGACGGATAATCCGAATGGTAACAAAAGAGCCCAGAAAGATTTCTAAAGAGATCCAAGGTGAACTTCATGCTCAAGGAACATCAGTGTCAGATCGCACCATCCGTCGTTGTTTGAGCCAAAGTGGACTACATGGGAGACGACCAAGGAGGACACCATTGTTGAAAACAAATCATAAAAAAGCCAGACTGGAATATGCCAAACTACATGTTGACAAGCCACAAAGCTTCTGGGAGAATGTCCTATGGACAGATGAGACAAAAATGGAACTTTTTGCCAAGGCACATCAGCTCTATGTTCACAGACGGAAAAATGAAGCATATGAAGAAAAGAACACTGTCCCTACTGTGAAACATGGAGGAGGCTCTGTTATGTTCTGGGGCTGCTTTGCTGCATCTGGCACAGGGTGTCTTGAATCTGTGCAGGGTACAATGAAATCTCAAGACTATCAAGGGATTCTAGAGAGAAATGTGCAGGCCAGTGTCAGAAAGCTGGGTCTCAGTCGCAGGTCATGGGTCTTGCAACAGGACAATGAGCCAAAACACACAGCTAAAAACACCCAAGAATGGCTAAGAGGAAAACATTGGACTATTCTAAAGTGGCCTTCTATGAGCCCTGACCTCAATCCTATTGAGCATCTTTGGAAGGAGCTGAAACATGCTGTCTGGAAAAGGCACCTTCAAACCGGAAACAACTGGAGCAGCTTGCTCATGAGGAGTGGGCCGAAATACCTGCAGAGAGGCGCAGAAGTCTCACTGACAGTTACAGGAATCGTTTGATTGCAGTGATTGTCTCAAAAGGTTGTGCAACAAATGGCATCATTTTTGTCCAGGTCTGTTCCATGAGTTCAATTTTTATTATAATCCTGTTGAAACATGGTTGAAAAGCAATGTCTGACTTTTATTGGTTAACATTCATAGAATTCTTATTTATTATTACTTTTGTCAGATTAAAGTTATTTCTGTGACCGTTGTGAGTTTTTCTTTCATTGACCGAAAGGCACCAACAATTTTGTCCACATGTGTGTATGACAGAGTAAAGAGCTGTGCTTTAAACTGCTAGACTGTGTCTGAGCCCCGAACACTGTCAGGAAGGATTTTCTAAAGCTTACGAGCTAAATATGAGAACGATCGACACCGTTTTCTAGACTTTGATATTCTGGAAACTACCAGGCGTTTTGTGATCTTAAGGAGTGAGACGAATTGTAGCGTGTCAGAAGACCAGCTAGACTATTTACCATTTACAGCCTTGTACGTAAGCGATGCTAGATTGTAATCAGATCTAAACTGCACAGGTAGCCAGTGCAGGCTGATAGTGTTATAGGGTTATATGATCACATCTTCTTGTGCTGGTGAGAAATCTCCAGGCTGCATTCTGGACGAACTGTAACCTGTTTAATGATGCAGGATGCAGGAGAGCCACCCAGTTACATGACACATGAAGTTTAACACATTTAGTGATGATCTCCTACAACACACAACATGTTTTTGAGAGAAACAAATGCTTACAATGTGTGTAATGATGTAAAAGAGTGTGTGAGGGTGTAAGATGATGTAAGAGTATGCAAGTGTGTGTGTGTGAGAGAGAGAGAGAGAGATGATGTAAAAGTGTGTGTGTGTGTGTGTGAGAGAGAGAGATGATGTAAAAGTGTGTGTGTGTGTGTGAGAGAGTGAGAGAGAGAGAGAGAGACAGAGCGCGCGCAGAAGCGCCTCAGCAGTTCAGCCTGAGTACGTGGCAATTTTGAACCAATCACAACCCGCGGTTTACCTGAAGTGGACCAATGGCGACGTGGCATGAGGCGCGTCCCTGGAGGCGGGACCTAACGGTATGCAGACGCTGATTGGTCAGAGCTCCAGTTCTGCACAGGAAGTGTGTCTGAAGTTGAACCGTTTACATCCGGGACGTGTTTGTTCCTCCGCCGGCTTGTGAAGAAGCACCGAGCGGAGTGTGAGGTGAGTGTTTAATCCCCAGCCGTTGTGTTTATTCAGTGTGTGAGGTGTTTTACTGACGGTTTCCTGAGTTTAGTGAAGATGAGTGTGGAGTTTAATACCGGCGGTGAGGAGGAGGTGATGTCAGAGAGCTGCACACACACACACACACACACACACACACACACTGCATGTACTTCATACATTCTGAAACCAAAGTGGTGAAGAAACTGTTAAAAATGCAAAAATGAACTTTTATATAAAGAGAGCGAATAAAATGTGTCAGATTTATGAACATCATCATGTAATATTCATCAAAACATCTTTATGGTCATTAAACCCTCATTGTGGAGTCTGTGTGTAAAATCTGTAGAAATAACGGAAAGGTTTTGTCTGTACATTGGGTCGGAACTCACTCTTTTAGTCATTTATTTACGTATCATTCAGTAATGGACCTGAAACCTGCCTGTCTCCAATTTCTGTGTGTCTGTCTGTCTGTGTGTCTGTATGTCTGTCCAGCCAGATTGTGTCTCAGCATCACACATAAACTGTCTGTCTATAATTGACTGAATCTCCTGCAGCACTTTGATCTCAGGCTGAAGTTTAATCTGCACCATCAGTGAAATCTAAATGTGGAGTAAAAGTGATGTTATGAACAGTTATGTGTGGGATTTAATCATCTACTTTACAATAATCTACTAATGCGCTACTGTCTCAATGTAAACAAACACCTGCACCAATAGATATTAATGAGAAAAGATAAAGTGAATATTTTGACTGGGATTAGTTCATATTTTCACTTTGGCTGAAATAACAGCGCTGAAGTGGTAGAAGTGAATTTTAACACGCCGGAGTCGTTTTAAGACAAAACTTCATCTTTATCTGATCGACTTTTTCCATTTCTCATCTGTGATTCTCTCTCCGATTACCGAACAGCGAGTGTGTTTGTCTGAGCACCAAAGAAGTCCAACTTAGTGTAAACAAGGCGTCAGATACTCGACCTTACAGAATGTGATTTCTGTCTATTAATAAGTGAGACAGAGAGTTCTGCTGTACAGAGACACACACACATGGACGTGGACTTCAACCTCTAATAATATTATTATTATTATTATTATTATTATTATTATTATCACTCATTACATTAAAGATCAGCAGATTATTATTAGATTTAACATTTTAACTGTTTCTACAAACTCTAACCGTTAGCGATGCGTGCTAACGCTAGTGTTTTTGTAAGGTATTTGTAAGACAGTAAGTGTGTGTCTGTTTTAAATCCATGAAGGTTAGAGTCCTCCTTGCTGAGACAGGAAGTGAAGTGAAACAAGAAGTGAGACAGGATGGATCTCAGGCTGCTGCTGCTGTGTGTCGCGCTTTGTGCTGCTCACGTCTCCACCAAGCCGATGGAGAAGAAGGACCGAGTCCATCACGACTCTCCTCTCAGCGACAAGGAGCATGACGATGACGAGAACTTTGACTACGATCATGAAGCCTTCCTCGGCCAGGAGGAGGCCAAGACTTTTGACCAGCTCACACCAGAGGAGAGCAAAGAGAGACTCGGGTACAAATCTCTCTTTTTCACACACTCACGCGCACACGCGCCACGCCACGCCACATCAACACAGCTTCTTCTGCTGGATGATGAAGTGTATGAGTGTGTGATGTTCTACAGAGATCACCTCGTCCTGCAGGAGCTCAGAGAGCCAGAAGCAGCCACGCCCACATGATGAATAAAACATGAGGATGAAAAGCTTATATCATTCAAAATTTATGTTCATAGTACTAAATCTTAAAAACTTCATGACAAAAATGCCGTGTGTATGAAATTCTGTGTCAGTAATGTAACTATTAAACAATAATAATAATAATAGCAACAGAAATTATTAAATTCATTAAGTCTAATTATTTATTGCAAAATAATTTTTTATTTCTGTTTTTGATTGTATGAGTGTCATTTCTATGAACCATAAGAAACAGTTTATTATAATGATTAAAAATAATCACCAACCTGCTTAAAACTATTGGCACACCCCCCCTGCGCTGGTTGTGTGTGTGATCGCGGTTGTGTCTCTCTGCAGTAAAATTGTGGAGAAGATCGACGAGGATCACGACGGCTTCGTGACCGCGGAAGAGATGAAGAACTGGATTAAACACGCTCAGAAGCGCTGGATTTACGAAGACGTGGACCGACAGTGGCAGGCGCACGACCTCGACTCGGACAGACACGTGTCCTGGGAGGAGTACAAGAACGCTACGTACGGCTACGTCCTCGGTTTGTACATAAACGTTCAAGCTCTCACACACACACTCACACTCACTCACTCACAGAAACAGATATGATAATCATTTTTTTTTGGTAAAAGGATGTCTGGTGATTTTTGTGCATGTGTAGACGAGTCGGACCCTGAGGACGGGTTTAACTACAAGCAGATGATGAGCAGAGACGAGCGGCGCTTTAAAATGGCGGATAAAGACGGAGACCTGCGGGCGAACCGCGAGGAGTTCACGGCGTTCCTGCACCCGGAGGAGTACGGCTACATGCAGGACATCGTGGTTCTGGTACGGCTCGGATACGGCTTCTACACTGGGGGGCGGACAAGGACACACTGGGGGAGGGGAGAGGGCGGGGCTAGCTGCAATGTTCCTTGCTGATTGGCTGTTTTATTAATCGACCTGCGTTAACTCCTGATTGTGAGACTCATTTGTATATAGTGAGTATTTGCATATTCCTGAGATGTATTTTCCTGAGTGTTTTCTACACCTTTTTGTGGTTTCTATTGTTTCTATTCTATTTTTGCAAACAGTTACAGTGATTTTATTTTATTTTTAATTAAATAGTTATTAATTTGAGCTCACCTTCCGCTCTAATGATTATTGTTTTAACGTCGTCATGGTAACCTGGTAAATGAGGGGGGAACCACATGGTTCTGCTTTAGGCCCAATCATGATTTAATCATTTGCACTGGGAGAACGCTGGGTTAATTGTTTTTTTTTTTTTTTCTTTTCTTTTTTTTTCTCATCCTCGTTAGGAGACCATGGAGGACATCGATAAAAATGGAGACGGGTTTATTGACCTGGAGGAGTACATCGGTGAGGAGGGGTGGGGTGATGGGGTGGGTGTGTTTAAGGTATTAGTGCCCCTGACACAAAGTGCTTCAGTTACTCATTATCTGTCTCTCTCTGTTTGTCTCTCTTTCAGGTGATATGTACAGTCAGGACGGAGACGCCTCAGAGCCCGAGTGGGTGAGGACGGAGCGAGAGCAGTTCACAGAGTTCAGAGATAAAAATAAAGATGGACGTATGGATAAGGAGGAGACGAAAGACTGGATTCTGCCATCAGACTACGATCACGCCGAGGCCGAGGCCAAACACCTGCTGTACGAGTCAGACGCAGACAAGGTGAGTGTGAAGACTGTCTCCATCAAGAGCCTACGAATATGGAAATTAGAGATGCCACACCCCTTTCACCCTCCTTTAAGGAATAACATGGTGCATTTGCATACCGGTACACGATTGGCTGTTTCTATTTTATAAAACTGTCCCGGAAAAAGCGGCAAAATCACAGGACACACGTTAAAGGCACCAGTCGTTAGGGATCATTTGTAGATGGCACGTCTTGTTTATATATCGCATGATACATTTGTATATCCAGACTGCAGTTCTAACGTGTATGTGTGTGTGTGTGTGTGTGTGTGTGTGTGTGTGTGTGCGCAGGACGGGCGGCTGACGAAGCAGGAGATCGTGGATAAGTACGACCTGTTCGTCGGGAGCCAGGCGACGGATTTCGGCGAGGCGTTAGTCCGACACGACGAGTTTTAATCCCGGCGGCTCTGCATGTGAAGACAAGCGGAACGAACTGTAATTTATTTCCTGATTCCTCATAAATGATCAAATCGATCAAAACTTCCATAACTGAGAGAGAGAGAGTTATGTACAGTTACAGTTTTCTAGGTTTTTTTTTTTTTTTCTTTGGGATAAGGAAATAATTCGTGATGAATTTAGTTTGTTTTTATGTTGGACATTTTAAGTTTATTCTTTAGATAGATGCATGTGTGTGTGTGTGTGTGTGTGTGTGTGTGTGTGTGTGTGTGTGTGTTAATGCACTGAACACTTAAAGTATTCCGAAGTCACTTTGTATAAAGGCATTTCTGCAGTGTTCAAGTCCCTCCAGTGGTGTGTGTGTGTGTGTGTGTGTGTGTGTGTGTGTGTGTGTGTGTGTGTGTGTGTCGTGATCACGGGATGCCGCACTCCGTCTCTCTCTCTCTCCGGCCCACGATGATGTCCTGTGGGATATAGTCACGATCACTATACATGATGGTGCTTTTTCACCAGCGGCGTTCACACACACACACACACACTCTGACTGTCTCACTAACAGTCCTTTATACTGAAGCATATCTCATTTCATAAGAGTGTTATAACGCTTTATAACGCGTAAGAACCGGCTGCCTTGTTGTTTTTGCTCAGCACTACACGCTCTTCCTCTCGATCATGAGCTCGGTGACACACGCCATCTGATCGACACTTTCTTTATTAACGCATTATTATTATTATTATTATTATTATTTGTATTACTTGAGTCAGAAATTCCACAGTGTTCACTGAGCTTCCTTTTCCAACACTCATAGGAATTCTTTGATTTACTTTTGTTCCCTGTGAGTGTGTGTGAGACTGAAATACAGTGCAGCTTCTGTACACACCTGTATGTTTGATTTGTAAACGTGTGTGTGTGTGTGAGAGAGAGAGACGGTGTGAACACGACACGCGTCCTGAACCCAAGAGCTTTTCACAATAAAAATATATATATAATGAAAAAAAAAAAAAAACACTTTCTCGTCTGCACTAATGTGATTTCTTCTCCTGCACTTTTACACCAATCAGAGAGCTGATGTCATTTGACTCCGCCCACAAGGGGTACCCATCCAATTTATTGATGAATTATATATATATATATATATATATACATAATATATATAATATATATATATATATATATATATATATATATATATATAATATATATAATATATATATATATATAAATAGAAAAAAATTACAGAAAGTTAAAAATAAATAAATAAAAAAGATTTTCTAAACAAATGTCTGACCTCCAGAATAAAAATTAATAGACGTTTCTCTTTTTTTCCCCCTTTAATTAATAAATAAATAAATACATTTTAAATAGTAACTAAGGATTAGGATTTCAACTTGTATTTATAAATAACCAACTCAATTAACAAATAAATAAATAAAACTTAACAAGAAGCTATGAACCTTTCTACATTTGTTTTTTCTTTTTTATAAATAAATAAAACCTAAAATAATGTGATGTGTAACACAAGAAATGATTTCTAAATCTTTTAGCTTGTCACCTGGGAACAGAGTAAACGTGTTTCAATCCTAATTAATTTGATTCTTTTATTATTATTATTATTATTATTATTTTGAGTCATTTAATTCTTTAATACACTCAGGAGATTCGTGTGACGACGAGGCAGCTGGTTTCTGTATTACAGAGACAACAGTCTTTTTACATTTAAATAAAAAAAAAAATTCTTTCTTTGTTAAATGTTTCTTTTTTCTCAAAAAGCAAATTCCAGTAAGAAATTATTTAATACAAACTAAATGAAAGAAAGAAAGGGATAGTTTCCATGTTTGAAGCAGACTTTTACATTTCTTTCTTTCCAGCTACACACTTCATTTACACTTCAACAGGAGGCGCCAGAGAGCTATCACACCTCTGTGGCAGGCTGGGTACAAAGAGAACCTGAGCCACAAAATAAAGTATCTTAAGAGTATCCAAATATTTTTTTAAAAATATTGTTGCAAAAAAGACAGCATTACATGAAATATTAAGTAAATAAAATCATAAAAAATATCAGAATCTTAGGAAATGAAACAATAGTTATTGCCATAAAGAAAGTAACCAGAAAAAACCTATTGCAAAAAAGGAGACTCTAATGTCCACACATTAAACATCAACCATGTACAAGTTTTATGTCGATGTTTGTTTTCTTCAGCATGTTGTGTTATACTTTTGTCTGTCTTTGTCAAAAGTGCGTAAAAAAGTGAAGAAAAAAACGTTCGTAAAAATGTGTGTGTTGTGGTGGTCGAGCTCCACCTGTCCCAGCAGCTAGGCGGCACTTATCATGCATCAATTCACCACCACGGCGATGTACAGAAACCACCCAGTCACATGGTGAAGAACCTCGGTACAGCTGCTGTGAGATGATCACCCCTGCTCCTCAGCATCCACGAGGAACCTGAAGAGAATAAAATGAGTGCTCGGACATCAGCGTGCGCGACACCAGGGCTTGTTTTATTGAACACAGACCCAGACGCCTAAGTCCAGTATGGAACGACTGCTGTCCTTCACCACTGCAGCAAGCTGTTAATCTAGAGCAGGCCAGGGGATTTCAAAAACTGCCCCTCAGGAGCCTATGTGTCACAGAGCATGGGCATCCCAGGAGCAGGTGATGATCATAGGGCCTCTGTCAACCCCATCTCTAAATGTCTAGTGTCAGCCTCCGGACCCTCGCAGACATTTGAAAGCCTTTCGGTTTCCTGTATGCAAGTCCTTGACGTCCCAACTGCTGAGGGGCAGAAGCCAGGAACTTGAGCGGCCTTTGCTCATTGGATTAATACCAGCTTTCATAGGAAGAGGCCAGGATTCACAGAGGCACCGACCACAGTCTTGAGACCACAGAGTAACTGTGTAAGCATTTACTGTCTACCCCACTGAGGCCCAGCTCCTCCCAGATAAAAGGTGACAGTAATGCACCTGATCCGCTCATAACCCCTTGGTGGACATCTCTGAGAAAATGCTGCAGAAAAGGCAAGAAAAACTGGATAATGAAGCAAAGATTAAAACGTTTCTCACTGCTGTCCACGAGGCTAATAAACCTTCCCCAGTAAGCTCGCACCCGTCCATCCGTACCTGCACTCGGACAGTCAGTGTCCTGAGGTGATTCCCTTGCAAAAGACCACTTCACAACACGTATTGTATACAGCCCCCTCGTTACCACCCTCAGACGGACAGGCTTGTCTTAAGACCTAATCAGAGTCTCAAGATAATGCAGTAGAGTACTGGATGAGGAGGGGCACAGTTGGGATCTGCACTTGCCTGGTGTTCTAACCACCATCAACCAAGGCTTTGACTCCCTTGAATTCCTCGGTAGGAGAAGGGTTTCTGGATGTTTGGGAAGAACAGCCACTCAATGGTCGGATATCTACAAGAGACGCAGGAGCAAATCAATCTAGTAACGCCGACCCAAGTGGAGCAGACGAGAACATACAATCAACCCATCCTACTTCGAGAGTTGGTTAAGTCAGGTGATGGTGTCCTCCTTCTTCCACCAAGTGCCAACTGCATCTTCCTGCCCTGGTGTCATGGCTTGTATACGGTCATGAAGAGGGCTACCCTGCAAGAGAAAGGACTCGGATATTTTTTAGAGAGTGAGCCTTTGCACACTCTTCTCCGCCCCGACTGCTGACAGGGACTGCCCTGATCTGAACAGAAGACCACCTGTAATGTTCTCTGTCTCTCTTAGTGCAGCACTGCCTCAAAACTCCAGGGCTAGAAATCTGCCAGTGTTCCACTGGTGGGTGGGGTATTACACAACTCCTCTTCAGCCTCCTGCCCCTTGGCATAACAGAGCGATACCCTACAACTAATCCATCAGTCATCACTCGGCTTTCTGCACACTCTTCCCTATGATAAACTCCGTGTGTGTTCTGTCTCCTGTTACAGCACGTCACCACAGTGTCTGTAAAGGGGTATGTGTGTGTGTAAGAATGTCAGTGTATTTTCTTTGACCCCACAAAACCCACTTATCCCTTTAAAGTGATGCATCAGACCTCCGGGCTCTGAGCTCTTCCAGGTTTTAGAGGGGAGCATCTGGAAGCATAAAGCTGAGCGTTCTCTCTAGATGTTTATCTGATCTTTAGCAGCACCGAAATTTAGCCTCCTTTCTAGTGTGAATATTTTCATTTATGCTCAGACATGCTCAGTGTTTTGTGTTTTTTTTTTTTTATTTATGATTTTTGTGTAAAAAAGATATTATCAGCTCACTCACTGCACATCACTCGAGTGCACTCTAACAACCAGTATGTGGTTCAGTGAATCTTTAAAGGGCCACAAGAGCCTAAAAAACATGAAAGGATCTCGAAATCATCATGATTTTAATGTCATTGCCAAAGTGCTGCTGAACTCTGGACTGTGACTGGTCAGAAAGTGTTGATTACGTGTGGTCAGGGGGTGTGGTCAGTGGTTAAAGCATTGGACTACGGATTGGAAGATACCGGGATCAAACCCCACCACAACCAAGTTGCAACTGTTCAGGCCTTAACCCTCAATTGCTCAGATAAAAGACAAATGATGGATAAGGTCATCTGCCAAATGCTCAAATATAAATTATTAATATCGTAAAGTTATCACAGGTTTATATTAATGCAGTCGACCTAATACTTTAGTGTTTCCATAGTAACAGCTTGTTCAGAGGGACGTGTGCAGCGACTTCTCAGTAATGTGACATGGCTGAGTGTTTATAGCTGCTATAATGTAAGTGACATCAAGACGCTTCACCGCGTTAAATATAAGTATAAACTAGTCAGAAGTATAATGCCTCATTCTAGGCTGTAATTGCGTTTAAGGTGCTGCAGCGTGAGGGGAATAAAACACTAGGGGGCGTGCTGTTAGAGGAAAATAATCAGCCACTTTGCTTTGGTACTTTGCCGTAACGCACATACACAGTGTTTATTATATACAGTATAATAATGTTGTACACTGTATTTGTGACTTTTCCCCCTCGTCTCTCTGGAGCCTTGTCTTACGGACAGTAAAGACGTTTCCTTTGAAACCAGCTAATTTTTTTAAACTAACAACCCAAAGAAGATTTTTGCTTCTTGTTCTTCTCCATGCACCTTTTCCTCTTTTCTTCCTGGTTTCTCTGTGATCGTTGCATTCGAGCGCTTTCACACCAGCAGCACTCCTCAGTTCACTCCTCAGACCTTTTGAAAAGTGATCTGTGTTTGTCTTCGCCTTCATCATGTTGCGTCTGCAGATCTAATCAACTTTGAAAGCCGTCCTCTCAATAGACGTTGTGCCTGAAGCTGGGCTTTGATTTCAAAAAGTAAATATCACCACCCACAGTCAGTGGAACCCGGTGTCACTTCAGGATCCAGAAAAGGAAAGCAAGCAGCGTTAGCTGAGAATTTTCATCTGGAACTGTGGGCGTTTTGTCCTCTTCTGGGTTTGTGACGTTCTGATTTGTTTTGTTGAGTGAATGAATTTTTAAATTGTTCTTTTTAAATTTCATTCCTTCTGAACCTCTGAGAAAGATTCAGCATTTTGGGTTTTAAATAAAACAGCTTCTGCAAAATCACTGACAGCATCTTTTTAATGTTATGTAAATGATTATTAATGATTCAATTAATCTGTCCACATGGATCTAATTAACACAGTCATGTGATTACTCTACACATTTGATATTCAGTATGTACAGTATATGTGTATTAAACCTTAAATAACTTGTGAATAATTCACTTCTCACACGTTCTCCCTCCACTTTTTAGTGCTCAAAAATAAACGCCTCCACCTTTCCTCCCACCTTCACCCAGGCATTTTCCCAGCTCTAGGTTTGATGTTCAGCTCACGTGATCACGTGAGCTCTGAGTGACTGATAACACAAACATGCATGTTTTGTTCGGTCCTGACACACTCGCGCATACCTGTTTAATCAGATGCTAGGTGCGCGTAACGCCCGTCGTATCTCTAGGACCATCCGAGTCACGGTGATAAGCTCCTCAGTGTCCTTCAGGAAATGTCGATAAAATAATTTTTTATAGCTCTGCATTTTTCATTCTCTTTTTCAGCTTTGAAGATAACACGCATACAGAAAGTATTCACACCCCTTGAACTTTTACGCATTTTGTCACGTGACAACAAAAACCTAAATATATTTTCTTGGGATTTTATGTGACACATCGACACAAAGTGGCACAGAATTGTGAAGTGGAAGGAAAATGATGAATGGTTTTCCAAATTTCTTTACAAATAAAAATACGTAAAACTTGGTGTGCATTTGCATTCACCCCATTGAGTCAAGACTTTGTAGATCCACCTTTCACTGCAATTAGAGCTGCAGGTCTTTTGGGGTGTGTCTCTACCAACTTTGCACATTTCGAGAATAATTTCTTTGTAAAATTTCTCAAGCTCAGTCAGATTGGATGGACAGCAATGTTAAAGTCTTGCCACAGATTCTCAGTTGGCTTCAGGTCTGGACTTTGACTGTTCTAACAGATAAACATGCTTTGATCTAAACCATTCCATTGTAGCTCTGGCTCCGTCCCAGTCTCAAGTCTTTTGCAGACTCTAACAGGTTTCCTTCCAAGACTGCCCTGTATTTGGCTCCATCCATCTTCCCATCAACTCTGACCAGCTTCCCTGTCGCTGCTGAAGAAAAGCATCCCCACAACATGATGCTGCCACCACCATGTTTCACGTGGGTAGTTTTCTGCTACACATAACGCTTAGCATTTAGGACAAAAACTTGCATTTTGGTTACATTACATGCAATGGGGGGGAGGGGCGTTGAATGCAAGTGCACGACACACTTAAGATTTTTTAAATAGTAAAATACCATTTGTCATTTTCTGTTCACTTTTATGTGTCAATCACATAAAAGTTAAATAAAATACATTTACTTTTGTTGTGTAATCCTGCCGCTGTGTTCATGTTGCCATATTATCCACACCTAGTGGTCAAACATGAGAACTGCAGCAAACAAGACTAATTCAGGTCCATTAGGGCAGCAATCTCACTGCAAATTTTTTTAACTTGTCTCAGGAATCTGTGTTTTTTTTTTCAGAAGCAGTGAAGTTGCTCTTACCTGGCAACCCTATTTAATGATATTACTCGCATTACTATTTTTACTCATTACTAATGAGCTCGCCTCGCATCCGGAGACCGTAAGTTTGAATCCTGAGTGATGATGTAGCCCCTGCAGCTGGGGAGCCTAAAGAGAGCTGATTGGCTGAGATCTCTTGGAGGGAGGGATGGGTTGCACTCTAGCGCTCTCGCATCAATCGCGATGCTAGCTAATCATTGGCATATGTTAGCTCACGCAAAAGGAAGGTGTGGATAGCGCTTTCCACCGAGTGTGTTACGCTGCTCTCTACAGTGTCTCAGAGGAAACTTGTGATAGCCTTCGCCATCCCAATGTGGTGGTTGTGGCCTTGATGGGAGAGCGCCACCTAAAGATGGTGAAAATTGGCTACAACTAAACTAGTGAAGAAAATTTAGAAAAAGATCTGGAGGAAAAAAAAGGACAAATTTAAAAATGCAAGTGGATGAACAAATGATAAACGGTTTTGGACTGGTTCCTTAAAAAAAGATTTTTTTTTGTGTGTGTGCTTCTTTTGCTAGTTGGCAACTTTCAAAAAATATAATAATAATAATATATAAATAATAATAATAATAATAATGTTTTAGATTAAAACATTGGCAGAAATCCCATCCAGAAATCCAATCCTGGTTTTGGCAGACAACAAGGAGGAGGCTCCACACACACACACACACACACACACACACACTCCTCTCACCACGCTTGAGGTTTTCTGACTCACTTCACAGAGTCGATTCTTTTGAATCATCTATTGAAGTGACTCAGACTGCAGTTCATTCCCTTCAGAGCTGTAATTCTATGAGCTTATAAATAAACAGCGCATGCGCAGAGCTGAAGAGTGATTTATTAATAAACACTGCATGCTTCACAGAAATTGATTATTACTCATTAGTCATTATTAGTCACTGGAGTCATGTTGTCTATACAGTTTCATGCTAAAGGATCATACTTTACGTTTTGTAATTTTCTCTGTAAAATTTTGTGATGCTGATGAAAAAAAATTTTTGTTAAAAATGTCAGGATGGGACAGGATTATTGCGGTACAAACAAACGAAGAAACAAACCAAAGTCATGTTTATAGATAAAGCAGATTTAGAACAGCAGCAGCTGACCCGGAGTGTTGGAGTACATCTGTCTGAACACAGGATACGATTGCAAAATGCACAGGAGAAAATCAGTACAGTATGAGGAGAAGCAAAAATAAAAGCTGAAACAATAGCTAAAAAAAGTCGGCTAAATAAATAAAAGTATAAAAGCAGATGAATAAGGAGATGAAATAAGCAGGGTGGCGGAGTAGTTAGGAACTTTCAGGTGACAGTTACTGTTACTGAAGTACTTACAGTTACTTAAAATATCAGATTTGTTCAGCTAACTTGAAAAGTGTCGTTTCTACAAACTCCTAAATACTAATCAAGGTCTATTCATTTGAACGAACTGTCTCCTGACATACTGAGGACCCTGTATACAGGATAAAGTGGTGTAGACAACCAATAAATGACATTTAATTATTGATAAATTAGCAAAAAAAATATTATTAATAACAGTTAGTGATATAGGTGATGAATGAAACTAGTGAAATTAGATTAAATGTAGAAATTAGTTGAAAATTACAAATAAATATAAAAAAAACAAAAAAAAAACAATGATAACACAACAACAACAAAAACAACTCCGCACCAGCAATATTATTATTATTATTATTATTATATTATTATTATTTGTATGATAAAATGCTGTGAAATTGTCTTAGGAATCATTTGAGCTCGTAACTCGAACCCCAGTGAGTCACTCTGAGCCGAACAGAGAGTCGGTTCTTTAAGGACTCGGTTCGTCCATCACTGAACCTCCGCCAGATGTTTCTTGTTTCATGAGCGGGAATTCCTGTCATTAAGGAGAAACAGCAGCTCAGTGTCATGCTGGTGTGTGTGTGTGTGTGTGTGTGTGTGTGTGTGTGTGTGTGTGTGTGTGTGTGTGTGTGTGAGACATGGGACTTCTCCTGAGTAACACACAGATCTGTCTCCTGTCCCAGAGAAGAGAGCAGAGGGTCTGAGTGTCTCCGCAGCTGGACAGAGACACAGAGAGACACGGAGAGACACGGAGAGAGATGGAGCTGGGGTCGGGGCCCAGGGTTCTGCTGTCGGCTCTCCTGAGTGTGTGTGTGCTGTGGAGGATCTGCTCGGCGTCCCGGTCCGACCATCACGACCAGCAGGACACACACGGTGAGCGCGCGCACACGCACAGCTTAGAAGAAAAAACGAAACGGTTTAAACGCGCGCGAGGGTTTTACGCGCGCGCGAGCACACACACACACACACACACACACACACACACACACACACACACACTAATCAATGCCTCTCATATGATAAGGAAACAAAGGATTGCGCAATCAGGTTAAAGAAGCCTGAGATTATTAACAAACCTCAACTTATTCCCTGTGTGTGTGTGAGTGTGTGTGAGAGTGTGAGTGTGTGTGTGTGTGTGTGTGAGAGAGAGAGCAGGATAAAAGGTCAAAGTATAAAATTAATCCAGGCTCAAATTGCAGACTTTCAGCTTTAACTTACATCCACATGGGGTGAAGAGTGAACACACACACACACACACACACACACACATGCATGAAGTAAATAGGACTGAAAAGTGAGCTGTGATCCTGTTGATGGTAGAATTTTTTTTTCTCCTGCTCCTCATGTCTGTGGTCGTCCACACACTCAGTACTCACAGACGCTTCACTGACACACCAGAATGTTTACAATCTCATTCCTCACTGACCAACAGTCACCAGAGGTCGTAACCACGGCAACAAATCATTAAGCAGTTACTACATGATACCCAGTGATTCCTGCAGAGGCGATGGGGGGACGGCGTGCTGTGTAAGACGACATAACGTTATCAGATGTGTGCTGATGTGTGGACTCCTCTAACAGTCAAAAGTTTGTACACCCCTTCTAACCCCATTGTCTTTCCTGATTTTTACTCTTCTAAAACAACACTGAAGGCGTTTTTATATAAAACACACAATAATCTCCTCTGAACAGCTGATATTGAGATGTTTATCTGCTCCTTCTGCTCTGTGAAGCTTCATAACGCCTCTAATCTGAGGTGCTGCTTGAGGTTAATTGGTGATTTCTGAGGCTGGTGACTCTAAATGAACTTCTCCTCTGCAGCAGTAAGTTCTGGTCTCACTTTCCTGGGAAGGTCTTCATGAGAGACGGTTTCATCATGGAGCTCGATGGACACAATACTGTTCTTGCGGGTCTTTCACGTCTTAAAATAACAACTGACTGTTAGTGTTGTTACATCATTACCTAATTCCTTATGCGTTATTTCATTGTTTTGAAATCCCCAGTATTGTTGTAGAATGTAGGAGAAAAATCACTTAAAAAAAAAATGAGTAGGCTAATTAATTAGCTAAGTTCCATAAGTAATGTTAAATGTGTTCTTCTGTTCTTTTTAAAGGACTAAAAGTTCATTATGTTAAAATATCATAAATGAAATGAAATTAAATTTTGACTTTATAAGACCAGGTTTCCCTGAACAGCTTGTGTTTATTCCTGTAAAGCTGCTTCCTGACCGTCTCCATCCTTTAAAGCACCATATAAATAAACTTTTATTGAATTGAACTATATTATTAAAATTTCTGCTCCAATATTCTAGAATAATCAGATGAAATATAATATAATATAATATAATATAATATATAATATAATATAATATAATATAATATAATATATAATATAATATAAAACAGTAACTCATTCTCTAAATGTTTATTGTGCTGAATGGAAGAAGCTTTAATTATCTCAGGAAACCTTAAAGAACCCTTACACAGCTCTTTAGTAAGAATGTTCAGACTGTCTAGTGGCATCTGATAACACACACACACACACACACACACACACACACACACACACACACACACACACACACGACTGGAGTGGTACTTAAAAAAAAATAAAAAATAGAAAAACGCAAACACAAATATAGTTCCAGATCTGATCTGATCTGCAGATAACAGTCTTGTGCGTCAGGTTCAGGATGTGCCGTATTTCATCTGTTTGTAGACGACGCTGTCTATTGTTCTGTCTAATATTGTTTAACTGTTAGTTATTGCGTGAGTTTATTTATTTATTGTTTATATTTTGTAAGGGTACTTTAACTGACTAGAAATTGGGTATTATTATTATTATTATTATTGTTATTATTTAATTTAATTATTATTTGATTAAACTCATGCTCTACACCAAAATACACCAAAATAATTTCTGATCTGCTGAGAGTGTGTGTCATCTTGGAGTGTGTGTGTGTGTGTGTGTGTGTGTGCATGTGTGTGTGCGTTTGTGTGTGTGTGCGTGCGTGCGTGTGTTTGTGTGCATGTGTGTGTTTGTGCGTGTGTGT
>QNUK01001934.1:0-22988 GCA_013621035.1 Clarias magur
AGGAATGATGCGGTGGGAGGTAATGTTTTGGTAGTGGAGAGACATACATCATGAACACATGAGGCTTTAGCATGTTGTTTGCTTTATGTGTTCAAAAGCCAGCCTGTTTGAGCCAAGTTCAAGTAGCCGTTTATTTCATTTTAACCATAAATAGTTTATTACACAGTGAAACGAAACAACGTTTCTCAAGGACAAATGTCCTACATACAGCATTACCATCATGAATGAACAAACGCTAGATGAATAAACAACCTAAATAGCTGCTTAGCAAGAAAGATTGACATTTTTAAGTTAACAGAAAACTATGTTCTATCCCCCGAAAAAAGCGACAACATGAAGTGCTCATTCAAATGTGCAAACAAGAGTTAGAACGTCACAACATGACACATTTCATTACTTTGTGCTAATGACATAATGAGTTGAGGTAGTGGGAAAGAGAAACAGTAAACAGGACACATTCGTTTGAAGTGGCAGCAAAGCTCAAATAGTTTTGTGCATATAACAAGTAAGAAGGTATAAGAAGGTGGTGTATCCACATACGCTTCCCCCCAATGCAGGTCGGAGCTCTGAGTACTACTGATGAATCTACGGTGTGAGGAATGTAGGAATGATGCGGTATAAGGTAATGTTTCTGTTGTGGAGAGACATAGCTGGAGGAGAAACAGTAACCAGGACAGATTCCTTTGAAGTAGCAGCAAAGAGCAAAGTTTTGTGCATATAAAAAGAAATGGATATTGTGCAAAAGCTGGGTCTTCCTCAGCCTTCTCAGGAAGAGGAGATGTTTTTAATACTATCGTTTGCTGTTGAGGGACCGAGTGAGGTTCTCCTCCAGGTGGCCAACCAGGAATTTGGTGCTGTTGATGATCTCCACACAGGAGCAGTGATGTTCATCAGAGTTGCCGCTTTGTGTCCTCCTGAAGTCAACAACAATGCTCTTTGTTTTAGCAAAATTCAGCGACAGGTTGTTGTGACTACAGCAGACTGTTAGCCTCTGCACTTCCTCTCTTTGTGCTCACTCTTGGTTCTTGCTGATGAGACACACAGTTTCTCCCGAACGTCATGATGTTCTGCATGTCGAAGTGAGGGTAGAAGCTGTTCAGTGCATCTGAAATGGAGCCGTCACTGTAACAGGCGGTTGACGATGAGTTCCTTTGGTGATGTCCTTTTGTTGGTGATTGCTGGTGAAGCCCTGCTATATGTTACCACTATCGCTGAACTGGTTGATAATTCTCTGGGCATGTGAGCGCTTTCAATCTCTATGGCCAAGGAACGTTTGGCCCTTGCTGCTCTGATGGCTTGGGTCCTCACAAGTCCACGCACCTCCGCAGTAAATCTATTAAAGTTTCTGGTTGGTTGTGTGATGATGTTCTTGAAGAAGGTGACAACAGCACTTGTTGAAGTAGCTGGTCGCTGATGATGTTTACTCCTCCAAGTCAGTGAAGTCGCCGTAAGTTGCAGCCTTCCTAAATGGTGTTCTCAAAACAAAAGTGCAGGCTTCTATTGGCCAGGTTTTCACCCGCTTCAGCACCAGGTGTCCCTTAATCATCAACTGTAAACACTAGTCAGTTGATCATGAACATGAAGATAACTAGGCCTTTCACATCTAGGCAGACAAGACTGGTGTCACAGATTTACCGTGCTAGGCTACAGTAGGTAATTCCTGGAACTCCGAATCTGGCTGGGTCAGCTTATCGCTGCTGTTTGCTGCGACCTTTGTGAAGAGCCACAAAGAATGACAATCACCCAGGCATGAAAAGCACACATAAAAGGCAGAAGGGCAGTATGATGTGGTAGCTGGTGAGCGTTCCATACAAGCCCACAGTACGTTTTTTGAAAGAATGGGTTTCTCATGACATTTTGTCAAGCAGTTAGGGTCATAGGGTCTGAGCGATCTGAACCACCCACAACCAAGTTTCAAGCATAGTTTCACAAACAGGTGGATCTATTCTCAGGTATTCTCAAAGAGGTAGGGCTAAAAACTTACAGCCACAGCCCAACAAAGAACCTAGGATGATTAATTTGCTCCCTGTATGCCCCAATTTGTCCACCATCTACTAGTGTTATCAGAGCAAGAGCCTAAGGCCCAGAGCCTCACACAGCACAATTGGTCTGAAAGTTCTCCAAAGAACTTCCTATTCAAGGTGGACTCCAATAAGTACATGGGCCCATATAAGACACAACTAGCATTAATTTTGGTTGCTTACCACCGGTCAGTCTCTGGTCAATGAAGATAAACCCCACCTCAAGCTTGCTCAAGCCAGTCATGTGCAGCACTCTGGAGGGAACATTGAACACTCATGGGTCTCAGGCTAGCACACACCATACAACGATCTACAAGTTCAACAAGAAGCTCTCTCAGAAGATGAAAGCCTAGAAGTTGGCCCTGCAGCCTTTTAATATAAAAAGAAGAAATATATTGAAAAGCAATGATGAACGGGCCCAAGCACCTGTGCCATAGGCATCCGGGCGCACAAAACAACCTGTGTGACTTTTGAGCACGCTGAGCCCCCTTAAACCCCATGGACAATGATGTCACTGAACATGGCATAAGTTTAAGACATCGTCGATGTTGGACGTCTCTTTCTATGCGTCATTGCTAATGATTGCTTGGTAACGACTGTAATGTCGTATGTGCCTGGGCCGGTCATCATTTGTGTGGAGAGTGTGGAGTGGAGAGGATGTGTACTGTGTGTATGGGGTGTGTGTAGAATGTGTACTGTATGTGCAGGATAAGAATTTGATGTGTGTCTGTGTTTGTTTATAGGGTGTGTGCACGTGTGTGTATGTGTAATATGTGTGGTATGTGTATGTGTGTGTCATGTGTGTGTGTTTGTGTGGGTGTGTTTATGTGTAGTGTGTATACAGTGTAATTTGTGGAATTCATGTCTGTAGAGTGTGTCTGTTTTTGTAGGTATTTGTGTGAGTGTTAGTCTTTGTGTATGATCTGTTGTGAGTATTTAGGACGTACAGTGTGTGTGTGTGTGTGTGTGTGTGTGTGATGGATGGATGTATATTCCTAGAACTTCCCGGCACAGCTGCTGTGCCTTGTTGCACAGAAACAAAAAGCACACAGAAATGGCCAAATGACTGTATGATATGCTACGTGGTGAACACAATTGAAGGTTGTGGTACGTTTGCGGAATTGGGTTGTTTACTTGTTCCATCTTATCAAGCAGATAGAATCATCTATCTAGAGCTATTTCATCCACCAACAAACCCCTTACCCAGTGTCTCACCAACAGCTGGAACAGCTGGAAAGAGGTAAGGTAATAATAAACTATCCTCTTCCTCCCACAAAGAACCAAGAATTGCATGATCAATTTGTTCCCTGCAGCCAGTTTGGCTACCATCTACCCACAAAGAATGTACATCAGGCTATTGAAGGTATCGCCGATCACTCCCCAGTTGATGAAGATAAACACCTCCTCAAGCTCACTAATGCCCAGTCCTGTACACAGCATTCTAGCGGGTCTATCACCATCAATATCACAATGGGGACCCCGCATGCATGGTCAGTCGAGGAACACTTATGCATCCAAGGCAGCCACGTACTATACGGTCTGCTTGTCTACAGAGGAGCTCTCTGAAGTTGAAGGCCAAGAAGTTGGCTTTTTAAAATTAAAAGAATAAATATAATTACAAGCAGCGATGAGCGGGACCAAACAACGCCACTTGGTCACACCTTACAATCTCTTTGATTTTTTATCACGCTACGTCCTTTTAAACAAGTATGACATAAGTGTAAGGCATTGTCATGGCTGGACGTGTCTTTCTAGTTATGCATTGTTAGTTGTCACTCAGTGTCAGACGGGTTTCATGGTGACTGTAATATCGCTGGTGCTTGAGAAGGTCATCATTTGTGTAGGATTCTAGGAAGTGTGTAGATGTTGGTAGACAAACACAAGATGTGTGTGAGACGTCTATGTGTCTGTGGTTCCGATTTGTTGTGTTTATTAACGATGTGGACTGTGTGTGTGTTATGTGTAATGGTTGTGTGTATGTGTAGTATATGTGAGTGTAGGATGTAAGTGTGTAGTATGTGTATGTCTAATGTTTATGGCTTTGGTAATTGCGTAGTATGTTTGTGTGTGTGTGTGTGTGTGTGTGTGTGTGGGGATGCATGATTCTGTGTGTTCAGGATGTGATTGAATTCCTGTGTCTGCTCGTGTCAGCCTATCACTTCTTTATGTTTCAAACTTTGCTAGGAACCCTTCTGGGTCAAAAATTAAAGACACACAGAGACAACCGAAGAGCTCTATGATGTGCTGTGTGGTGAGCGTTCCATAATAGGCAGCAGAGCAGTACGTTTGTGGAAATGGCATACTTGTGGCCTTTTATTGAGGAGACAGTCTCATAAGCTTTAAGTTATCTAAAACATCCACAAACTCCTTCCCTAGTCAAACAGGGGGCCTTATATGAGGTATTCTCTAATAGTTAGGGCCAAAAACTTAAACACCCCCCAAAACGAGACTGGGGTTGCGTGATCAATCTGGTCCCTACAGCCAATTTGGATACCCATGCTGCCAGAGCAAGCTCCCAAGACCCAGAGCATCATCCAGAACAGTGGGGCCATTGAAGATACAACAAAGATTGAATTTTGCTTGCATAGAGCTATCACTCCTCGCCAGTCAATGTCGATAAACACCTCCTAAAGCTTGCTTAAGCCAGTCTTGTGCAGTACTTCGATGGGTCCATCAACAGCAACATCATTATGCGGACCCCGTATACACGGTCAGGGGTGGAACATGGGTCCGAGACAGGCACATAATATTCCTTGGTATGGCTGTATATGTGTATATGCTGTTGCGACTTGTTTCGAACCTCAAATCCTGTGTGCCTTTTCACCATGCTAAGACCTCTTAAACAAATATGACATCAGTTTAAGGATGTCTCTTTCTGGTGCGCCATTGCTAGCTCTCTCAATGTCGGCTGAATGTCGTCACTCTAATGCCGCAGGGCCTTCAGATTGTCAATGAATGTGTACACAGCATAAAATGTGTGTCTGTGTGTGTCTGTGTGTGTGTGTGTGTCTGTGTCTGTGTGTGTGTGGTTGTGTGTGTGTGTGTCTGTGCGTGTGTGTGTGTGTGTGAGTGTGTCTTTGTGTGTTTGAGTGTGTATGTATGTGTGTGTATGTGTCGAATGGGTTTGTGTGAAGTATGTTTAATGTTTGTGTGTGTAGAATACTGCTATAAAATGAATAATTATCAATTATCAAGTTCTTCAATCACTCAAACCAGCTTCATCAATGAGTGCTCCACATGCACATTCAGTCTGTACATGTCGGGCAGTCACGGTACTATAGTTCTCATTTTCTCCACCAAAAGCGGCCTTGCTTAACTTAAACGTCATGAACTTCATGTTGAACTGTGTGTGTGTGTGTATGTATGTGTGTGTCTGCCGTATGGGTTTGTGTGGAATATGTTTAATGTATGTTTAATGATTGTAGTGTTTGTGTTTGTAGAATAGTGTTATAAAATGAATAATTATCATAATAGCTCTTCAATCACGCAAACCCGCTTCAGCACTGAGTGCTCCACATGCACATTCATGCAACGTACATGTCTGTACATGTCGGGCAGTCATGGTACTATTCTTCACATTTTCTCCACCAAAAGCGGCCTGCTTAACTTAAACGTCTTGAACATCATGTTGAACTGTGTGTGTGTGTGTGTATGGAGTATTGTTGCTTGTATGCATGAATTACGTTTGTTTGTTTGTTAGAAGTATGTGTGTATTTGTTCTATGTGTTGTGTTTGTTCTAACACGTGTGTTATTACGTGTTGTGCATGTGTAGTATGTGTGCGTATGTAGATTGTGTGTGTGTGTGTGTGTGTGTGTGTGTGTGTGTGTGTGTGTGTGTGTGTGTGTGTGTGTTTATTATACTCTTCCAATCTCGCATCAACCCGCATCATCGATCATCGATGAGTCATTCACGTGTACATTCAGGCTAGTTAATTTATTACCGTCGTCGGCAACTACGAGGTTGCTGGCATGGTAATGTCTGCAGTCGGTCGTAGATGGGAGGCGTGTGTGCACTGTAACTCCACAGGTCTTTTGACTGGCAACCTCACAGTCAACTTCACCACAGATTTCTTTTCACGCTGAAAATGTGAAAAAGACTAACAAAAAGGTTGTGATTCAACATGTATGCCAGGATGCCTTTCAGTCTTATCCTTGTCGTGGTGAAATAAAGCGTTTGCTGTGTTCTTATTAGCGTTGTACGATCTCAGGAAAGTTGTTTTCTCAGACAACTAATGCATGGTCATGTATAACGCACAAAACAAATTTAGATGCAGTTTTTATGCTCAAAATGAGTAAAAGACTAACAAAAACGTTGTTTTTCATCATGTATGCCAGAATGCCTGAAAATGTTGGAAATTATCATTGCTTTCATTTTTATGCTCCTCGTGCTGCGATAAAGCGTTCCCTGTGTTCTTAGCGCTGTACGAGTTTAGGAAAGCGGTTTTCTCACACAACTAATGCATGGTCATATAAAACACACAAAATGAATTTATATGCAGTTTTTATGCTCAAAATGTGTAAAATACGAAGAAAAAAATTGTTATTCATCATGCATGCCAGAATGCATGAATGTGATGGAAATTATCATTCCTTTCAGTTCTATGCTCCTCTTGCTGAGATAAAGCCTTTGCTGTGTTCTTAGCGCTGTACAGCTCAGGAAAGCGGTTTCTCACACAACTAATGCATGGTCCTGTAAAACACAAAATAAGTTCATATCAAGTTTGTATGCTCAAAATGTGTTAAAAATGAACAAAAAAGTTGTTATTCATCATGTATGCCAGAATCCATGAAAGTGTTGGAAATTATCATTCCTTTCACTTCCATGCTCTTCGTGCTGAGATAAAGCGTTTGCTGTGTTCTTAGCGCTGTACGAGCTCAGGAAAGCGGTTTTCTCACATAACTAATGCATGGTCATATAAAACACACAAAATGAATTTATATGCAGTTTTTATGCTCAAAATGAGTAAAAGACTAACAAAAACGTTGTTTTTCATCATGTATGCCAGAATGCCTGAAAATGTTGGAAATAATCATTGCTTTCATTTTTATGCTCCTCGTGCTGCGATAAAGCGTTCCCTGTGTTCTTAGCGCTGTACGAGCTTAGGAAAGCGGTTTTCTCACACAACTAATGCATGGTCATATAAAACACACAAAACTAATTTATATGCAGATTTTATGCTCAAAATGTTAAAATACTAAAAAAAAAAGGTGTTATTCATCATGTATGCCAGAATGCATGAATGTGATGGAAATTATCATTCCTTTCAGTTCTATGCTCCTCCTGCTGAGATAAAGCGTTTGCTGTGTTCTTAGCGCTGTACGAGCTCAGGAAAGCGGTTTTCTCACACAACAAATGCATGGTCATATAAAACACACAAAATGAATTTATATGCAGTTTTTATGCTCAAAATGTGTAAAATACTAACAAAAAAATTGTTATTCATCATGCATGCCAGAATGCATGAATGTGATGGAAATTATCATTCCTTTCAGTTCTATGCTCCTCCTGCTGAGATAAAGCGTTTGCTGTGTTCTTAGCGCTGTACGAGCTCAGGAAAGCGGTTTTCTCACACAACTAATGCATGGTCATATAAAACACACAAAACGAATTTATATGCAGTTTTTATGCTCAAAATGTGTAAAATACTAAAAAAAAAAAAGGTGTTATTCATCATGTATGCCAGAATGCATGAATGTTTTTTTTTTTTTTTTTTTACTTTATTTATGGGTTTTTATACAACATTGCAGAACAGACGACAATAACTTGATTCAATTGAGAAATTATATACATGTATAGTAATAGTAATAAAAAATAAAATAAGATAAAAATAATAACAATAATTAAGATAATTAGAAGCGTGGCTTAGAAAACAGTAAAAATGCACAATCAATGTCATAAAAAAAAGAGAGAATTCTGGAAGTAAAATTAGTCTATATCTGACAGTGAAACCTGTTCTCTGACATATTGTTTGAAAGGGTTCCAAGCTTTATGAAACTGGCTAGATGAGCCTCTTAGAGAATGCTTGATTTTTTCTAACTTTAGAAAAAAGAGGACATCACGAATCCATTGTGTTGGTGTTGGATTGTATAATAAAAGCTATACAATCAGATTGTATCTTTGTAAAATTATATGATGCAGGAGTAATTCCAAAAAGGGCTATCAATGGGCAAGGGGAGATCGATTTCCCTAAAAAACTAGAGAGAGTTTCAAAAATGATGGACCAGAAACCCCTAAGCTTTGTACAGGACCAAAACATATGTGCATGAGAGGCTGGGGAAAACCTACAGCGATCACAAGCAGGATCTACATCCTGAAAGTGCTTGGATAGTTTTAAATTTGTCCAATGTACACGGTGTACAATTTTGCACTGTAGAAGTCCGTGTCTTGCACATACTGAAGACTTGTGTATTCTATATAATGCTGCTTCCCAGTCCTCATCAGAAATAACTATTTCTAAGTCTTCTTCCCACCAAGCTTTTATTTGGGAAAGGGATATGTGGAGTGGGGCCAAGATTTTGCAATAAAGTATTGATACGATGCCTTTCCATCTTAGAGGGTCCTCCAATATATGATCATATGGAGAGCATGGAGGCGGGGCAGGAAACTGAGGAAACATTTTACGCACAAAGTCACGAATTTGGAGGTAGCGGAAAAAGTGATTTTTAGGAATATGAAACTGCTCGCACATCTGCTGGAATGAACAGAAAACCCCCTCATAGTACAAATCATTAATTACCCTAATACCTTTAGCATTCCAAGACTTAAAAGATTTATCAATTATTGAAGGATTGAAGACATGATTAGAATTAATAGGAGATTTAGGGGACATAGTTTGCCATCCGAAATGACGTCTCATCTGTTTCCAAATTTTAATAGTAGATCTTACAAGTGAATTTTTAATAAAATTTTCGCAAGGAAAGGAAAGAGGAGCGTAAACTAAAGCTGCTAGGGAAGAAGGCAAGCATGAGGCTGATTCAATGGCGATCCATGATCTTCATATAGCCAGTGTAGTATAGGACGAATATTTGAGGCCCAATAGTAACATTGAAAATTAGGTAACGACATTCCACCCAATGACTTAGGACGTTGCAGAAGACTTTTACGTATTCTAGCAGGTTTTCCATTCCATATAAATGAACCGAGAGCGCTATCCAGCTTACGGAAAAATGAATTGGGTATAAACACTGGAATGCACTGAAACAGATATGTGAACTTAGGCAGCACATTCATTTTAATAGAATTTATTCGACCTGCAACTGATAATGGGAGCCGTGCCCACCGCTTTAAATCCTGTTCAACCCGCTCCAATAAACGAGGAAAGTTCTCAGCAAAAAGTTTAGAAAAAGAATTAGGGATGTGTATACCAAGGTATGTAAATGAGTGGGAAACTTTAAAAGGGAAAGAAGTAGTAGGGAGCTCACGGGCGGCATTATTAATAGGAAACATTTCACTTTTTTGTAAATTTAATTTATAGCCAGAGAGCTTTCTGAATATATCGAAAATTTTAAGGACGTGAGGCAGGGAATTAGACGGGTCAGAAATATATAAAATCAAGTCATCTGCATACAGAGAAACTTTATGCTCTTGTCCTCCTCTGATTATACCAGCTATTTTTGAATTCTGGCGCAAAGCAATGGCCAGAGGCTCTATTGCGACTGCAAACAAAAGAGGCGACAGAGGGCAGCCCTGTCTTGTGCCTCGATTAATCTGAAAATATGCGGAAGAGATATTGTTAGTGTGGACAGAGGCAAGTGGGACTTTATATAAGAGTTTAACCCAAGATATTAAATTTGCTCCGAAACCAAACATTTCAAGAGTGTGAAATAAATAGTCCCACTCCACCCTGTCAAATGCCTTTTCTGCGTCAAGTGATATCAGGACTTCAGGCGTTGATGAAGACATAGGATGATAGAGGATGTTAAGTAATCTTCTGACATTAAAGAATGAAAATCTATTTTTAATGAAGCCAGTTTGGTCAGTAGAAATAATATTAGGAAGAACTGTTTCTAATCGTGAAGCAAGAATTTTGGCTAGAATTTTTACGTCAACGTTCAAAAGAGATATTGGACGGTATGAACTACACATATGGGGATCGTTGTCCTTTTTCAGAATTAAGGAAATTGAAGCTTCCCGCAGAGTTTGGGGAAGACAGGCTTGATCGAATGATTCATTGTACATATTTAGCAAAAGGGGAGCTACTTGTCCAGAAAATTTCTTTAAAAATTCAGCCGGGAAACCATCTGGGCCAGGACTTTTGCCACATTGCATGGCTGAAATGGCATCACAAACCTCATCTAAAGAAATGGGGCCATCCAAAAATTGCATAGCATCAGTTTTGACATGAGGTAATGAGAAATCTTTAAAAAAGTTATGAAAGTCTTCGTAACCAGAGGTTTGCTCAGAAGAATACAGTAACCGATAAAATTCCAAAAATGAGTTATTGATTTCACGATGATCTGACAGTAAGGTATTATGTGTTTTAATGGCTGGTATAATATGGGAAGCAGAGGACTGCCTAAGCTGATGGGCCAAGAGCCTATTTGCCTTCTCCCCATACTCATAAAAAGCATGTCTTGATTTAATCAACATCTCCTCAGTAACAGCAGTAGAAAGGGTGTTGAAATCAGATTTTAAGAGAAGGTATTCTTTAAGTATTACGGATGAAGGACTACTTATATATTGATTTTCTAACTGCGAGATGCGATCTGTCAGACCCGCCATAGACCTCCTCAGTTTGTTCTTTTCAAATGACATATAAGATATAATTTGGCCTCTAATATAGGCTTTGAATGTTTCCCAAAATGTGCTGTGCGTTACATCTGGGGTAGCATTTACTCTAACAAAAAAGTCTATTTGGGAAGAAATAGTCTGGACAAAGTTCTCAATAGTTAGCAGTCGAACATTCAGCCTCCAAGGTGGGCGCTACATGTACCTACATTCAAACCTCAGGCCTAAGGTAAGAGGCGCATGGTCTGAAATGACAATTGCATTGTAAGCACAATGTTGAACCAATGACAGGAGCTTGTTATCAATTAAAAAGTAATCAATGCGAGAGAAAGATTGATGAACATGAGAAAAGAAAGAATAGCCACGTGTAGATGGGTTTAGAAATCGCCAAATGTCTGTAACTGCATAATCATTAAGAAAAGAATTGATTATTTTTGCTGACTTTGAGAGGGCTGCTCCTCGTTGAGAAGTTCTGTCGAGTTGAGGATTTAAACAAAGATTGAGATCTCCCCCGATGAATAAATAACTTGAGTGCAAATTTGGTATAGCAGAAAAAAACTTAGTAAAAAATTTATCATCATCAAAGTTAGGTGCATAAATATTAGCCAATATCACCGGTGTGTTGAACAATAGCCCAGATACTATGATGTATCTGCCGTTGCGGTCAGCCAGCACATCTGAGGGGTTAAAAGAAATATCTTTATGAATAAGGATAGCAACTCCCCTTGCTCTACTAGAAAATAAGGAATGGAAAGATTGAGACACCCATCTTCTACGCAATTTAGCATGGTCAGAGATATTAAGATGGGTCTCCTGTAAAAAGACAATTTTAGCTTGTAAACCATCCAGGTGAGTTATCACTTTGTTAAGCTTAGAAGGACGGCCAAGACCTTTTACATTCCAGCTTACAAAATTAATGACTCTGTTTATAGATGTAAAGGTGAGAGAAAAATATTACAGATGTATACAGAGATATTGAAAATGTACAAAAAAAAGAAATTGATTGTGCAACCAATAAAATGTAGCCACAACATCTTGAAAAGGAGAGAGGAAAAAACAAACAAGCAAACAAACAAACCCACAAACCTATAACCCCCACCCACTTCAACACCTCCCTGAACCTGGTGCATGCAAATCCCCATATGATACAAGAAAACGCAGACGATGAACTTTCCGTCTAAGATACGCAAAAAACAAACAAAAAAAAGAACTAAGCGTATCGTCAGGTGAGCCAACATAGATTAAACTTACAGACTACAACATAGGTGTTTACCTTAACAAAATGATTATAAGTATAATAATAATAATAACAGTAATAATATTGTTATTATTGTAATAATAATAATAATAACTCGCTTCAGACAAGCTACACACCATACAGGCCAAAAAAAAGGTAATAATAATAAGAATAATAGCATTAATAACTAAATAAAGTAGCACACTTGTCGAGGCATACTTCGAAATTAAACAGTAATTTAAGTGAGTACTAATAAAAGTAATAAAAGAAAAGTAACACGAGGCACTTTGTCAAAGCAAAGTGTGAATCCTTCTAGATCACTGCAGAGGAGAATACCTTGCAAACCTGCGAGGTGGACGATTGTCCTTGAAAGACAGCAAATAGAACGGAGTTCCCACTAAAAGTTACTAAGGCAAAACTGTAGTTCCGTTCGCGTCGACGGTCTTGGTGCTTTTTACATACTCCATCGCTTTATGAGGATCTGTAAAGAGCTGCTCTGAGTTACCTGGAAGTGTAATACGAAATCTGGCAGGATGACGAAATCCGAATCGAGCTCCTTGGACATTACGTAGGTGTTTGCGCACTTCACCAAAAGCCGCTCTCTTCTTTGCCTCGTTAGAGGTAAGATCGGGAAAAAGAAAGACAGATTTTCCCTTGTAGGTCAGCTTTCCATTTTGGCGCGCAGTTTGGAGAATCTGTTCACGAACGTGGAAGAAGTGAACTCTAATAATAAAGGGTCTGGGTGGCTGATCGGGCTTGGGCTTTGGTTGGAGTGACCTGTGGGCTCGGTCGAGAAGCGGCTTCTCTTCCAAGCCCAACAGATCGCGGAGTAAGTTTGAAACAAATTCTGTGGGGCGGTTGCCCTCTTCACCTTCACTGATTCCGATCAGTCTGATGTTATTTCTCCTTGATCTGCTCTCCAGATCCTCGCACTTCAAAGACAAAGCGTTAACCTCGGTTTGAAGTTTGGCCACCGTCGTTTCAAGGCGCACAAGGGTATCACTCGCAACCGTCGCTGAATCCTCTACGGCTCGCAGCCGCTCATCTTGCGCGCTAAGCGATTGCTGTATTGAGGCAACAGCCGATGTAAACTCTTCTTTAACACCATTTATGTCTGTTTGTAGACCGCTGATCGCACACTCAATCTTGACACAAATGTCATTTTTTAAGGATTCAAGTGACTGCTTGAACATTTCGGCAGTGAGCGAGTCCCCCTCGTGACTACCTCTAGGGTCAGCCGAGCTAGCCGTGCTAGCCCGCGTCTCATAGCCACCTCGTTTGCTGCCAGGAGCTGCCATTTTACCACAAACGGTATCCACTAATTTTGCGCGAATATGTGTTCATAAATCACACTGTGGTCAGAAAATATATAAAATAAACATCCGAGTCTGTTTATTATTTACTTGAAATTTCACCTGCGAGGAGCTCACTAAAAACGCGTCCGCATCACGTTCGCGCTACAGCGCCCCCCCCAGAATGCATGAATGTGATGGAAATTATCATTCCTTTCAGTTCTATGGTCCTCGTGCTGAGATAAAGCGTTTGCTGTGTTCTTAGCGCTGTACGAGCTCAGGAAAGCGGTTTTCTCACATAACTAATGCATGGTCATATAAAACACACAAAACGAATTTATATGCAGTTTTTATGCTCAAAATGTGTAAAATACTAACAAAAAAAGGTGTTATTCATCATGTATGCCAGAATGCATGAATGTGATGGAAATTATCATTCTTTTCAGTTCTATGCTCCTCGTGCTGAGATAAAGCGTTTGCTGTGTTCTTAGCGCTGTACGAGCTCAGGAAAGCGGTTTTCTCACACAACTAAGGCATGGTCATATAAAACACACAAAACGAATTTATATGCAGTTTTTATGCTCAAAATGTGTGAAATACTAAAAAAAAGTGTTATTCATCATGTATGCCAGAATGCATGAATGTGATGGAAATTATCATTCCTTTCACTTTCATGCTCCTCGTGCGTTTGCTGTGTTCTTAGCGCTGTACGAGCTCAGGAAAGCGGTTTTCTCACATAACTAATGCATGGTCATATAAAACACACAAAATGAATTTATATGCAGTTTTTATGCTCAAAATGTGTGAAATACTAAAAAAAGTGTTATTCATCATGTATGCCAGAATGCATGAATGTGATGGAAATTATCATTCTTTTCAGTTCTATGCTCCTCGTGCTGAGATAAAGCGTTTGCTGTGTTCTTAGCGCTGTACGAGCTCAGGAAAGCGGTTTTCTCACATAACTAATGCATGGTCATATAAAACACACAAAATGAATGTATGTGCAGTTTGTATGCTCAAAATGTGTAAAATACTAACAAAAAAGGTCTTATTCATCATGTATGCCAGAATGCATGAAAGTGTTGGAAATTATCATTCCTTTCACTTTCATGCTCCTCGTGCGTTTGCTGTGTTCTTAGCGCTGTACGAGCTCAGGAAAGCGGTTTTCTCACATAACTAATGCATGGTCATATAAAACACACAAAATGAATTTATATGCAGTTTTTATGCTCAAAATGTGTAAAATACTAACAAAAAAATTGTTATTCATCATGCATGCCAGAATGCATGAATGTGATGGAAATTATCATTCTTTTCAGTTCTATGCTCCTCGTGCTGAGATAAAGCGTTTGCTGTGTTCTTAGCGCTGTACGAGCTCAGGAAAGCGGTTTTCTCACACAACTAATGCATGGTCATATAAAACATACAAAACGAATTTAAATGCAGTTTGTATGCTCAAAATGTGTAAAATACTAAAAAAAAAGGTGTTATTCATCATGTATGCCAGAATGCATGAATGTGATGGAAATTATCATTCCTTTCAGTTCTATGCTCCTCGTGCTGAGCTAAAGCGTTTGCTGTGTTCTTAGCGCTGTACGAGCTCAGGAAAGCGGTTTTCTCACATAACTAATGCATGGTCATATAAAACACACAAAATGAATTTATATGCAGTTTTTATGCTCAAAATGTGTAAAATACTAACAAAAAAAGTCTTATTCATCATGTATGTCAGAATGCATGAAAGTGTTGGAAATTATCATTCCTTTCACTTTCATGCTCCTCTTGCGTTTGCTGTGTTCTTAGCGCTGTACGAGCTCAGGAAAGCGGTTTTCTCACACAACTAATGCATGGTCATATAAAACACACAAAACTAATTTATATGCAGATTTTATGCTCAAAATGTTAAAATACTAAAAAAAAAGGTGTTATTCATCATGTATGCCAGAATGCATGAATGTGATGGAAATTATCATTCCTTTCAGTTCTATGCTCCTCCTGCTGAGATAAAGCGTTTGCTGTGTTCTTAGCGCTGTACGAGCTCAGGAAAGCGGTTTTCTCACACAACAAATGCATGGTCATATAAAACACACAAAATGAATTTATATGCAGTTTTTATGCTCAAAATGTGTAAAATACTAACAAAAAAATTGTTATTCATCATGCATGCCAGAATGCATGAATGTGATGGAAATTATCATTCCTTTCAGTTCTATGCTCCTCCTGCTGAGATAAAGCGTTTGCTGTGTTCTTAGCGCTGTACGAGCTCAGGAAAGCGGTTTTCTCACACAACTAATGCATGGTCATATAAAACACACAAAACGAATTTATATGCAGTTTTTATGCTCAAAATGTTAAAATACTAAAAAAAAGGTGTTATTCATCATGTATGCCAGAATGCATGAATGTGATGGAAATTATCATTCTTTTCAGTTCTATGCTCCTCGTGCTGAGATAAAGCGTTTGCTGTGTTCTTAGCGCTGTACGAGCTCAGGAAAGCGGTTTTCTCACATAACTAATGCATGGTCATATAAAACACACAAAATGAATGTATGTGCAGTTTGTATGCTCAAAATGTGTAAAATACTAACAAAAAAGGTCTTATTCATCATGTATGCCAGAATGCATGAAAGTGTTGGAAATTATTATTCCTTTCACTTTCATGCTCCTCGTGCGTTTGCTGTGTTCTTAGCGCTGTACGAGCTCAGGAAAGCGGTTTTCTCACATAACTAATGCATGGTCATATAAAACACACAAAATGAATTTATATGCAGTTTTTATGCTCAAAATGTGTAAAATACTAACAAAAAATTGTTATTCATCATGCATGCCAGAATGCATGAATGTGATGGAAATTATCATTCTTTTCAGTTCTATGCTCCTCGTGCTGAGATAAAGCGTTTGCTGTGTTCTTAGCGCTGTACGAGCTCAGGAAAGCGGTTTTCTCACACAACTAATGCATGGTCATATAAAACATACAAAACGAATTTAAATGCAGTTTGTATGCTCAAAATGTGTAAAATACTAAAAAAAAAAGGTGTTATTCATCATGTATGCCAGAATGCATGAATGTGATGGAAATTATCATTCCTTTCAGTTCTATGCTCCTCGTGCTGAGCTAAAGCGTTTGCTGTGTTCTTAGCGCTGTACGAGCTCAGGAAAGCGGTTTTCTCACATAACTAATGCATGGTCATATAAAACACACAAAATGAATTTATATGCAGTTTTTATGCTCAAAATGTGTAAAATACTAACAAAAAAAGTCTTATTCATCATGTATGTCAGAATGCATGAAAGTGTTGGAAATTATCATTCCTTTCACTTTCATGCTCCTCTTGCGTTTGCTGTGTTCTTAGCGCTGTACGAGCTCAGGAAAGCGGTTTTCTCACACAACTAATGCATGGTCATATAAAACACACAAAACTAATTTATATGCAGATTTTATGCTCAAAATGTTAAAATACTAAAAAAAAAGGTGTTATTCATCATGTATGCCAGAATGCATGAATGTGATGGAAATTATCATTCCTTTCAGTTCTATGCTCCTCCTGCTGAGATAAAGCGTTTGCTGTGTTCTTAGCGCTGTACGAGCTCAGGAAAGCGGTTTTCTCACACAACAAATGCATGGTCATATAAAACACACAAAATGAATTTATATGCAGTTTTTATGCTCAAAATGTGTAAAATACTAACAAAAAAATTGTTATTCATCATGCATGCCAGAATGCATGAATGTGATGGAAATTATCATTCCTTTCAGTTCTATGCTCCTCCTGCTGAGATAAAGCGTTTGCTGTGTTCTTAGCGCTGTACGAGCTCAGGAAAGCGGTTTTCTCACACAACTAATGCATGGTCATATAAAACACACAAAACGAATTTATATGCAGTTTTTATGCTCAAAATGTTAAAATACTAAAAAAAAAAGGTGTTATTCATCATGTATGCCAGAATGCATGAATGTGATGGAAATTATCATTCTTTTCAGTTCTATGCTCCTCGTGCTGAGATAAAGCGTTTGCTGTGTTCTTAGCGCTGTACGAGCTCAGGAAAGCGGTTTTCTCACATAACTAATGCATGGTCATATAAAACACACAAAATGAATGTATGTGCAGTTTGTATGCTCAAAATGTGTAAAATACTAACAAAAAAGGTCTTATTCATCATGTATGCCAGAATGCATGAATGTGATGGAAATTATCATTCCTTTCACTTTCATGCTCCTCGTGCTGAGATAAAGCGTTTGCTGTGTTCTTAGCGCTGTACGAGCCCAGGAAAGCGGTTTTCTCACACAACTAATGCATGGTCATATAAAACACACAAAACGAATTTATATGCAGTTTTTATGCTCAAAATGTTAAAATATTTTTAAAAAAAGTTGTTATTCATCATGTATGCCAGAATGCATGAACGAGTTAGCAATTATCATTCCTTTCAGTTCTATGCTCCTCGTGCTGAGATAAAGCGTTTGCTGTGTTCTTAGCGCTGTACGAGCTCAGGAAAGCGATTTTTGACATAAACTTGCTAAATTAATACATAGCGTAATAGATCACACTCGAACGTCAATTAAATTTCTAGTTTTATTTGTCAAATACACAAAACATACTAAACATGATATTCAGAGAAATGCTTTGACAACGGTGCATAAAAACAGAAAAGAGTATTCAAACAAAGAATATAACTATAATAATAAATTAATAGACTATGAATAAGAAAACGTGCAAATAATTATGAAATAATAAAATAAAAATTATATAAATACAGCAAACAGCTTTTGGTTTATAGTTTATAGAATGAAGTAATGAGGATACCTTCTGTAAGCAATGGGTAGGGACAGAAGAGAGGCAGCGCATACATGGGAAAATGGTGGAAGATCGAGCTACGCTTCCGCCAATGCAGGTCAGAGGCCTGAGTACTTCTGATGGCGGGTTACCCTAGGAATGATGCGGTGGGAGGTAATGTTTTGGTAGTGGAGAGACATACATCATGAACACATGAGGCTTTAGCATGTTGTTTGCTTTATGTGTTCAAAAGCCAGCCTGTTTGAGCCAAGTTCAAGTAGCCGTTTATTTCATTTTAACCATAAATAGTTTATACACAGTGAAACGAAACAACGTTTCTCAAGGACAAATGTCCTACATACAGCATTACCATCATGAATGAACAAACGCTAGATGAATAAACAACCTAAATAGCTGCTTAGCTGTGACAAGACAGATTGACATTTTTAAGTTAACAAAAAACTATGTTCTATCCCCCGAAAAAAGCGACAACATGAAGTGCTCATTCAAATGTGCAAACAAGAGTTAGAACGTCACAACATGACACATTTCATTACTTTGTGCTAATGACATAATGAGTTGAGGTAGTGGGAAAGAGAAACAGTAAACAGGACACATTCGTTTGAAGTGGCAGCAAAGCTCAAATAGTTTTGTGCATATAACAAGTAAGAAGGTATAAGAAGGTGGTGTATCCACATACGCTTCCCCCCAATGCAGGTCGGAGCTCTGAGTACTACTGATGAATCTACGGGGTGAGGAATGTAGGAATGATGCGGTATAAGGTAATGTTTCTGTTGTGGAGAGACATAGCTGGAGGAGAAACAGTAACCAGGACAGATTCCTTTGAAGTAGCAGCAAAGAGCAAAGTTTTGTGCATATAAAAAGAAATGGATATTGTGCAAAAGCTGGGTCTTCCTCAGCCTTCTCAGGAAGAGGAGATGTTTTTAATACTATCGTTTGCTGTTGAGGGACCGAGTGAGGTTCTCCTCCAGGTGGCCAACCAGGAATTTGGTGCTGTTGATGATCTCCACACAGGAGCAGTGATGTTCATCAGAGTTGCCGCTTTGTGTCCTCCTGAAGTCAACAACAATGCTCTTTGTTTTAGCAAAATTCAGCGACAGGTTGTTGTGACTACAGCAGACTGTTAGCCTCTGCACTTCCTCTCTTTGTGCTGACTCTTGGTTCTTGCTGATGAGACACACAGTTTCTCCCGAACGTCATGATGTTCTGCATGTCGAAGTGAGGGTAGAAGCTGTTCAGTGCATCTGAAATGGAGCCGTCACTGTAACAGGCGGGTGACGATGAGTTCCTTTGGTGATGTCCTTTTGTTGGTGATTGCTGGTGAAGCCCTGCTATATGTTACCACTATCGCTGAACTGGTTGATAATTCTCTGGGCATGTGAGCGCTTTCAATCTCTATGGCCAAGGAACGTTTGGCCCTTGCTGCTCTGATGGCTTGGGTCTTCACAAGTCCACGCACCTCCGCAGTAAATCTATTAAAGTTTCTGGTTGGTTGTGTGATGATGTTCTTGAAGAAGGTGACAACAGCACTTGTTGAAGTAGCTGGTCGCTGATTATGTTTACTCCTCCAAGTCAGTGAAGTCGCCGTAAGTTGCAGCCTTCCTAAATGGTGTTCTCAAAACAAAAGTGCAGGCTTCTATTGGCCAGGTTTTCACCGGCTTCAGCACCAGGTGTCCCTTAATCATCAACTGTAAACACTAGTCAGTTGATCATGAACATGAAGATAACTAGGCCTTTCACATCTAGGCAGACAAGACTGGTGTCACAGATTTACCGTGCTAGGCTACAGTAGGTAATTCCTGGAACTCCGAATCTGGCTGGGTCAGCTTATCGCTGCTGTTTGCTGCGACCTTTGTGAAGAGCCACAAAGAATGACAATCACCCAGGCATGAAAAGCACACATAAAAGGCAGAAGGGCAGTATGATGTGGTAGCTGGTGAGCGTTCCATACAAGCCCACAGTACGTTTTTTGAAAGAATGGGTTTCTCATGACATTTTGTCAAGCAGTTAGGGTCATGGGGTCTGAGCGATCTGAACCACCCACAACCAAGTTTCAAGCATAGTTTCACAAACAGGTGGATCTATTCTCAGGTATTCTCAAAGAGGTAGGGCTAAAAACTTACAGCCACAGCCCAACAAAGAACCTAGGATGATTAATTTGCTCCCTGTATGCCCCAATTTGTCCACCATCTACTAGTGTTATCAGAGCAAGAGCCTAAGGCCCAGAGCCTCACACAGCACAATTGGTCTGAAAGTTCTCCAAAGAACTTCCTATTCAAGGTGGACTCCAATAAGTACATGGGCCCATATAAGACACAACTAGCATTAATTTTGGTTGCTTACCACCGGTCAGTCTCTGGTCAATGAAGATAAACCCCCCCTCAAGCTTGCTCAAGCCAGTCATGTGCAGCACTCTGGAGGGAACATTGAACACTCATGGGTCTCAGGCTAGCACACACCATACAACGATCTACAAGTTCAACAAGAAGCTCTCTCAGAAGATGAAAGCCTAGAAGTTGGCCCTGCAGCCTTTTAATATAAAAAGAAGAAATATATTGAAAAGCAATGATGAACGGGCCCAAGCACCTGTGCCATAGGCATCCGGGCGCACAAAACAACCTGTGTGACTTTTGAGCACGCTGAGCCCCCTTAAACCCCATGGACAATGATGTCACTAAACATGGCATAAGTTTAAGACATCGTCGATGTTGGACGTCTCTTTCTATGCGTCATTGCTAATGATTGCTTGGTAACGACTGTAATGTCGTATGTGCCTGGGCCGGTCATCATTTGTGTGGAGAGTGTGGAGTGGAGAGGATGTGTACTGTGTGTATGGGGTGTGTGTAGAATGTGTACTGTATGTGCAGGATAAGAATTTGATGTGTGTCTGTGTTTGTTTATAGGGTGTGTGCACGTGTGTGTATGTGTAATATGTGTGGTATGTGTATGTGTGTGTCATGTGTGTGTGTTTGTGTGGGTGTGTTTATGTGTATGTGTGTAGTGTGTATACAGTGTAATTTGTGGAATTCATGTCTGTAGAGTGTGTCTGTTTTTGTAGGTATTTGTGTGAGTGTTAGTCTTTGTGTATGATCTGTTGTGAGTATTTAGGACGTACAGTGTGTGTGTGTGTGTGTGTGTGTGTGTGATGGATGGATGTATATTCCTAGAACTTCCCGGCACAGCTGCTGTGCCTTGTTGCACAGAAACAAAAAGCACACAGAAATGGCCAAATGACTGTATGATATGCTACGTGGTGAACGTTTCATTGAAGGTTGTGGTACGTTTGCGGAATTGGGTTGTTTACTTGTTCCATCTTATCAAGCAGATAGAATCATCTATCTAGAGCTATTTCATCCACCAACAAACCCCTTACCCAGTGTCTCACCAACAGCTGGAACAGCTGGAAAGAGGTAAGGTAATAATAAACTATCCTCTTCCTCCCACAAAGAACCAAGAATTGCATGATCAATTTGTTCCCTGCAGCCAGTTTGGCTACCATCTACCCACAAAGAATGTACATCAGGCTATTGAAGGTATCGCCGATCACTCCCCAGTTGATGAAGATAAACACCTCCTCAAGCTCACTAATGCCCAGTCCTGTACACAGCATTCTAGCGGGTCTATCACCATCAATATCACAATGGGGACCCCGCATGCATGGTCAGTCGAGGAACACTTATGCATCCAAGGCAGCCACGTACTATACGGTCTGCTTGTCTACAGAGGAGCTCTCTGAAGTTGAAGGCCAAGAAGTTGGCTTTTTAAAATTAAAAGAATAAATATAATTACAAGCAGCGATGAGCGGGACCAAACAACTGTGCCATCGCCACTTGGTCACACCTTACAATCTCTTTGATTTTTTATCACGCTACGTCCTTTTAAACAAGTATGACATAAGTGTAAGGCATTGTCATGGCTGGACGTGTCTTTCTAGTTATGCATTGTTAGTTGTCACTCAGTGTCAGACGGGTTTCATGGTGACTGTAATATCGCTGGTGCTTGAGAAGGTCATCATTTGTGTAGGATTCTAGGAAGTGTGTAGATGTTGGTAGACAAACACAAGATGTGTGTGAGACGTCTATGTGTCTGTGGTTCCGATTTGTTGTGTTTATTAACGATGTGGACTGTGTGTGTGTTATGTGTAATGGTTGTGTGTATGTGTAGTATATGTGAGTGTAGGATGTAAGTGTGTAGTATGTGTATGTCTAATGTTTATGGCTTTGGTAATTGCGTAGTATGTTTGTGTGTGTGTGGGGGGGGGGGGATGCATGATTCTGTGTGTTCAGGATGTGATTGAATTCCTGTGTCTGCTCGTGTCAGCCTATCACTTCTTTATGTTTCAAACTTTGCTAGGAACCCTTCTGGGTCAAAAATTAAAGACACACAGAGACAACCGAAGAGCTCTATGATGTGCTGTGTGGTGAGCGTTCCATAATAGGCAGCAGAGCAGTACGTTTGTGGAAATGGCATACTTGTGGCCTTTTATTGAGGAGACAGTCTCATAAGCTTTAAGTTATCTAAAACATCCACAAACTCCTTCCCTAGTCAAACAGGGGGCCTTATATGAGGTATTCTCTAATAGTTAGGGCCAAAAACTTAAACACCCCCCAAAACGAGACTGGGGTTGCGTGATCAATCTGGTCCCTACAGCCAATTTGGATACCCATGCTGCCAGAGCAAGCTCCCAAGACCCAGAGCATCATCCAGAACAGTGGGGCCATTGAAGATACAACAAAGATTGAATTTTGCTTGCATAGAGCTATCACTCCTCGCCAGTCAATGTCGATAAACACCTCCTAAAGCTTGCTTAAGCCAGTCTTGTGCAGTACTTCGATGGGTCCATCAACAGCAACATCATTATGCGGACCCCGTATACACGGTCAGGGGTGGAACATGGGTCCGAGACAGGCACA
>QNUK01001935.1:0-22969 GCA_013621035.1 Clarias magur
TGTTAGTTAACTGTATTTTTAACCCATTCTTTTCACTGCGCATTCCAATTAATGTGTCAAACTATAGTTGGGTTATTTGTGTTGGGTTAAATAATTTTTGAAAATTCTCAAAAATAGAATTATGCTTTTCAAATACACTCTTTAGGTTAAATAAAATTTTCCATATGATAATGAGAATTTTTTTTTTCAGAAGAGGAGGAGAGAAGAGGAGAGAAGAGAAGAGAAGAGGAGGAAAGAAGAAGAGAAGAGAAGAGGAGGAGAGGAGGAGAGAAGAGGAGGAGAGGAGGAGAGAAGAGGAGGAGAGAAGAGAAGAGGAGGAGGGAAGAGAAGAGGAGGAGGGAAGAGGAGGAGAGAAGAGGAGGAGAGAAGAGGAGGAGGGAAGAGAAGAGGAGGAGGGAAGAGAAGAGGAGGAGAGAAGAGGAGAAGAGAAGAGGAGGAGAGAAGAGGAGGAGGGAAGAGGAGGAGGGAAGAGAAGAGGAGGAGAGAAGAGAAGAGGAGGAGAGAAGAGGAGGAGAGAAGAGGAGAAGAGAAGAGGAGGAGGGAAGAGGAGAAGAGAAGAGGAGGAGAGAAGAGGAGGAGAGAAGAGGAAGAGGGAAGAGGAGAAGAGGAGGAGAGGAGGAGAGAAGAGAAGAGGAGGGGGGAAGAGGAGGAGGGAAGAGGAGAAGAGGAGGAGAGAAGAGGAGAAGAGAAGAGGAGGAGAGAAGAGGAGAAGAGGAGGAGAGAAGAGGAGAAGAGAAGAGGAGGAGAGAAGAGGAGAGGAGGAGGGAAGAGGAGGAGAGAAGAGGAGGAGGGAAGAGAAGAGGAGGAGAGAAGAGAAGAGGAGGAGAGAATAGGAGGAGAGAAGAGGAGGAGAGAAGAGGAGGAGGAGGAGAGAAGAGAAGAGGAGGAGAGAAGAGGAGGAGGGAAGAGGAGGAGAGGAGGAGAGAAGAGGAGGAAAGAGGAGAAGAGGAGAGAATAGGAGGAGAGAAGAGGAGGAGAGAATAGGAGGAGAGAAGAGGAGGAGAGGAGGAGAGAAGAGAAGAGGAGGGGGGAAGAGGAGGAGGGAAGAGGAGGAGGGAAGAGTAGGAGAGAAGAGGAGAAGAGGAGGAGGGAAGAGTAGGAGAGAAGAGGAGAAGAGGAGGAGAGAATAGGAGAAGAGAAGAGGAGAAGAGAAGAAGAGCAGAGGTGTACAAATGCATAAACTTTAGAGATCTCACTGTTGTAATAAAAGTTCAAACACATCTGTAACAAACGCAGCAAAAACATATCTTTTAGCACATAGTGCTCGACTTTCCTGAACAAGAAAAACTGAGACATGATTATTTTTTCCTTTTCTCACATTCCCTCTTGAATGCTGTGATTCTTTTCTTGATATAGAACTTGACCGATTCCCAGGTTCTGTGTTTAAGCGATACCGGCGCTGACCTGATGCAGTCTTCACACTGCCTTTTCCCCGGTACCCTGCCAGATGTGATGCAGTCCAATAATTTGTTCTCGACTGCCTTCACCTCCTCTTCTGTCCACTTCCTTTTTGGGCATCTTGACACACCTAAAAATGACAATAATTTTACATCAACTTTAAAGAGACAGTGTTTCACCTTACTTTAAAAAGCTGAGTGTAGAGTACGCAACAGAGGTAAAGTACACTAGAACATCTGCATTCAATACTAAGTAGAGCACCAGACCATTACTCTTGATACCCATGATATTTTACTTTCTGTACAATGTACAGTAGCTCCTAACTAGATCACCAAGACATTGTAGGTGCAGATTACAAGGTGTGCGCATGCGTCACACTCAGGCTGTGTACTTGATCTAAGCTATTAGAGAGTATGTGGCAGGTGTAGCCGTCCACTCCCTGTGTATCAGTTGTATAGGTAAGTAAATACTGCATGCATACAAGAAAATTGTGCATTAACTAGATTAACTGGGGCACTTTAAAACAATCTCCATCACGGATTTTTGTAAATGTGTAATGTAGCTGTATGTGAATGTACACTGACCACACACATAAATAAAGAAAGAAAAAGTTGACTCTGCTCAAGTCGTTTTTAGATTGAATCCCATTTCACAAAGTTCAGAGTTTTTCTACATGGACGTACCACAAAAACTTAAAGCCCCAGACACTAGAACTCATTTGTGTGGATAACCAATCACAAGAGACTGGGCCGTCTAGCCAATAAGAGAGCAGAGTAGTCCAGTGAGTGCAGTCCTAACTCTTTACCTGAGCTTGAAGGACTCTCTCTCTCCTTTGCCGATAGTGAACATTCTTCTGCAAGATAAAATAAATAATCACTTTTTTTCCCGCACTTTAAACAAAAGCTACAGTACTGATTTCCAAAAGAAAAGGTTTGACTTTACCTGTAGATGCTGAAGAGGCTTGACTTGAAGATGTGCTGCCAACTGACGATTCCTCTGAAAGAAAGAAATAAGACTTAAGACTTTACACCATTATTATTACACCCGACAGTATTTTTTAAACTTCAGCAGAACTAAGGAAAGTTTTTTAGAGCAGAGGAGTTACCAAAGCCCGCTTGAATGCTGTAGGAAATGTTTCAGAAGAAAATGAAACATCACGTTTGATTGTTGACACAATGGTAAAAGTTAGTGCTAGTAAGAATGGGGTCCAGAGGACATGCAGTAGAATGGCCACAAGTCAGTGAGCAGATGATGGAAGTGATGAGCAGAGAACTAGTTACTAAATGGTTGCCCCTTTTTTGTTTGGCTGAAAAAAAGAAGCAAACACTACTTTCAGATGGTGCCAATCCCCCATGGGTGAGGCTGGCCGAGTGAGCAGGGTTGGTGAATAGAGGACACAGTCTGTCCAGACATGAGCTTAGTGTAGAGCAGACGTGACCAGTGAGAAGAGGGTGAGAGACAGGATGCAGTGGAAATAAGCCATTAGTGGAGGCGCAGGACTGTTCTAGGAGGCTACAGTGAATGAAGGTGAATGAAACCATGAGGTGTGACCATTAGGCATTCAGTGGCACTACCCTGGTGATAATGACATCAAGTTCCTTACCTGCTTTGAGGGTCAGGTGACTGCAGACCTGTTTTAGGTCACATGAGCATATCAGGGACATCCACAGATATTTTATAATACAAATAACAAAATCTAAATACTTAATATTAAAGGCAATCAAAACAAAAACGTAATGAGTCACTTTTAAATGAAGGAATTCAGATCAAATCACAGATGACCTCACCTATGGATGTTAAAGAGGACTGACGGTGCTTTTCTGGAGTTTCATTCTCACTTTCTTCATCCTCACTTTCAGAAACCTCCGTTTCTACATTCACTTTCTCTGCAAAAATAGTAAAAAAGAACATAATGTAGAAAAGCATTTGTTTCCATGCTTCTTTGTAACGGAACTAAACAATGGCAATATAAAATATGTGTAAGTGCAACAATGTCATGTGCTCTTACCATTAGGATCCAGGTTTATTTCATCAAGGTTTTTCCCCTTGAATTCTGCTCTTCCCTGTTCAAGGGCCATCAGTACCTTGCTGATCTTTGCAAGTTGTAACGTTCCTTCGGGTAACCGGTAAAACTTTCTATGGACCCTTATATCATGTCCCATGAAATCCGCTAATTGGTCTAACTCGGTATCCGTCAGATTCAGGACTTTAGATAGCGTTGCAATGTGTTTCCGCAGCTTTGTGGACGATAAAGTGTTTGGATGTTTGGCTCCACATTGGTGGGCAACCTTCCTGATGCAATCTGTGCCTTTGTAGTAGGACGACTCAGTCATGGGTTTTGCAAAAAAAAAGAAATTTTCATCCAGTACGCCGCAGGCTTGACGATTCTTCACAAGAAGCTCCATGGAATCCAGCATACTTGGAGTCAGGAGTATTGGCACCTTTCTGTCACGCTTGCCTCGAATTTCAACACGTTGGAAATGCTGACAGAGCTTCTGCTCAACTTCAGATAAAGCATCAGCGACATCTAAATGTAAATCAGATGTGTTTCGGAGAAGATATGAATTCAACCTCATTTTCGAAACTTCTCCTGCTCTCCTGCGATTAAAGACGATTACATCACACAGAGTTACTTGGGCAAGATTTATCCAGTTCTTCTGACTTTTTTCAAATTTGAGCTTTTCTTGGTAGAGTTTAGTTTGATTGCCAAGATACATGTGCATTTTCTTAACATCCTCTGTAAAAGGGAGAAGTTCAGGAGCGTTCCACTTTGCTTCGTTAAGCGTCTTCAAGGCTGAGGCGGACACCAACTCATTCCATTTTGTCGAATACATGTGCTGAAACATTTTGACATGTTTTACAGCGTCTTCATCTCCTGCGATCATTGCTTCACATTCTGCAATATCAGACATTGTTTTTAGGTTGTGCCCCAGTTTTAAAGCCAAAGATGGAATTCCAAAGACCTCATCTTCATCTTTGAATCCTGATGTCTGCTTAACAGCCTTGATAACATGATTAAAGTTTGCAGGTATGAAAAAATCTTTTATACTCTGCAGCTTTCCCATTTTCCTCGCACTGACCAACAACCTACCAGCCTCGCGCATTTTAGTTCTAATGTACTCGTGCTTGGTTTTGTCACTGCCCATCTTGTTACACAGATGTTCTCCAAATTTGATGATGCATGCATCACTTTTAACAGCACACGTTACTTCATCTTGTTTCATGTCACTGATCAGTTTCCATAATTTTTTCTCCACTCCTTCAGGAACAGGCTCAGCATAAGCACAGAGTGCCTGAACTCGGGATCTACCTGGTTTTGTGACTTGACACTTCCTGGCCAAGTTGCACCTTGACATATGCCTCCAAAGCGCTTTTCTCCTGAACAGTCCTTGGCAGTTTAAACAGTGCATGTAGTCTTTAACACTGACGTGTTTCGCACTGGATTGTTGACGGGGCACCAACACTCCTTTACCAACTTTAAGAACATCTGTGTTGTGCACACGGTTCCCTTTGTTCCTCAAAAGGTCCAGATTGAGCTTCCTTTCTTTAGACCCCTTTGGGTAAGAAAGAGCTTTTGCTACATCCACTTCGTTCTTATGAACCTGGGCTAAGTGTCTTGCCATTTTACAGAACGACTTGGAGCAGTAAAGGCAATATTGCTTTTTGTTGTTTATTCTTTGGCCATATGCAGTCTTTTTTACTTTCAGGACTGAAACCTCGCAGTCGCTGTTACTGTCTAAATTAGCCGTTGTCTCCTTACCTCCAAGTGGAGAACATTCTTTTTCAGCATTCACAGAAGATGAGGAAGCATCAATATTGTGAGAGAGACTCTCAGATTCTTCTGAATCCGTCTCTGAATTAGGGACATATTCATCCTCGCTGTCAATGCTGCTTTCATACGAAGTGGAGCTGAAATTCAGTGAGGTCTTTGTAAGCTGTAAATACCAAATTTATAACAAGCATAAATTCACACAATATTGGTTCAGTTAAATGTTTATGTTCCCTCATCTAGTTTATAAATCTATTAAAAGGTTACAAAATTATAAGCTTAATAAACACCAAAGACGTTTGTGGAAGACTTCAAATTAAACTTGTTTTCTTTAAATTTGAGTCAAACATAGACTAGTTTATACTTCTAACATTAAACTAATACTTTAGCTTTCTTTGGTTAACAATAGATTAGTCTACTTAGCAAAATGTCTCTAAAATCACACCACAATTGCCATGTAGTTAATGTCATGTCTAAGCTTTGACAAAAAGGACCTTACGCATATAAATGCTCCTAGACATGATAATAAATGAGACTGTTAAGAACTTCAGCAATACAACTGATACTGCAGACTAAATGTAAACTTAAGACAAAATGATCAGCACATGCATGTTATGAACATAAGAAACTTACAAATACGCTGTCAGTCCTCTTTAACTCTGGGACATCACAGGCTCTTGGTGAAGCTGAAGAACTGGTCCGTTCTAAAATTATTGTATCGGCATCACTGTCTGTGTCCTGGACAAACAGAAATATCATCAAATATTTTTTATACAGCAATGTTCCATCTCTAAGTTTACATGTGGGGACACTCACTTTTTTACCCACTTCACTGATATTACTCTTAACATTCTTACTCAATACATTTTTAACTTGTTGCAAGAAAACTGTATCTTAAGTATTGCTTCTTTTGTGATACATTGCTGTGATATGTAAAAAAATATATTTTAATGACCGTGATATGACACTATTGTCTATTCGAGCCCCACCTCTGCCAGAGACAACAAGCACCATAAACACAGGAGTTTGGTTCTGCTTTACCTGACAGTAGCCTGTGATTCACTAAGCTCAATTTATTTATATTTTTTTTCCCTTTTTTCATAGACATTTGTGACTTTTCATAAATTCAGTTTACAAATCAACAAAACTAATGTAATAAAACTAATGTTTCATATTAAAAGAAAAACAAACCTTTAATTCAATTGAGTTTCTTGTATCACAGGCCACTGTCAGACAAAGCGGAACCAAATGGATGTGTGCTTTACAGTGTGAACTCCAGCAGGAGCAGGAAAGAAGGAACATTATGAAAGAAATACTTACCACTGGTTTCTCTGTAGACAGTAACTGTTTGGCTGGGAGCTCGGGAACATCTGGAGAGGCAGAACGGTCAGGATTTTCCTTTGAATCCGCCTGTTCAGGTCAACAGAAATAGTCTGTTGTCATAAATTCCTACGATAACATATAATAATACAATAACTTAAAAATAATAAATAAATTTTTACCAAGGATCGTTCTTTGCAAATCTGTTGTACGTCAAGGATGTCTTGCTTGAGGGGAGATCGGACCTGGTCATCTGGGGCCTGGGAGGGCATGGGGGGACAAACACTCGATGTTCCTTTTGCCTGAAATAAGAATTTAATGCACAACTGTAGTCATATAAATCATTCAGTTTCACGTTGCAGCTTCACATGCTTTAAGAAGTGTATAGGGGACATAATATATGATTTTATTTGAATATTTAATTGTCTGTCTAAAAGGTATGGAGACAATAGTTTTGTACATACATTCATATCATAAAGAAATATTTTACATATGACCAAATTTTTCTTAACAATACAACATGAACAACCGTAATATTCTACAGACTAATGTGTGCAATGATTTAGGCTACTTTAATTTCCATGCATGAAATGTAAAAGAAAAATGTAATTAAAAATTAGATGAAGTAATGAAGTTGAAATCACCTTCTGTCTAGCGGAGTGTCTCCTGGCACATTCATCATGGTGCTTTCTCAGTCTGGTGATGCGGCGTTCAAACCTGCTGATGTTTTCGTTAGCTTGATCTGGTCTGTGCCAAAGGCAAAATTCAATCATTAACTACACACATACTGTAACACAGAGTAACATAGTGTAACACAGAGTAACATAGTGTAACACAGTGTAACATACTGTAACATAGTGTAACTCAGTGTAACATACTGTACAGCTCATTAACTCACAACCAGGCCACATGTGCGCATGCGCCAATTAACTGTTTGCTATCAAATTAAATATTAAATACTATGATAACGTGACGTTTTTCTCTCTTTTGGGAAAAAGGAGAAAAAATACGACAAAATAAACATTTAATTCCCACTAACGCGCTGACTCCGTAACGCTGACATTAACTTGTTCTTACACTTATTACCGTTACCTCTGAACTTTATTATGAATATGAGACACGCGTTAAAGAACGTGCCGCGCGCTCTGAGGTCGCGTGCAGACACGCGCGCGCGCCTCCAGGTGAATCCCTTCACACAGCCCTGTAACAGTGCGGTCAGACTGCTGCGTGTATGTACAGAACATGTACAGTGCTGTCGAACACTATTACTGTACAGAATGATCCAGAAAACCCGAATGTAAAGTACCGCACAAAGCAGCGCGCGCGTCAGTCAACCTCGACCCCGTGCTCACCTACAATGAACCCGGACAACTGCCTAAAGTTACCTTAATTAGAAGCAGTAATTCACTCTGTTTACCTGCTCTACCTCATCATAGTACGACTAGAAACAGAATTCACCAGCATATTCATTTCTCTATCATAAGTCTTACCTTAATTTGTCCATGATGCTTCCGCTGAAACCGTGAAGATGATGCTTCCGACGTCGTCACCTCAAAATGGCTGTAATTGATTTCTGCGCACTTCAATTAGTCCGAGCCAAACTTCTTACGAACTAAGATGGCGTGCCGCGGCATACCGCGTCGCGCATGCGCGGTCGCAGACGGGAGGGGGAGGGGAGGTCGCGGTGGGGACCCGGTCTGTCCGGTGCACACACACTTTTGTGGATTTCCATCGAGCTCATCAGGTGAATGCACCCGGGAGGGGGAGGGGAGGTCGCGGTAGGGACCCGGTATGTCCGGTGCACACACACTTCTGTAGATTTCCATCTTACAGCCTGTCAGCATGTACAGCATGTACAGCATGCGTGGTGTTTGGTGAATGTAAACGGGAGGCAGATTTGTTACAGGCAAAGACATTTAAAAATAAAATAAAAAATTTCAAATACATTTATTAAATTTGTATTTTTAAATGCTATTCTTAAATTCTGAATTCTGAAGATTTAAATCAATTGAAACTATAAATTTAATGGACACAAAATGAAATATTGTTTTTATATTTAATAACATTTAGTGTCTTTATGAACCAAAATGAAAAATCAACAGATTAATGTGAAAACTATCAATTTAAAAGTTTTCTGTTAAATAGTTTTTATAATTTTTGAATCGATTTTAAACCTGACACGGACACTGCAGAACACCTGGACACAGTGACTAGTGAGACTGTGCCCTCCTGCTCCTGTAAAACCGTCAACACATTCTCACTCACAAGTCGTCTGATACACACGCCAGATCCTGTCACTGTGCTGAAACCAACATGCCCACAGCGATGTGGAACTCTCTTAAAAGCACTTAACGTGAAAATGACTTCTGTATTAGGGAAAAACAAATACTATTTACAGGTGTTCAAATTTGGAAATTAAAACCCCAGATGAATACTAACATGATGTATCACAGTCTGTCATTATTTATTTAGGACACTGTTAACATAGGAATTAACGGATGGTCAGGAAGTGTGAGCACCTCTATAAAAGCAGATGTACAGGCAGTTTGAGTGTCTGGAGCCTTCAGGTGTGTGTAACCACAATGACGAGAAGAAACAACATTAACAAAGACAATTAGAGAAGCAATTGTTGCTGCATGTCAGTCTGAGACGGATTATTATAGACTAGCAAATCTACAACAAAACAGGTGAAAAAGAATCAAGGCATTACAACAGTCGAGTCAAAGTCCAGATCTCATCTGTGAGAGACTGATAAACATCATACAGAAAACAATCAGGATTCTTCTTCTTCTTTGTCTTTCGGCTGTTCCCTTTCAGGGGTTGCCACAGTGACTCATCTGCCTCCTACCTTGATCCTATCCATCCTTGTTGTCCCTCCCAAAGAGAACCTCAACACCTTCAGCTCCGCTACCTCCAGCTCTGGCTCCTGTCTTTTCTTCAGTGCCGCTGTCTCCAAGTCGTAGAGCATCGCTGGTCTCACCACTGTCTTGAACACCTTTCCTTTCATTCTCGCTGATACTCTTTTATCACACAACACACCTGACACGTTTCTCCACCCGTTCCAATCTAACATACTGAACCACTCTAACATCCTTCTCTGCCACTCCAGACTTCTTCATACAACACCACAGCTCCTCTCTCGGCACCCTGTCGTATGCTTTCTCTAAATCTACAAAGACACAATACAACTCTCTATTACCTTCTCTGTACTTCTCCGTCAGCATCCTCAAAGCAAATACTGCATCTGTTGTACTCTTTCTAGGCATGAAACAATATTGCTGCTCACAAATGCTCACCTCTGCCCTTAACCTAGCTTCCACTACTCTTTCCCAAAGCTTCATTGTATGGCTCATCAGCTTTATACCCCTGTATTGCCACAGCTCTGCACATCTCCCTTGTTCTTATAAATCGGCACTAATACACTTCTCCTGGAATCCTCTCACTCTCCAAGATCTTGTTAAACAAACTAGTCAGAAACTCTACTGCCAGCTCTCCTAAGCACTTCCATACTCCACAGGTATGTCATCAGGACCAACAGCCTTTCCCCTCTTCATGCTCTTCAATGCCCTCCTCAACTCACTCTTACTAATATTTGCTACTTCCTGCTCCACAACACTCACCTCTTCTACTCTTTGTTCTCTTTCATTTTCCTCATTCATCAACTCTTTAAAGTACTTCTTCCATCCATCTTCCCATCACCCTCCTGGCATCTGTCAGTACATTTCCATCTTTATCTTTAATCACTCTAACATGCTGCACATCCTTCTCATCTCTATCTCTCTGTTTTGCCAACCTGTACAGATCCACCTCTTCCTCCTTACTGTCCAATCCAGCATACAAGTCCTCATATGCTCTTTGTTTGGCCTTTGTCACCTCTACCTTCACCTTACGCTGCATCTCCCTGTACTCCTGTCTACAACCTTCAGTCCTCTCAGTGTCGCACTTCTTCTTAGCTAACCTCTTCCTCTGTATACACTCCTGTACTTCCTTGTTCCACCACCAAGTCTCCTTGTCCACTTTTCCCTTTCCTGATGATACACCAAGTACTCTCCTTCCTGTCTCCCTGATCACATTGGCTGTAATTGTCCAGTCAACTGAAAGCACCTCCTGACCACCCATAGTCTCAACTCCTTCCTTTCTCAGCTTCCACCACTTTGTCCTCTGCTCTGCCTTTGTCCTCGTCACCTTCCTCACCATCTGGGTTATTTTACACACCACCATTCTGTGCTGTCTGGCTACATTCTCCCCTACAACAAACACTTTGCAGTCACTGATCTCTTTAAGATTATAACTCCGTACAGCAGAGACTTTGACTATCTTTAAACGGCGACTCAAAACCTATCTATTTCTCCAGTACTTACAGGACTACAGACCGCCCAAAAAAAAAAAAAAAAAACTCTTCCCAGTTGTGTTAGACTAATCGCACTTAGTTATTGACCTAGTTAACCCAGTGTAAGTATCTATCCAGTAATGTAAACTTTAAAGCACTTTTTGTAAGTCGCTCTGGATAAGAGCGTCTGCCAAATGCCTAAATGTAAATGTAAATAACTTATTATAACTTATTATAACCAACTGAATGCTTCTGCTCTTATATGTCACCCTATGTTCCTGCCTCTTCTGGAATAAAGTATTCACTACTGCTATTTCCATCCTCTTTGCAAAGTCCACCACCATCTGTCTTTCTACATTCCTGTCCTGAAGACCAAACCTGCCTATCACATTTTCATCACCTCTATTCCCTCTATTGGTGAAGTCTGCACCAATCACCACTCTCTCACCTCTGGGGCTGCTCTGCATCACTTCATCTAACCCACTCTAGAATTTCTTTTTCTCTTCTAAATCACATCCTACCTGTGGGGCAGAACCACCATCAACATTGAACATCATTCCTTCAATTTCCAGCTTCAGACTCCTCACCCTTTCTGATACTCTTTTCACTTCTGGAACATTCCTAACAAACTCCTCTTTCAGGATAACTCCTTCTCCATTTCTTTTTCTATCCACACCATGGTAAAACAACTTGAACCCTGATCCTAAGCTTCTAGCCTTGCTACCTTTCCACCTGGTCTCCTGGACACACAGTATGTCCACCTTCCTTCTCTGCATCATGTCACCAACTCTATTCGCCTTCCCTGTCATAGTCCCAACATTCAAAGGCCCTACCTTTCCTTTTCGCTCTCTGCTTTCAAACACGCCTTCCTCCTTTCCTTTTTTGACCAACAGTAGAAAACAATCAGGATTATTATTGCTAAAAGTGAATCTACAAGCAGCTGAATCAAAGGATGTCCTAACCTTGTCACACGACTTTGCCATCTTGGCTTTATTTTTGTGGAATAAATAATGACACTGTGATATATCATGTGCTGTTGTTCATCTGAGGTTTTCTTTTCCAAATTTTAAGACCTGCCAAGGATAAGGGGTCTTGTTTATAAAGCTCTATGGAGATTTCATCCTAAAAGTGTACATATGAACAAATGCCAGATTTTGCATATGCACAATTTTTTTTTCATACTAAACCATAGGACAGGTTCGATTCCTGTCTCTGTGTGCATGGAGTTTGCATGTTCTCCCCGTGCTTGGTGGGTTTCCTCCGGGTACTCCGGTTTCCTCCCACAGTCCAAAGACATGTAGGTTAGGCTAATTGGTGTTCCCAAATGGTCCGTAGTGTGTGAACGAGTGAGTGTATGTGTGACTGTGTCTGTGCCCTGCGATGGATTGGCACCCTGTCCAGGTTGTACCCTGCCATGTGCCCTAAGTCTCCTGGGATAGGCTCCAGGCCCACCCGTGACCCTGAATACAGGATTAAGCGGTATAGATGATGAGTGAGTGAGTGAACCATATGCCAGAACCTGTGCAAAAATCCCTTTATAAATCCCACTCAGGGGAAGATTGTGTGAACATGCATACAGTATATTAGAATAGAGTTGATCTCATTCAGTTCCGCTGGCCAAGTAATATTTTGTCTGTTTTAAGCAATTTATGAAGTTTATGATAAGGTGTTAGCTATTTTAGTGTAAAAATGAATAGGCCTATATTTATTGCAGTGTGAATATAATTGTCTCTGCATATCATGTTTTTTTTTTCAAAGACAGTGACATTTTTCATAATGTTGTGGAGACGCTTTCACACATCAATAGCACTTCCATGCAGCTGTGGTTGTACAGTAAGCTATTATCATTGGTCCTTGTAGTAACTGATACCAGACAATGAACCATTTGACCACCGAATCTATCCACCTTAATATCGAAGTGTGGAATATTGATCATTATTCTCACTAAGAAGTATGTTCTCATAACATGAGATGTGCAGTTTAGAATAAATATGAATTATTTTGCACCTACAACACTCCTTGCTGTCAGTAAGAGGGAAAGTCATCAAGCTCATCCACTAAAGTATGTATAGGCTATGTGTAAATTCATAATCATGTCTCAATTCAATAATTAATTTGATTTAATCTCTGTGTAACAACTTTATGTAATTTCAGTGCTTATCTATATTAATGAGAGGTAAATATTTAATGTAAATGTGTATATTGACATAAAAATAGTTGTTTAATACTTTTCTCACTTGCTCACTGTTATTATTAAATAACAGTATGGTTTAAGGAAAATTAGTTTGTTTCGAAATATTCTATTAATGATTGTAAAAAAATGCATTTTCTATATTTAATGTGTGGCTTGAAAAAGGATTGAATGCAAACGTACACAGACCCACTGATTATGTCAGAGATCACAGAAGATTAAGATCACAGAAGAAACACCTAAGATATTACCGTTGGATATGTTTAAACTTGTCAGCGAGAAAAAAAAAAAAAAAGCCCACACACAGTTGTTCCAAAGTTGACCACAGGGGGCGCGCTCCGAAACACACTTTATACACACACACAATTTTTGTCCGGTTAACCGACCCCGTAGGGACCAAGTGGCATTTTCTGGGAAACACTGCCACCTATGTTAAAATGGCCATTTCTATCGTTTTCAATGGTTGTGCCTGTGGGGACCTAGAATCAGGTCCCCACTGCGCACGAGGTCCCCACGGTGTTGGTGTGCAAACAGGCCCAAGTCCTCACCGGGATATAAAAACAAGTACACACACACACACACACACACACACACACACACACACACACACACTCTACCCGCTGATGGTCAAAATACAAGCATCCTCTATAATATGTCTTCACCCATGATAATGGAAACGGATATTAAAGTCATCATGGTTGATGTGTAATTGGTAACACTCTAATGCCAGATCTGTGTTCATTATAATTTTGTGTGTATGTGTATCATTTTCCTGTTATTCTGTTGCTTCAGGGGTGTCCAATCGTCTCCAGAAGGGGCCGGTGTGGGTGCATTCCAACAAATCAGAAGCCACACCTGATTCCACCTGTTTAATTAGTTATTCTTGGCTTTCAGTAGATCAGGTATGGCATTTACTTGGTTGGAATGAAAACCTGCACACACACACACACACACACACACACACACACACACACACACACACACACACACACACACACACACACACACACACACACACACACACACACACACACACACACACACACACACACACACACACACACACAACCACACACACACACACACACACACACACAAACACACACACACACACACACACACACACACACACACACACACACACACACACACACACACACACACACTCACACACAGACACACACACACACACACACACAAACTTCTTATTCTTCAAATACAGAACAAATCCTAAACATGCGCCAACACAGACCACACCCTTCTCGCACCCTCCACACACGATGACATGCTGAAACATCTGCGCCATTACAATCCCACAAAACCCGGCCCACACTGAATGGCACACCACAAAGTCATTTACAGAAACTACGATGTTCTTAACTTGTCATATTCGTTAAAGAGGTTTTAGCGTCCTGAAAAGGCACATGTGGTGAGGTGCGTCTAAGTGGTCATGAGAACCAACAAACCCAGCTCACATTGAATGACAGCTAGCAATGGTGCACCAGAAAGATACGTCCAGCCATGATGATGCATGTAATATTTGTTTAAGAGGTCTTAGCATGCTGAAAAGTCACACATGCTGGCGATGGCACAGGTGCTTGGGCCAGCTCTTCATTTGCTTGTAATTATTATTTTTCTTCGTTTTTAAAGGTTGCAGTTCCAACTTCTTGATTTACATCTTCAGAGAGGTCTATGGTGGACAAACATGGAATAGTACGTGCCGGCTTCAGACTCACAAATCATCATGCTGTTGCCATCAGACATGGCCAGACTGCTGATCAGAACTGGTTTGAGCGAGCTAGAGTAGGTGTTTCTTCATCAACCCGAGTTTGAGCTAGAGTAGGTGTTTCTTCATCAACCCGAGTGTGATTGGCGGAATGCAACTGAATTTAAATCTTTGTTGTATCTTCAATGGCCCTATGTAAGGATGTACTTCCTTGGCTTCAAGCTTCTGTGGGTGGTTCTTGGGTTGTGATTTAAACCCACTGTACTGGGTGAGACTCTGGCCTATGGGGTCTTGACTAGGAACATGGACAGATTTATCATGCTTTCCTAGGATCTTTGTGGAGGCCCAGGCTTTGGCCCTACCTCCTTAGGAATACCTCCAATAAATACACCTGTTAGTGAAACACTGGGGAAGGAGGTTCTGATTGGTTCAGATAGCTCAGAGTCTACCTGCTTGACAAGATGTGCATGAGTAACAGATGCATTTCTACAAATGTACCGTAGTTTACTATGGAGCACACACAACCTCGCACATCACAATGCTTTGTATGCCCCATGTGCTTTTCATTTCTGTGCCACATGGTAGACAAATTGGCTTGCACGGAGCAGATTGAACATGCAATTTTAAAATCCTTGTTGTGGGGCCAGTGTTTGGCACTACTTTCTTGAGATTATCTCATAGAAGATCACCTGTTCGTAAAACTTTGGGGTACGTGATTTGTTCAGATGGCTTAGGCCCTATGTCTCTATCTGCTCGACCAGATGGCAAGAGTACCCCAGACATTTGCACAAACATACTGCAGATTACTATTGAATGCACACACACACACACACACATGTACCGTGGTTTACTATGGAGCGCACACAACCTCCCGCACACAACCTCGCAAATCACAATGCTTCGTATGCGCCATGTGCTTTTCATTTCTGTGCCACAAGGGTGGCTCCTAGAAAAGTTTGCAAAAAGAAAACAGCAGTGATAAGCTGAGCTGAGCAGTTCAAGGAATACAAACAAATTGTGAAGATACACACACACAAACGTTCACATGCACACAGGCACACACACACACAGACACACACACACATACAAACACACACACTTACTACACACACTTACCACTGACACACTCACACAAACTACTTATACTTCACATACAAAACACAACCTAAACAAATGCATACATTTGCATTTGTGTGACATCACACATCCTAGGCATTCTACACTAACAATGACCTACTCCAACACCAGCTGCATAACAATCAGCACCAAATCCGGCCCACATTGAGTGACAGCTAGCAACGGTGCACCAGAAAGACATGTCCGGACATAACGATGCAATAAATTTACGTCATATTTGTTTAAAAACAGGGACACGTTGTGAGGTGCATCCAAGTGGTAATGCTTCAGGCGCTTGGGCTGGCTCTTCTTGCTTGTAATTATTTTTCTTCTTTTAAATTTAAAAGGCTACAGGGATAACTTTTTGGATTTCATTTTCAGAGACGTCATTGGAGGACAACCAGCCCAGAGAGAGCATCCTGACGGGAAATATCACGACCTGGTTCGGGAACAGCACGATGCTGTACAGACGAGCTCTACAGAGGGTTGTGCGATCAGCTGAGCGCATCATCCACACTGAGCTCCCTGACCTGCACTCGATCTACAGCAAGCGGTGCTGGACCAAGGCCAGGAAGATCGTGAAGGACCTCAGCCACCCCAGTAATGTACTGTTCTCTCTGTTGAGGTCAGGAAAGCAATTACGCTCCCTGAAGACCAATACAGAGAGACTGAGGAGGAGCTGCTACCCGCAGGCGATACGGTCTCTCAACCAGCTCACCAAACAGTACTGACTGACTCACTTTACACACCCACACTCATGCTTCTTGCACTCTCTCTGGACTCTTGGGACAATAATTGCACACCCTTCACACTACATCACTATTTATTCTATAGCACAAGTCACTTTAAGTACAAAATCACTTTATAGCATACTTGCACACCCCCTGGACATCTCTATTTATATTCCATATTTTTCCATACTGTACACCTAGGTTCACCTAGGCTTTATTATATTTCTTATATCAGATATATATTTTTTTCTACATTTGCACCTAGGTTTTCTTATTTTCTTATTCTTTTGATTTTTTTTTATGTTTTTATTTTCTTATATTTTTCTGATTGTATATTTTACGGTACATATATTTTATTATTTTATTCTTAGTTAAATCTATTTCTACATTCTTTGTTATATTCTTTTTGTGCAAATAGTCTTAAATAGTTTTTATTCTAAGGTGACGGGCAGTCGCCTAAGCATTTCACTATATGACAAATAAAATTTGAATTTGAATTTGATTTGAATTTGACACATACACACACATACACATACACATACACATACACACACACTTACAACACACACACTACACAAAGACACCCACAACACACACTGTGCACAAACACAGACTCCCCCAACCACTTATGCAATACGTACATTACACATCCTAGACACACACACACACACACACACAACTGACACACACAGTACAGATTGCACACACACCATCCAACATAAACAATGACCGACAACCCACAGTCCTGGGTGAGGCTCTCGGTCTTGTGCTCTTGCTCTGGGAACAGGGGTAGACCATGGTCAAATTGGCTGCAGGAAGCAGATTGATCACACAATCCTAGGTTCTTTGTGCGGGTGTGGGTGGCAGTTTTTGGCCCTAACCTCTTTGAGAATGCCTCGGATAAGTCCACTTGTTTGTGGAACACTAAGGAAAGGGCTTGTGGGTAGTTCTGAAAGCGCAGATTCTATGACTCTTTCTGGTCGATCATGTCTCCCTAGATGTGAAAGGCCTAGTTACAGGTTCGTGTCCTTGAGAATTAAGTGTTGAAATTAAATTTGCTGATGTACAGCTGCTGGACCAGGCAATATCCCTTGCAGTGAGCTCAGAGAATGTGTTAAACAGCTGCTAGATGTTCTCACTGACATCTTCAACATCTCTCTGAGCTAGGATTGTGCAGTAGTTCCCACAAAGTTTAACAGACTGTTGTAGGGACAACAACCTGAACGTTGCTAGTTTTAGCAACTTTCACTTTTGACATGCTTTTGACAAAACATGCTGTTTTGTTTAAAATAGATTGTTGTTGACTTCAGGAGGACATGGAGTGACCACTCTTCGCTAACATCAATGGCTCCTGTGTGAAGATTGACCACCTGGAAGAGAACCTCACCTCCTCCCTCAACACCAGCTTCTTGCACAAAAAATCCAAAAGATGTCTTCTCTTCCTGAGAAGGCTTGTAAATACCACAAAGCTTATACCACAGATTCTTATCACCTTTTATAGAGAGACTATCAAGTGCATCCTTAGCAGCTGCATCACTGTCTGGTTTGGTACTTGTCCCATTTCAGACCGTAAGACCCTACAACAGATTGTGAGGACAGCAGAGGAGATCTCGGGCTCAGTATTGAATCATGTCACTTTGTCATTCTTGTTTGAACACTTGCAATTCATGTTGTCTCTTTTGTATAGATCTTAGTTTTCTGTTAACTGAAAATTTGCAATCTGTCTTGTCTCAGCAAGTTAGCTAATTAAATTGCTTAGTTAGTTTTTGTTAAATTATCTTGTTAATTTATGTTGTATGTAGGACCTTGGTCCTGGAGGAACATTGTTTCATTTCACTCAGTACTAAACTATATGGTTAAAATGACACTAAAAGCGTAGGTTCACGTAGGTGAACTTGAACTTGGTACCACACATAAAGCAAAGAACAAGCTAAAGCCACATGCCACTTTAGCATGTTCACCCGCATGTGAAAGCCTACACCTAGACATTAGGGCATGCCCATTGCTGGGTGTAGCAATCCTCGGACAGGCATTGTCCAAGGAAGATTTCAAAAAGCCCTCTTGTACTGGGCACATGAACTCTTTTTCCCCCCACTTTGCTCTGACATCCCCGAGTTATAGGAGTAGGAAGCGTACAACTGCATTATCCATTAATTACTAAATTATCCAATCAGTAGTACTGACTAGGCTGTGTGGGGGCAGGGACTTAATTCTTACTGTGAATTTAATATATATGCATTACATTCAGAAATGCATAATTTGTGCCTCAAGAGCAAAGGAGTGAAAGGGGAACACAGATTGACACATTTGAGCAGTCATGATGAAAGACAACATTGAAATTATTTTTGACGTTGTTGCACTTTTATGTGTCAACAGATATCGAACTGTAAACTATGTTTAATTATTTTATATTTATTTGAACATGTTCTCATTCATACTCTATTTTATTATTATAGTCATATTCTTTGTTTTGGATACTCGATTTTCTTTTTTAATGTTTAAGTCATGGACGATTGTAAAAGCATTTCGCTGAATATCATATAGTGTATGTGATAAATAAAATTTTCATTTGATTTGAAACAAGAATTCACATTCATTAACATGATCTATTTCGCAAACTTGTATTACGTGTTTGATGAACACGTAGAAAACTTCACTCGTGGAAACTTCTTAATTTTGGATTATCGGACCGAGGTGGTGTCAAAAAATATATCTCAGAACTATTTTGTAGTATTTAGTGTAAATAGTCTTAATAGTTCTTATTCTAAGGGCACGGGCAGTCGCCTAAGCATTTCACTGCATATCGTACTGTGTATGACTGTGTATGTGACAAATAAAATTTGAATTTGAATTTGAATTTTGCTTAGCGATGTACAAGTGTTGCAAGATCTCCATGATTCTGAGCTTGAACAACTCGTTTGCTTTGGGCGTCCGCTGTATAAGAGTCTAAGAACGCATCACTTGAAGCACAAATGTATTAAAGAATATACATTTTTAACATTCAAAAGAAAAACATGTAAAAACAAATTGGCTTAAATAATAATAAAAACGTCATTAATGGTTTGAGGTCATAGAACGGAACGTATAACTGTTGAAAAAATTCCTTGTTTTTGTTCCTTATTCACATAACAAATAACGTTAACTAATTTTATGCTAAAAAAAACAGTTGTTCAAAACGTAATTCATCGTGAAATGAGAATTTGAAGCATTATACGAAAGGTTTCAGCAACAGTGGCTTTCTGTCACAACCAGCATCCGAAAAGTCCATCCGAATGATAATTTCCATCACTTTCATGCATTCTCGCATACATGGTGAAAGACAACTTGTTTCTCATTGTTTTTCACATTTAGAACAAAATAAAAAGAAATGAACACGTTTTGAATGCTTTAAATGACCATGCATTAGGTATGTGAGAAAACCACTTTTTTGAGCTCGTACAGCCCTCAGAACACGGCAAACGCTTTATCTCAGCAGGAGCATCCAAATATATTTTGAGCATCAGAACTACAAATGAACTCGTTTTGTTTGTTTTACATGACCACGCATTAGGAGTGTGAGAAAACCGCTTCCCTGAGCTCGTACAGCGCTAAGAATACGGCAAATGCTTTATCTCACCAAGACCATCCGAAAAGTGCATTCGAATGATGATCTTCATCACTTTCACGCATTCCAGCATACATGTTGAAAAACCACTTTTTTCTTATTCTTTCTCACTTTTTGAACAAAATTAACACATATGAACTCGTTTTGTATGTTTTACATGACCATGCATTAGGAGTGTGAGAAAACCGCTTTCCTGAGCTCGTACAGCCCTAAGAACACGGCAAACGCTTTATCTCAGCAGGACCATCTAAAATATCAAAGGAATGATGATTTCCAACACATTCATTCATTTTAACATACATGTTGAAAAACAACTTTTTTCTTATTTTTGAATATATTTTGAGCATCAGAACTACAAATGAACTCGTTTTGTTTGTTTTACATGACCACACATTAGGAGTGTGAGAAAACCGCTTTCCTGAGCTTGTACAGCGCTAAGAACACGGCAAACGCTTTATCTCACCAAGACCATGCGAAAAGTGCATTCGAATGATGATCTTCATCATTTTCACGCATTCCAGCATACATGTTGAAAAACCACTTTTTTCTTATTCTTTTCCACTTTTTGAACAAAATTAACACATATGAACTCGTTTTGTATGTTTTACATGCCCATGCATTAGGAGTGTGAGAAAACCGCTTTCCTGAGCTCGTACAGCGCTAAGAACACGGCAAACGCTTTATCTCCGCAGGAGCATCGTAAATATGAAAGGAATGATGATTTCCAACACATTCATGCATTTTAACATAAATGTTGAAAACAACTTTTTTCTTATTTTTAAATATATTTTGAGCATCAGAACTACAAATGAACTCTTTTTCTTTGTTTTACATGACCACGCATTAGAAGTGTGAGAAAACCGCTTTCCTGAGCTCGTACAGCGCTAAGAACACGGCAAACGCTTTATCTCACCAAGAGCATGCGAAAAGTGCATTCGAATGATGATTTTCAACACATATATGCATTCTATCCTACATGTTGAAAAACAACTTTTTTCTTATTCCTCATCACACTTTGAGCATTAGAACCACATATGAACTCGTTTTGTATGTTTTACATGACCATGCATTAGGAGTGTGAGAAAACCGCTTTCCTGAGCTCGTACAGCGCTAAGAACACGGCAAACGGTTTATCTCACCAGGCGGAGGCGAAAAGTGCATTCGAATGATGATTTCCAACACATTCATGCATTTTAACATAAATGTTGAAAAACAACTTTGTTCTTATTTTTAAATATATTTTGAGCATCAGAACTACAAATGAACTCTTTTTCTTTGTTTTACATGACCACGCATTAGGAGTGTGAGAAACCCGCTTTCCTGAGCTCGTACAGCGCTAAGAACACGGCAAACGCTTTATCTCACCAAGAGCATGCGAAAAGTGCATTCGAATGATGATTTCCAACACATTTATGCATTTTATCCTACATGTTGAAAAACAACTTTTTTCTTATTCCTTATCACATTTTGAGCATCAGAACCACATATGAACTCGTTTTGTATGTTTTACATGACCATGCATTAGGAGTGTGAGAAAACCACTTTCCTGAGGTCGTACAGCCCTAAGAACACGGCAAACGCTTTATCTCACCAGGCGGAGGCGAAAAGTGCATTCGAATGATGATTTCCAACACATTCATGCATTCTATCCTACATGTTGAAAAACAACTTTTTTCTTATACCTTATCACATTTTGAGCATCAGAACCACATATGAACTCGTTTTGTATGTTTTACATGCCCATGCATTAGGAGTGTGAGAAAACCGCTTTCCTGAGCTCGTACAGCGCTAAGAACACGGCAAACGCTTTATCTCACCAGGCGGAGGCGAAAAGTGCATTCGAATGATGATTTCCAACACATTCATGCATTTTAACATACATATGGGCGAAAAACGTTTTTCTTATTCCTTATCACTTTCTGAACAAAATAAATACACATGAACTCGTTTTGTATGTTTTACATGACCATGCATTAAGAGTGTGAGAAAACCGCTTTCCTGTGGTGGTACAGCGCTAAGAACACGGCAAACGCTTTATCTCAGCAGGGGCATGCGAAAAGTGCATTCGAATGATGATTTCCAACACATTTATGCATTCTATCCTACATGTTGAAAAACAACTTTTTTCTTATTCCTCATCACCCTTTGAGCATTAGAACCACATATGAACTCGTTTTGTATGTTTTACATGACCATGCATTAGGAGTGTGAGAAAACCGCTTTCCTGAGCTCGTACAGCGCTAAGAACACGGCAAACGCTTTATCTCAGCAGGAGCATCGTAAATATCAAAAAGCATGATTATGTCCAACACATCCATGCATTTTCATTTTTATGTTAAATAATAAATAAATATGGAAGAAAAACGTTTTTCTTATTCCTTATCACTTTTTGAACAAAATAAATACATATGAACTCTTTTTGAATGTTTGTATTTGTGACATTCATGCATTGTAACATACATGAAAAATTTACTTGACATTCGCCTAACTTAACAAGACCTCAAATATTTTTCGTCGTGAACATTGTGCACATATGTTTAAAAGAGCTGCTATCCGGAGGTCTGCATGTTACATGTCAAACTAAAGAATTCTAGATCTCTTCAAACCGAACAATTTTCAGTGAGTCATTCTTTTGTAGAGAGACATGTGACACACTCAAACACACACAGACACACATACACACATACACACACACACACACACACACACACACACACACACACACACACACACACACACACACACACACACACACACACACACACACACACACACACACACACA
>QNUK01001936.1:0-15000 GCA_013621035.1 Clarias magur
TGTGTGTGTGTGTGTGTGTGTGTGTGTGTGTGTGTGTGTGTGTGTGTGTGTGTCTGTGTGTGTCTGTGTGTGTGTCTGTGTGTGTGTGTGTGTCTATGTGTCTGTGTGTGTGTCTGTGTGTCTATGTGTCTGTGTGTGTGTCTGTGTGTGTCTGTGTCTATGTGTCTGTGTGTGTGGTGTGTGTGTGTGTGTCTGTGTCTATGTGTCTGTGTTTGTGTGTCTGTGTCTGTGTGTGTCTGTGTGTGTGTGTGTCTGTGTGTGTGTCTGTGTGTGTGTGTGTGTGTGTGTGTGTCTATGTGTCTGTGTGTCTATGTGTCTGTGTGTGTGTCTGTGTGTCTATGTGTCTGTGTGTGTGTCTGTGTCTATGTGTCTGTGTGTGTGTGTCTGTGTGTCTGTGTGTGTCTGTGTGTGTCTGTGTCTGTGTGTCTGTGTGTGTCTGTGTCTATGTGTCTGTGTGTGTGTGTCTATGTGTCTGTGTCTGTGTGTGTCTGTGTGTGTCTGTGTGTGTGTCTATGTGTGTCTGTGTGTGTGTGTGTGTGTGTGTGTGTCTGTGTGTGTTTGTGTGTGTGTGTCTGTGTGTGTCTGTCTGTGTGTGTCTGTGTCTGTGTGGTCTGTGGTGTGTGGTGTGTCTGTGTGTGTGTGTGCTGTGTGTGTGTGTGTGTCTGTGTCTATGTGTGTGTGTGTGTGTGTAGTGTCTGTGTGTGTGTGTGTCTGTGTGGTCTGTGTGTGTGTGTGTGTGTGTGTGTGTGTGTGTGTGTGTGTGTGTGTGTGTGTGTGTGTGTGTGTGTGTGTGTGTGTGTGTGTGTGTGTGTGTGTGTGTCTGTGTGTCTGTGTGTGTGTGTTTGGGGATCCAAAGCACACATGTACATCTACCTCACAATGGGTGGAAAATAAAAAGGTTGACTTTTGGAATAGCCTAGTTAAAGTCCAGATCGAGAGTAAATCCTCATGAAATGTTGCAGCTGGAGGTAAAACACACGGCTCGAGCTCGAAGGCCGACAGTTGTCAGCTTGTTGGGGCCAAAAGTTTTTCACAAAGCTTTAAGACACTAATAAACAGATACAGATAGGCAGTGTTTCATTGCAGTCTTTTACACAACACTGTAGATTATTTAATGTCTTTTCACTGCAAAAAAAACGTAATCTTAGCAAATGAAATATTCTTAAATAGCTTCATTTAAAGCATTTACACACTGCACATTCTGTTCTGTCTCTCTAGTGTTACTAAAAAGAACCATGTAGTTTATTTCCTGCTAGGAAACGCTTCCTTAAACATAAATTCTGTCATTGAGAAATCTGTTCTATATAAATCATTAAATATTAAAAATGCAGGCCAGTATTTTCTCTTTCAACAAGCAATACTTCCAAAAGAAACATGATTTGTGATGCTGCACTACATAACCAGAATTATTCCATTTACTCGACAAATATAATGTAATTCATGACTAGATGTCCGTCATATGTCTCTTCAGTCTAATTGAGGATAATTAAATGCCTTGATTCGTCCTCAGATTTCCATGGCAACAAAGTTATCCGTGCACGGTTTGAGTTTCACTTCCTGTTTTTGGTCTGGTCTCTACCCAGGTGTAGTCATGAGTTCATTTCCTCGATAGTTTCCACCTGTTTTTTGTCACCTGTGAACCTGTACTGCTGACGTGCTGTGTTTCGACAGCGGTGTGTGTGTGTGTGTGTGAGAGACACAGTCATAGGGAAGTGGCAGGAGAGGAGACGTTGCTGTGTCTTTAGCTCCATTGACATTATACACGTTAAGGACTGAGACTGTCGAGCCACTGGTTGTCCATATGGAGTTACTTTAACTGACTTAGTTCCTATTAGCAGCTCTACAGGAAATGGTAGTGTAATTGCAAGACCTAAAGTCAACAGGCTGAGGCTAGTGCAAACCGCCTGGAGGGGTGTGTGTGTGTGTGTGTGTGTGTGTGTGTGTGTGTGTGTGTGTGTGTGTGTGTGTGTCTGCCACAGACTCTGGACCCATTGAAAGTCTAATATACCAACCTTGACCATGCCAACACATTTTAACATTACAGCAGATGTAGGCGCTGGCAGTCACTCAGGGGCCCCTGGATTCATCATTAAACCCCGCCCCCAACCCCCTACACACAGTGTGTGTGTGTGTGTGTGTGTGTCTTGTTAGTGTCACACATTCTTTACTTTAATAAACACTTCATGAGGTGTGTGTGTGAGAGCGAGAGATCTCCTTTAAAATATGATTAATGAGTCCAATCAATCTAATTAGCCTTGTTAATATGATCAAACCATTCATACACACACACACACACACTCACGCACACACACACACTCACGCACACACTCACGCACACACACTCACGCACACACGCACGCCAACACACACACACACTCACACACACGCACACACACGCACACTCACGCACACACACTCACGCACACGCACACACTCACGCACACACTCACGCACACACACGCACGCACACACACGCACGCACGCCAACACACACGCACACACTCACACACACGCACACACACGCACACACGCACACTCACGCACACTCGCACACACACTCACGCACACACTCACGCACACACACTCACGCACACACACGCACACACACACACACACACACACTCACACACACTCACACACACACACGCACACACACACAGACACACACACACAGACACACACACACAGTACATCTCCATGTTTCTGTCATCTATATTGCACAGCAAGGTTTAATTTGATTGTTTACTTTATTCATTAACATTTGGATCTAAATGTCTCAAACTTTAATCTGTCTCTCTGTCTGTCTCACTCCCTCTGTCTCTCTCTGTCTCTCTCTGTCTCTCTCACTCTGTGTCTCTCACTCTGTGTCTCTCTCTCTCTGTCTCTCTCTCTCTGTCTCCCTCTGTCTCACTCCCTCTGTCTCTCTCTCTGTCTCTCTCTGTCTCTCTCTCTGTCTCTCTCTCTCTCTCTCTGTCTCCCTCTGTCTCACTCCCTCTGTCTCCCTCTGTCTCTCTCTGTCTCTCTCACTCTCTGTCTCTCTCTCTCTGTCTCTCTCTCTGTCTCTCTCTCTCTGTCTCCCTCTGTCTCCCTCTGTCTCTCTCTCTCTGTCTCTCTCTGTCTCTCTCACTCTGTGTCTCTTTCTCTCTCTCTGTCTCTCTCTGTCTCTCTCTGTCTCTCTCTCTGTCTCTCTCTCTCTGTCTCCCTCTGTCTCACTCCCTCTGTCTCCCTCTGTCTCTCTCTGTCTCTCTCTCTGTCTCTCTCTCTCTCTCTCTGTCTCCCTCTGTCTCACTCCCTCTGTCTCCCTCTGTCTCTCACTCTCTGTCTCTCTCTCTGTGTCTCCCTCTGTCTCCCTCTGTCTCTCTCTCTGTCTCTCTCTGTCTCTCTCTCTGTCTCTCTCTCTCTGTCTCCCTCTGTCTCACTCCCTCTGTCTCCCTCTGTCTCTCTCTCTCTGTCTCTCTCTCTGTCTCTCTCACTCTGTGTCTCTTTCTCTCTCTCTGTCTCTCTCTCTGTCTCTCTCTGTCTCTCTCTCTGTCTCTCTCACTCTGTGTCTCTTTCTCTCTGTCTCTCTGGAATGCTGCACTAATATTCCAGGTTTTCACAGCAATCAATGATCAAGTTGTAACATGAATTATTCAGAATTAAATTCCATTTGTTCCAAGTTGTGTGTGTGTGTGTGTGTGTGTGTCTGTGTGTGTGTGTGCGTGTACAGTAGATGTTGTCAGATTAAGAACTCACGCAAACACTCATTAGCTTCTTTGTACGTGGCACGCTGCCATGGACGGTCGTAGTGGAAAGGTTTGCATCGGTCACACTCGGGTCCTTCTGTGTTGTGTTTGCAGTCACACACCATCTTTCCTTCTTTGTCCTTGGTACACTTGTGGGCGTGGCCATTGCACTTACACCTGCCGCCCACCTGGAAATCTGACACTGCATAAAAGTAGGCAGGTTCTCGCATATCTTTGCTGATTTTTGGGCGGTGAAAGGTCACGCGTATGTCTGTGACTGTGACCCAATCCTGGAGAACTGGGCTGGAGACAAAGTTTGATCTTGAAGGTCGTCCCTCCAGTGTGCTGAACACGAGGAAGGCATTGTTGATGTCAGCACTGTGGAGCATTTCCATGCACAGTGGCTCCTGCTCGTTGAGTTTGGTGAGTTCCGCCCGGTTCGGGCGATCGTAAACTCGTCGGCACTGGGAAGAATAAAACTGGAACGGCGTCCAGCTACTTCCGTAGTCCATGCTTTTATAGATAGCCATTGAATCCGGTTTCTCAGAACAGAACTGTAAGCTAACGTATGTGATTTCAAATTTTTTTCCTAACGAAATAGTCAGTGTGACGTTGTACGGCATCGTCCGGAGCGTCTCTGACTGCCAGCAGGTGCGGTTCTGGGCGGAGTTTAGATCAGTCAGATGGGTGCGGTCACAGCTGCGATGGCCGCAGAAGCTCGATACAGTCACTTCCTGTCCGAATGCTGCGTTAACGAACTCCGGGATGCAGTAGCGGGCGGAGCCTGACTCGCTGTAGCAGGGGTCAGTGGGTGATGTTTGCACAGAGAAAGGGTTTGTATCATGGGCGGTGACCAGAAACACTGAAGCCACTCCCACCAACCAGTAGGCCAATAGAAGCTCAGAAAAGTCTTTCATGTTGAAGATGACACAAAGTATCTGAAAAGAAGCGGCGGTCGGGTTAAGAATAAACCTATAGGAGTGCAGATCTGCGGCAGGGGCGTGGTTTGCTGTGTGTGGGTGTGGTCTCTGCAGCAGTGGTTCAGGACTGTCCCACAAGTCTTTGCTTCGGGAATGTTTGCAATTCCTGTAAAAATAATTAATATTTTCAAGAAGAAGATCCACTGCGCATTGAATTCATAACTCACACTCAGTTAAAGTTCATCAGGTTTAAATGTGTGAATCAGATGATAGAGTTGAATTTAAGCCTCACATTTCTACAGAAGGAGCGACAAACCGTGAAAGTGCACTAAAGAGCCTCACTTTAGACCTGTCACTGCGTCTGTGTGTGAGTTAGACATGTGAGTGTGTGTGTGCTGCATATCAATGCGAGCGAGGGGCCACTTTTATTTCTGCACATGCAGTCGGAGGGGAAGTGCATCTTTAAAAGAAAGCAGCAGACTGACCTGGACGTCAACACATCTCAGAGCAACGGCATGAAGTAGCAGCACATGTGCTCTTCTGTTCACAGACTGACTGAGGAGGACACTAATGTGTGACGCTCTTTAGTGTGTCAGGAGTACCTGATCAACAAGTACGATGGCCTCAGCCCCTTTAAGTACCCTTCACTTGTTGTTATTTGAATATACAGTCGTGGCCAAAAGTTTTGAGAATGACACAAAGATTAGTTTTCAACAAAGTTTGCTGCTAAACTGCTTTTAGATCTTTGTTTCAGTTGTTTCTGTGATGTACTGAAATTATTTATGTATTTATGCAAAGAGTCAGTATTTGCAGTGTTGGCGCTTCTTTTTCAGGACATCTGCAATTCGACTGGGCTGCTCTCAATCAACTTCTGTGCCAAATCCTGACTGATAGCAACCCATTCTTTCATAATCACTTCTTGGAGTTTGTCAGAATTAGTGGGCTTTTGTTTGTCCACCCGCCTCTTGAGGATTGACCACAAGTTCTCAATGGGATTAAGATCTGGGGAGTTTCCAGGCCATGGACCCAAAACCCGTTTTGGTCCCCGAGCCACTTAGTTCTCACTTTTGCCTTATGGCACGGTGCTCCATCGTGCTGGAAAATGCATTGTTCTTCACCAAACTGTTGTTGGATTGTTGGAAGAAGTTGCTGTTGGAGGGTGTTTTGGTACCATTCTTTATTCATGGCTGTGTTTTTGGGCAGAATTGTGAGTGAGCCCACTCTCTTGGATGAGAAGCAACCGCACACATGAATGCTGTCAGGATGCTTTACTGTTGGCATGACACAGGACTGATGGTAGCGTCACCTTTTCTTCTCCGGACAAGCCTTTTTCCAGATGCCCCAAACAATCGGAAAGAGGCTTCATCCGAGAATATGACTTTGCCCCAGTCCTCAGCAGTCCATTCGCCATACTTTTTGCAGAAGATCAATCTGTCCCTGATGGTTTTTTTTGGAGAGAAGTGGCTTCTTTGCTGCCCTTCTTGACACCAGGCCATCTTCCAAAAGTCTTCGCCTCACTGTGCGGGCAGATGCGCTCACACCTACCTGCTGCCATTCCTGAGCAAGCTCTGCACTGGTGGCACTCCGATCCCGCAGCTGAATCCTCTTTAGGAGGACGATCCTGGCACTTGCTGGACTTTCTTGGACGTCCTGAAGCCTTCTTAACAAGAATTGAACCTCTTTCCTTGAAGTTCTTGATGATCCTATAAATTGTTGATTTAGGTACAATCTTAGTAGCCACAATATTCTTGCCTGTGAAGCCATTTTTATGCAACGCAATGATGGCTGCACGCGTTTCTTTGCAGGTCACCAGGTTAACAATGAAAGAACAATGATTTCAAGCATCACCCTCCTTTTAACATGTCAAGTCTGCCATTCTAACCCAATCAGCCTGACATAATGATCTCCAGCCTTGTGCTCGTCAACATTCTCACCTGAGTTAACAAGACGATTACTGAAATGATCTCAGCAGCTCCTTTAATGACAGCAATGAAATGCAGTGGAAAGTTTTTCAGGATTAAGTTAATTTTCATAGCAATGAAGGACTATGCAATTCATCTGATCACTCTTCATAACATTCTGGTGTATATGCAAATTGCTATTATAAAAACTTAAGCAGCAACTTTTCCAATTTCCAATATTTATGTAATTCTCAAAACTTGTGGCCACGACTGTGCAGTATATATTGTTGTTGGTCTTTCAGCTGCTCCTGGTAAGAGGTCATCACCACAGCAGACTCTCTGTCTGCACACAAGCATACGGATTTTACATCGGATGCCCTTCCTGATGCAACCCTTCCATTTTATCCGGGCTTGGTACTGGTATTGCACCCGATGGCTGGGGTTTGGGCTCTGGCTGGGAATCGAGCCTGAGCGATTTGGTGATACAAACAGAACTGTCTCCACTTTGGTGCAAAATAACCTTGTAATATGTAATTATAATTAGATTGTTCAGAATTTAAAGAAATATTTATTTATTTATTTATTTATTATCCAAATTAGCAAAACAATAAATTTCATCCAGTACAAATGATTTTTTTTCTTAGTTTCTTTTACCTGTCTCATCTGAATCTGATGTGTGTCACGGTAGCAGAGCTCTCCGTCTCCACCTTCATTTAAAAAAAGAGGGAAAAAGTTTTAAGCCTCACAAATGGGCAGACATCATTTTCTAAGATGATTCTAAAAAATGAAAACAGTAATAACTACATTATGAGAAAATATTTTTAGAAAAATCAGACTTCATGACTCATTTTTGTTGGTCTGCACTATAGCTCCTGTCTCGATGATCCCTTCATACCTATATAAAATAATGTGATTTTTTTTACTTACTAAAATACTTTAAGTTTACAGTAAATAATATTAATGCCTTTTTGATCATTATTTTAGGGGCACAACGTTTAATATTAACAAGCAGTTTAATACTTGCAAAGTAAAAACTACAGATAATTTACAGATGAACCCGAGCTGCACTTGAAGCCGTGAGGTGTTTGCATTGATTGCATGTTCTTTCCCTTTCAGCTCCACCTGACCGCTTTTTCTGAGAACACAGCGTAACGATGCCAGTCAAGACTAACAGAATCAGATTAATGAACAGATGAATATTTTGATTCATATTTAATTTAAACTAACTGAATGTCATTTTTGTAAATCATCATTTTAGTACATTGGCTTGGCAATAATAAACAAAATATATACTGATAATTACAACAAAAACACCTAGCTGCCTGGCAGCAGGCCAAATCAGTTGGGAATTCTTTCAGTGCCCCTGACGGCCAGTCTGGACCTAGTTCACATCCATAATTACTGAAATAAGTACATTTTCACAGACTCGTCCTCTGAAACAACCATATGTCCATACATCCTTACACAATCTAGGTCAAATATGTCATATTTGTGCGAGCGCTCATTCATTTCAAACAATGTGCTGTATACCCAGATCTAGGACCACATGCAAAAGTGACTCAGATACAATCAGATTTGTACATTCCACACCTGATCGTCTACTGAAAGGCAAGAACAACTAATTAAACAAGTGCTGCTTGGTTGGAATCAAAGTCTGCACCCACGCTGGCCCTTTCTGGATAAGACTGGACAGGCGTGACTTAAGGGTACAGCCATAACATGACTTAACGACTTCAGGATGAGTCTCTGAATATCCTCGAGTTGCTCAGACACTAAACCCATCTGTGTACAGACCTGACGATAGAAGTTCACAGATGTGAACGGTGTGAGTGTGTCGGACCTGTGTCTTTAATAAACACGTTCCCTCAGTGATAAACCTCTCCTTCTGAACACATGGTGATGTGACTATACCCTTACTGTATTAGGGATCGTCATGAGGTGTATGTGTGAGAGAGAGTAGAGAGTGAGATGATAATGAACTCTAACACAGCATCAGTCAGTGAGGGTCAGAGCAAGTGTTTGGGTACGAGAGGCGCTCACACTGCCGAGTGCAGGCAAGTCAAACACTTCAGTAACACTTTCAGTCAGAATTCACTCGGTTTATGATTCATCATGTAGGGTTTCTTTTTTTTCCCTGAGTACTTTTCATAACAAATGTATGCTTGTGCTAGCTTTTATTTATTATTCCTGCAGTGAAATGTGAAACTCATTGTGGAACGCATTGTTTTCGACTCTATAATTCAGTAAACCCGGGAAAGGTGATGTGATCAAGGCCCTGGAGAACCCTCTGTCTTGGACATTTTATTGTTTTCTCAACCTCTACCACACCTGGATTAACTCTCTCTCTCTCTCAGTCATTCTCTGTAACACTTATCCGGTCTGGGATCATGGAAGCCCTTGAGCCTATGCCATGGGGACTCCCCAATCCATCGCAGGGCAAACTAGCACTCCCACACAAACTACAGGCAATTTGATAAAGATCTCTTTTTTTACAGAATTCATCTGATCGTTACAGTTCTCCCTGTGCCTGGTGGGTTTCCTCCGGGTTCTCCGGTTTCCTCATTCAGTCCAAAAACTTGCACATTGGGCTAATTGTTGTAGTGAAGGTGTGTGAACGTTTCTCAGTAGTGAAAGTGTGTGAACGTTGACTGGAGATCCTAGCACGGTCGTTCAAATGGGAATAAATACAGTGGTCATGTTTGGTACAATGGCTTCATGGGCCCTAGATGGACTACAATGGTTCCTTAATGGATGGACAGATGGAAGTCGTCATAATACACCAACACTACAATGTGCTGGTCCAGGGCTCTAAAAGCTTTTTTCTCCTCAAGATGTTGAATAAACATTTTCCTTACAGAAAACTTACCCATATTTAAAAATTGTGTATGTGGAACATGCTCCATGTTTCTATGGAAACGGTAAAGGATTAGAGCAAGCGAATTGATATAAACCTGTGCTACTGTCAGAGCTGCTGTTATAGATAAGTAATCAACACCTTCTGACCAATCAGCATCCGGAACTCGACAGCAGTAATATGGGGGATTGTGATAAAGCGTCTGGTGCTTCTGCTGCCATGTACAGTTTTTTTTCCAAATCTTCCAATCCAAACGTGAAGTAATTTTTAAAAGGTTTCATTAAAGGGTTAACAAAATGACATCAAAAGAATGCTAGTTAATCACTTAAAATCACACACGATCTGGAACACACACCTTCTCTACTATGTTACACAATGTATACAATTTGTACACCAAATTATACAAAAATAAAGAAAGACTACTGAATAGGAAGGTGTGTCAAAACAATTCTAGAGCGGTTTCTGTTTGGGCATCGACAAATTTCAGTTGTGGAATAAATGTTAAGGAGCCACATGGAGAAACAATGAAGACTGTAGAAATCAAGAAAATATTAAAGAACTGCCAAAGGGTATTTTATATACACCAGACTGAATCTGAGAGAATCACAGTAAGGCCATTCGATTCATGCTGTGAGAAGCAACAATTCTAGAGCTGCAGTGTGAACAGTGTGTGTTCTACAAGCATGATGAGGAATGTGGAGTCGAGGAAAAAGTTCTCAGCAAAGGTCCAGAATAATCTTTCTCTGTTCTTTCTATCCAAATCTCTTTCACACCTCTCTTTAAACACGAAGGCGTCCATCATCAAACAGCACACACACACACACACACACACCTGGCATGGCCATTACAGATCAGAGAATCTTTACAATGTGTGAGTGGGAGATCTGAAGCTTGAAACAAGAAACACACTAAAGCGTTCGTTCTTTCATACATCAATCCTCTTTTCACACAACTATTATACAGTGCGAGTTTGTATAAAGGCCAGAAACAGACGGTTCTTTCTTCTTATCTCAGCTGAGATGAAAACAGATATAAAACCAGAGATATTGGAAAAGGTGAGTAATAAAACAGAATAAGGGGGGAGAGAGAGAGAGAGAGAGAGAGAGAGAGAGAGAGAGAGAGAGAGAGAGAGAGATGAAGTGTGACATGACAAATAAACTGAGATGAAAATCAGAGTGAGGCAGGAAGAGGGACAGAGATGGATTAAGGTGAAGGATGACTGTATCTGGATGACTAAATAAGGAGAAATGTGTTTTCTCTCTCTCCATGTGTGTGTGTGTTGTGAGAGAAAGGAGAGAGAGAGAGAGAGAGAGAGAGAGAGAGAGAGAGAGAGAGAGAGATGAGGTCTGCTGCTGGCAAGTGTAAGTGAAAGGCGTAATTTACCAGAAATGAAATGCAACTTTGTGTGTGTATGTGTGTGACTGTGTCTCATCCACTATCACTCTCCCAAATACACACACTCCTTCACCCACCAACCCTGAGAGAGTGCATGTGTGTGTGTGTGTGTGTGTGTGTGTTTCTGCCTCTGTCAAGTGCTAGTGAACTATGATTACAAAAGCCAAACTAATGACTGATGTCACACAATTTCTTTTATTACTATTCCAGAGAGAGAGAGAGAGAAAGAGAAAGAGAAAGAGAATAAGAGATAATGACAAATAGAGAGAGAGAGACTTGAAAGACAGAAAGACACACAGTCAAAGAACAACAAATAGCCAGATGCACCTCGACTTTAGTGTTGGAGTTAAGTGCTGGAAACGGAATTCCCATATTGAAAGCCGTGCTCGCTGAAAGGACTCTGATTTCCTCTCGTTTACCAGGAAAGCTAAAGGCACAGAGTACGCCTTTTCATCACCCCAGGGGTTTTCCATATCCTTTCAGCCTGGTGCCACTCCCCCACTAAGCACAGCTTACCCTCTGTCACTTCCCAGGACACGGCCGATGGGATCCCTGTCGCTCGCAGCACGGGTTGTTCTATTCAAAAGAATGATGGACACTTCCGCCTATGTATCGACTACAGGAGCTTGTCCATAGGCGTTACACTTCCACACGACACATTCCATCTTATGGTCATCTGCATTTGAGGAATCATTCAACATTTCCACTTTCATTCCATTTCAACAATCGTTCATGATTCCTCACAGAAACACCATGAATAGTTCGAGTTGCCGTGTTGTGTACTATTTGCCTCATGTTTTTTCCAAACCATTGTCGACAAAGTCTCATTCCTGATGACATCATCATTCATGTAGTCTCAGAGGAGATGCAGGCAGGCCTACCAAGTGTTCAGAAGACACAAGAATTCTTGGAAAAGAAACAACGGTCAGCACATGGGCACCATATGTTGTTATGATGTTTATATGATGTTTGCTCCCATTACAAGTCACCAGAGCAGATCATTCACACATTTCAGTTTTTCCATCCTTCCTGACATAATCCTCTCATTTTTTTACCCGGGCTTGGGACCGGCACTAAGGGTGCTCTGCAACCTCAGTAGCTAGGTGAGGCATGACAGCTGGGATACCAAGAAGCCGGGTCTTCTGCATGGCATGTGAGAACACTGAGCCACCAATGCCTTCGAGAATTCCATCGCATCCACAGGGAGTTATAGTTCTGGTCTGTCAGTTCATATTGCTAATTCATTAATGGCTTTGCTGCAATGCCATTCACTCCTTAAGAGTATACTGGAAATACAGGGAGAGATGTGTGCAAAACGGTTTAAATCTCATTCCCGTTATCACTCTTTTTGATCCACCCATTCCCACAATTATTCTTCTTTACACTATTGTGTAATTTTCTGAATGTTTTAATGAATTAAATCAATTAATTAAAATTCTAAGAAAGTTAGTAATTTAATTTTCTGTGACCCTGACTTGTTAGAGCAGTTACAAATGAATGAATGAAAATAGCAAAAGTTTGAGCACTGTATATGCTCATGTTAACATCAACCTTTCTTTCTTTAACATGCTTTGTAACCAGCAGCTCCCACTTTCATGAAAGCAAAAAGTGTCCACTCCAGGACGTTATTTATTGTTGTTGGGTGCCATAGGATACCACTTAGGATGCAGCAGGTCATCATCAGTATTCAAGAACAACGTATTTATATTTTGACTAATTATTAGTAATATTTGATTCAAGATTCAAAGAACTTTATTAATCCCAGAGGGAAGTTACTTAATTTGTGAGATGTTACCTCCCTTGATGGACTAATGGACAGCATTAGGGATTTTCACTGCCATATCCTGAGTTTGTTTCCCAGTCAGGGAACCAACCTCAGTTACAGAGCGGCGCACAAGTCACTCTCAGTGCCAGTCCCAATACCTGATAAATTGAGGATGTTGTGTCAGGAAGGACATCCACAAAAAACCTTGTGCCAAGTGAAATATGCACATGTTCCATATTCTTGAAATATGTATAAAATATTATAATTTCTGTCAACTTCACTCTCACCAACAGACCCAGTTTTATACAAGCACCTTGTCAGGACAGTCTGATGACAGGGTTAGGGGCCTTGCTCAAGGGCCCCAACAGTGGAAACTTGGTGAAACTGGGGATTGAACTGGTGACTATCTGATCAGTAACCCAGGACCCTGACTCCCTACTCTCAACTGTTTAGGGCTGTTTTTGAAGGTTAGGATTACTTGACAAATGATATCAGAGCAACATAGACTGCATGGTGGGATAATGAAATCCCCTAACCTGATGTTATAAAAACTAATCGAAAACTAAATTGATGGCCTGAGCAGGACTCAGACTCTGATTGCATGCTGACCATGGAATATTTTTTTATGAGGGGGTATTTGCATTTTTTTTATTTGAGTCCTTCATTTAAATTTCTCTCAAATTCAATTTATCAAAGACATTACAACTTTCAAAAGCACCGTTGTCCTGATGTTGAACATTATCACAACATTGCAACTAACTTACAACAATCATCCCATGTTAAGGTTCCTGCTGGGATAGGTTGAAACTCACATTATATCATTTTAGAATTATTAAATAAAATTCTATCACCATCATACAGAATCATCTCTCAGAGAGGCATCCATTCAGCACAACACAATACCATGAAGGACACTAAGCAATGAGCAACGTCTAGATGAGATGAAAACATTCTTATGTATTTTTTGTGAATTCTGTCAGCAAAAGATGATTCCATGTTGATTGCTCTTTCTTTACTCTTTCTTTTCTCACTCATTTTTTTCATCATCTCTTTCAGGCCAGATTATTCCTTCAGAACCTCTAGATTAGAATGACACCAAGTAATGTAAGAAGGCAGAGTGGGACAGAGAGGTTGAGAGAGGTGTTTGGAAATTCACAAAGTAACCCACAAACACACACATACAGTATACACACTCCAATTCATAGGATGCTCTCAATATGGAAAAATACAGTTTTACAGTAATGGAAAAAAGAATGTGCACCCTTCTTTAAGTTGTATATCGTATGTTGTATTTACTCATCAGATGAAATTACAGTAGTCATCCTAATCAGCTCCTATAAACACACACACAACATCAAATCTCAATGAGTTCATTTTTCACAAAAAAAAAAAGTAAACGCACATACATTCCTATCTGAGAGCGGCGAGAGAGTAGATTGGTCCTGCTCTTTCCTGGGGGTGGAATGGCACAGACACACCAGGGTGGCATGGTGGCATAGAAGTTCTCCTCCCACAGTCCAGTGTTGGACTGATACCCCATCCAGCGTGTACCCCACTTTGTGGCTTGAGTTACCTGGGATAGGCTCCAGATCCCCTTACTCCTGTACAGGATAAGCACTATACAGAATGAATGAGAGTGTGATTACCCACTTTCATGTGTGGAAAACAACCTCAGACACCCCTCAAGTGGACCATACCATTTCCTGAGCATGCTTTTCCATATTTGGTTCATGACTGTGGATCCAGTGGGATTCGGACATCTGGTTCTCTGTGGACGCATTTGATCTCCTCACCAATACTGGTGTACATCAGCAAAATGACCTTCTTGGTGTTTCTGATGTTTAATCCTTTTGGTCAGATGTTTCTGGTCTTAAGCATATGGAAGACTCTCGAATGGCCCCCGTGGTTCTTGTAGGGCACTCCACGGCCTGTTGTGGTCAACACAATCAAAGACTTTCTTGTCATCAATGAAGCAGGTGGAGGTAGTTTTGGAATCACAGCATTTGCCTCAGATTCAGGGCAGATATTTGGGATATGGTCAAAACCTCCATGACCTTACTGGAAGCCAGCCAGATAACTGTTGCATGATCAGTTGTTGTACAGGTGTTGTAGTACGATCTTGAGGAGCACCTTGTTATCATGAAAGAAGAGCATGAATGTGCTATGATTAGAGCAGTCTTTATAGTCGTCCTTTATGGTCAGTGTGTCAGTGTCCCAGCTCTCCTGCCCCTGGGCCATGGTAGGTGCATGGTGTCAACACCTCAGGCCTAGACGTACCGCTGTTGGTTTATCATCCCTGTGACCCCTCAAATCATGCTCATCTCTATCTATCTTTCCTTCTCTCTGCCCGGGTTTCTCCTCCCCAAGCACATTTCCTTGTCTCTGTTATTCTCTCTCTCTCTCTCTCTTAACTTCCTAGTCCTTATTTCTCTTTCTGCTT
>QNUK01001936.1:17500-22938 GCA_013621035.1 Clarias magur
ACACACAAAACCCCATCAATACACACACATACACACTCAAACACAAACACACACACTAATACACAAATACACAACCTACCACATCAACACACACACACACACACTACATAAACACACACACACACACACACACACTACATAAACACACACACACACACATACACACACTACTACATCAACACACGCACAAACACCCTACTACATCAACAGACGCACACACACACACACACACACACACACACACTACATAAACACACACACACACAAAACCCCATCAATACACACACATACACACTCAAACACAAACACACACACACTACATCAATACACAAATACACACCCTACTACATCAACACAAACACACACACACTACGTAAACACACACACACTCACACACACTACTACATCAACACACACACAGGCACATACACACCCTACTACATCAACACACACACACACACACACACACACACACTACTAGTGTACATAAACACACACACACACACACTACTACTACTACATCAATACACACATTCACACACTACTACATCAACACACACACACACACACACACACACACACACACACTACTAGTGTACATAAACACACACACACACACTACTACTACTACATCAATACACACATTCACACACACACACACACACACACACACACACACACTACTACATAAACACACACACACACACACACACACACACATTTAATGTCATTTACATATAAAACAGCATCAGTCAATGTCCAGATCCTTAGAATGACAAGCTGCAAAAATAACTTAGATTTTGAAATAACCTGCAGGACTCTGATAAGGAAAAGTGCGTACAGGTCGTATGCTCAGACCCTGACGTGGTGCAAAGCACTTTTCCACATCAAGGCCATTTTTAAAAATGTGACCGTTGCTGTGGATTTTGGCGTATCTTCATCTTCACTACTGAGTAAACAAATTAATGTTTCATAAACTTTGTTTCTTAAGGCTACAATAACTTATTCTGCGTTTCTTAATACTGTGTAAGTCATAAAATCCTGTCTGGCCTTTACCTTCCTGTGTTCTTCACCTGCTCTGAACTCATTTTCTATCATTGCTTCATTGTCCTCCTCATCTTCATGGCTGAGTGAATGAAAAAGATATTTCACAAAATATATACCTTAAATCATCAATCCCAATTTTTTTTTATATTGTTTAAAGTGGTCATGACAAGATGAATTAAATTTTACTTGACTTTTTGACAAATAATAACTGCACTATAAAAAAAAACATTTTGTAATTCTGGTGCACAAAAAACTGTAACTTACTTTATAAGTGTACATCAGAAAACTTTCTCTCTGTACTCTTCATCTTTTTCGTCTTTTTTATGAACAGTCATGTACAAAGCATTAAAATGATTGTATTTGCTAAACAGTGATGTCATTTCATTAGCACTGTTATTACAAAAGAAACAAAAAAAAGCTCATGCATTAATACATTTAAACTGCATAATTTTTAGAAACTTTGCGGTTTTCCAAGCTGTTTTGGAGAATCCTGTTTACAAAAAGCTTACAATAGGTACAATAGGGTCTCAAATACTGTATGAATGAACGTGTAGCGGGATCCATACGCTAGTCTCGTTCTGTTTACACAGCAGGGCTTTCCAAAAAAAGAAAAAAAAGTTGTGTATTTATTGCGCCCCTGGACTAAACATAACGAACTGAGAGGAAAAGGCAAGAGCCCAATAACTTTGTGCTTGATGGTGAAAACCTCAGTTAACATTTTTAACAAAAAGTAAAAAAAAATTTTTACCAAACGCCTATTTTTTCAAGAATAATGATTTGATTAGGGACGGTAACTCTGCCCAGCCTCGATGGCAATAACGTTAAATGTTGATGAACTTAAAGACTTAGAGTAATACAAAATGACAGGTCAAGCTTACCTTATCTCTTTTTATCCATTTTGACATTGTTTTTCATTTTCATTTTTTCTTTTTCTGTTCTGCGCGTCAGTTCTGATCTTCACTGTTCTGTCCATTTTGCATACGTGACTGGCAACTATATATATATATATATTACTCGTTTAAAATGTTAAATAAAAGTAGTCTCACACACACTACTACATCAACACACACACTACTACATCAACACACACACTACTACATCAACACACACACACACACACACACACACACACACACACACACCACACACTCACCACGACATTATTACATACAATACACACTAACTCTACGTCAACACCAACACACACACCACACACACACACACACACCACACTTAACATATCAACACACACACCACACACAACACACACACGACATCAACACACCACACTCACACACATGATACAACAATACACACGCACTACACAGTCAACCACACACACACACACTACTGACATCAGAACACACACACTACTACATCAACACACACACCACTACATACATCAACTACACTACTACATTCAACACACCACACACCACACACACAGCACAACTACATCAACTCACCACACACACACACAGCCACACACACACACACACACACACACACACACACACACACACACACACACACACACACACACACACACACACACACACACACACACACACACACACACACACACACACACACACACACACACACACACACACACACACTACTACATCAAAACACACAGACACACACACGCACACACACACGCACTACTACATCAATACACACATATACACACACTACTACATCAATACACACATACACACTCACACGCACATACACACACACTACTACATCAAAACACACACATACATACACACACTCCTACATCAACACACACACACACACACACACACACAACTACATCAATACACACATACACACTCATACATCAAGACACACAAACACACACACTACTACATCAATACACACATACACACTCATACATCAAGACACACACACAAACACACTACTACATAATCACACACACTCACACTACTATATCAACACACGCACACACACACTACTACATCAATACACACATACACACACACCCACACACACTACTACATCAATACACACATACACAATCCTACATCAACACACACACACACACACACACACACACACACTACATAATCACACACACTCACACTACTATATCAACACACACACACTACTACATCAATACACACATACACACACACCCACACACACTACTACTACATAATCACACACAGACACACACACACACACTACTACATCAATACACACATACACACTCCTACATCAACACACACACACACACACTCTACTACATAATGACACACACACACACTCCTACATCAACACACACACACTACTACATAATCACACACACACTACTACATAATCACACACACACTCACACTACTACATCAACACACACACACACACTACTACTACTACTACTACATCAACACACACATAGAGACACACACACACACGTTACTACATCAACACACACACACATACACACACACACACACTACTACATCAACACATACACTCGCGCACACACACACTACTATATGAATACACAGGCACACACACACACACACACACACAGTACTACATCAATACACACATACACACTCCTACATCAACACACACACACACACTACTACTACTACTACTACATCAACACACACATAGAGACACACACACACACGTTACTACATCAACACACACACACATACACACACACACACACTACTACATCAACACATACACTCGCGCACACACACACTACTATATGAATACACAGGCACACACACACACACACACACAGTACTACATCAATACACACATACACACTCCTACATCAACACACACACACTCCTACATCAACACACACACACACTCTACTACATAATGACACACACACACACTCCTACATCAACACACACACACACTCTACTACATAATGACACACACACACACTCCTACATCAACACACACACACACACTCTACTACATAATGACACACACACACACTCCAACATCAACACACACACACTACTACATAATCACACACACACTACTACATAATCACACACACACTCACACTACTACATCAATACACACGCACACACTACTACTACTACTACTACATCAACACACACATAGAGACACACACACACACGTTACTACATCAACACACACACACATACACACACACACACACACTACTACATCAACACATACACTCGCGCACACACACACTACTATATGAATACACAGGCACACACACACACACTACTACATCAATACACACATACACACTGCTACATCAACAGACACACACACACACACACACACACACTACTACATCAATACACACATACACACTGCTACATCAACACACACACACTACTACATCAACACATGCACACACACACACACTACTACATCAATGCACACATACACACTCCTACATCAACACACACACACACACACACACACACACACACACACACACACTACATAATCACACACACTCACACTACTATATCAACACACACACATACACACACACTACTACATCAATACACACATACACACACACTACTACTACATAATCACACACACACTCACACACACACTACTACATCAACACACACATACACACTCCTACATCAACACACACACACACACACACACACTACATAATCACACACACTCACACTACTATATCAACACACACAGACACACACTACTACATCAATACACACATACACACACACCCACACACACTACTACTACATAATCACACACACACTCACACACACACTACTACATCAACACACTCATACACACTCCTACATCAACACACACACACACTCAAACTACTACATCAATACACACAAACACACAGACACACACACACACACACACACACACACACACACACACACACACACACACACACACACACTACTACATCAATACACACATACACACTTTTACATCAACACACACTCTACTACATAATGACACACACACACACACTCCTACATCAACACACACACACACACACACACACACACTACATAATCATACACACTCACACTACTATATCAACACACACACACACACACTACTACATCAATACACACATACACACACACCCACACACACTACTACTACATAATCACACACACACTCACACACACACTACTACATCAACACACACATACACACACACTACTACTACATAATCACACACACACTCACACACACACTACTACATCAACACACTCATACACACTCCTACATCAACACACACACACTCAAACTACTACATCAATACACACATAAACACACACACACACACAACTACTACATCAATACACACACTCACACTACTACATCAACACACACACACACACACACAC
>QNUK01001937.1:0-22920 GCA_013621035.1 Clarias magur
AAAACAGCTCTGGTGAGAATGCCGCAACTTCAACAAAACCAGGCCTGCAGGAGCCATGGAAACATGCACATTTAGTGACACTTGGCCAACTGTCAATGCAGGAGTCCAATCAAAACCTCAACTTGGCAGCAGTGGGATTCGAACCCACGCCTCAAAAGAGACTGGAGCCTTAATCCAGCGCCTTTGACCGCTCGGCCATGCTACCCCGAGACACATGAAACGACCATGTAACTTTCAAAGAGAGAGAGTGCATGTTAGCACTCTGTGCTAACCCCGTGACAGCAGCTTTGACCTCGTTGAATCAATTGGTAAGTGCTCATTGCTGTGAGTTGTACCTAGAGCTACCAGTATAGCATGAAAGCCTGGAGCTGTTTAAATCCTTTTTGAAGCATGACATCACACTCGATAAAGGATCAAAGAGAGAGAGAGAGAGTGCATGGAACTCTAGCTCAACATTGTTCTCATGACCTGAGTGAACCTTTAATTCACCTCTATTGAAGCAGCAATATAGCAATTCCATGAGGAGCAGTCGATCATCTCTGCGCTCTATCTCGAGAACTGGACTCTTCATGTCTCAAGATGTTTTTGTAGGAGCACAATGAACCTGAAATGATGGACATGAGTCTGGGTAACAAGTATTTGCTTATAGATGGTTGAGCATAGCTCAGCCATTTAACACAATCACAGATTGACAGGGAATTATGTTCTCATTGTGAACCTGTAAGCTCTCATGAACCAAGCAGGCTAATCAGAACCTTGTTGCAGTCTGATGATCCACAGAGTAAAACCAGGGCTCGTCCGGGATTTGAACCCGGGACCTCTCGCACCCTAAGCGAGAATCATACCCCTAGACCAACGAGCCAGATTTCATTGAGGAGAGAGTAGCGTTGGCAGGTAACAGTATCTTTTTAATGTTTTTCTGCAAGGCTGTGCATACAATACTCAACACATAGGGTAGCAGAGGAAATTACGGGAAAAAGGTTCAAGTCACCCAGGCTTCCTTCGAATAGTCTGTATGGCCGTGCCCTTTCGACTCAAGTCGAAAGTGTTATGGAAGACAGCAGAATCTCACAATCAGGGTTTGTAATTCTTTTAGGAGTTGCAGCAGTATATCTGTGATCACAACTAAGAAGAAAATTATTCGTTGATTTACCCCTGGTGTATTACATCTGATTGGTTTCTTCATGTTTCAAGATGGTTTTGTTGAAACTGAATAAACATGTAAAGGGAAATATGGCTTTGCTTTCGCAAGCAATGACCAGCCATGTCAGAGTGGTGCCGTTGGACAGAGGATTATGGGCTCCCTTGGAGGTGGAACCTCTCTCAACCTCTCATGAGCCAAGTAGGCTCGCCAGAACCACTTGTTCCACAGAGAGGTTGACTGTTAAATGCAAAACCAGGGCTCGTCCAAGATTTGAACCCAGGACCTCTCGCACCCAAAGCGAGAATCATACCCCTAGACCAACGAGCCAGGATGGCTTATGGAAGGACGTTTCTCACTGTGAGTGAGATAACGTAATAACCAAGTTTTTCCGTATCTTTGGACAGAGAAGGCTAAACTCCTGATATGATTTCGCACGACATTATGCCAAACGAAGGTTCAAGGTATCTCGTGATTCTTCAGAAAACCTATATGATTTTATTCATTTCACTCCATTTAAACAGGTCTAGAATCGTCTTTGGAGACAACGTTAGCACAGAAGAAGGCTTTGCAATGCCTGTGGGAGCTGCAGCAAGCTACCTGCTACCAAAATTAACAAGAAAAGTCCTTGCTTTTGTCACCATTATTTATAAGAGCTGCAGAAACTCCCTCAACACCAATCTGTTTGAAAAGACACTTTAACAAAGTCAAGTCAAGTGGGCTTTTATTGGCATTCCAACGATATACAGTTCAGTACACAGTGAAATGAAACAACGTTCCTCCAAGACCAAGGTGCTACATAAAACATGAATTTAACAACATAAATGAACAATAACTAACTAGCTAACTAAGAAACCTAGTTAGCTGGCTAGCTGAGACAAGACTGATTGATGTGACAACATGAATTAAGAACAGAAATTAACAGAAAAACTAACAAGCTAACTTGGAGCACCAATTAGCCGACTACCTGGGACAAGAAAGATCTACATTTTTGGTTAAACAGTGAACTATCTACGTTTTCATGCAAAAGAAACAACATAAAGTGCACATGCAAATCGGCAATCAAGAGCAACAAATTGACAATGCAACAACCTGACTTTAGAATACAAAACTGAATTCTTGGTGAATGCTTTGTCCTAAATGAGGCGTTTTGCTGGTGAGAACTAGAGAATTCTCAATGCAAACCATAGGGGGAAGAGCAAGGCTGGAATAGGCTGCAGGAACTCTAGCTCAACATTGTTCTCATGACTTGAGTGAACCTTGAATTCACCTCTATTGAAGCAGCAATAGAGCAATTCCATGAGGAGCAGTCCATCATCTCTGCGCTCTATCTCGAGAACTGGACTCTTCATGTCTCAAGATGTTTTTGTAGGAGCACAATGAACCTGAAATGATGGACATGAGTCTGGGTAACAAGTATTTGCTTATAGATGGTTGAGCATAGCTCAGCCCTCAGTGACAGCAGAATCTCACAATCAGGGTTTGTAATTCTTTTAGGAGTTGCAGCAGTATATCTGTGATCACAACTAAGAAGAAAATTTTTCGTTGATTTACCCCAGATGTATTACATCTGACCGGTTTCTTCATGTTTCAAGATGGTTTTGTTGAAACTGAATAAACATGTAAAGAGAAATATGGCTTTGCTTTCGCAAGCAATGACCAGGCATGTCAGAGTGGTGCAGTTGGACAGAGGATTATGGGCTCCCTTGGAGGTGGAACCTCTCTCAACCTCTCATGAGCCAAGTAGGCTTACCAGAACCACTTGTTCCACAGAGAGGTCGACTGTTCAATGCAAAACCAGGGCTCGTCCGGGATTTGAACCCGGGACCTCTCGCACCCAAAGCGAGAATCATACCCCTAGACCAACGAGCCAGGATGGCTTATGGAAGGACATTGCTCACTGTGAGGGAGATAACGTAGCATAACCATGTTTTTCCGTATCTTTGGACAGAGAATGCTAAACTCCTGATATGATTTCGCACGACATTATGCCAAACGAAGGTTCAAGGTATCTCGTGATTCTTCAGAAAACCTATATGATTTTATTCATTTCACTCCATTTAAACAGGTCTAGAATCGTCTTTGGAGACAACGTTAGCACAGAAGAAGGCTTTGCAATGCCTGTGGGAGCTGCAGCAAGCTACCTGCTACCAAAATTAACGAGAAAAGTCCTTGCTTTTGTCACCATTATTTATAAGAGCTGCAGAAACTCCCTCAACTCCAATCTGTTTGAAAAGACACTTTAACAAAGTCAAGTCAAGTGGGCTTTTATTGGCATTCCAACCATATACAGTTCAGTACACAGTGAAATGAAACAACGTTCCTCCAAGACCAAGGTGCTACATAAAACATGAATTTAACAACATAAATGAACAATAACTAACTAGCTAACTAAGAAACCTAGTTAGCTGGCTAGCTGAGACAAGACTGATTGATGTGACAACATGAATTAAGAACAGAAATTAACAGAAAAACTAACAAGCTAACTTGGAGAACCAATTAGCCGACTACCTGGGACAAGAAAGATCTACATTTTTGGTTAAACAGTGAACTATCTACGTTTTCATGCAAAAGAAACAACATAAAGTGCACATGCAAATCGGCAATCAAGAGCAACAAATTGACAATGCAACACCCTGACTTTAGAATACAAAACTGAGTTCTTGGTGAATGCTTTGTCCTAAATGAGGCGTTTTGCTGGTGAGAACTAGAGAATTCTCAATGCAAACCATAGGGGGAAGAGCAAGGCTGGAATAGGCTGCAGGAACTCTAGCTCAACATTGTTCTCATGACCTGAGTGAACCTTGAATTCACCTCTATTGAAGCAGCAATATAGCAATTCCATGAGGAGCAGTCCATCATCTCTGCGCTCTATCTCGAGAACTGGACTCTTCATGTCTCAAGATGTTTTTGTAGGAGCACAATGAACCTGAAATGATGGACATGAGTCTGGGTAACAAGTATTTGCTTATAGATGGTTGAGCATAGCTCAGCCCTCAGTGACAGCAGAATCTCACAATCAGGGTTTGTAATTCTTTTAGAAGTTGCAGCAGTATATCTGTGATCACAACTAAGAAGAAAATTATTCGTTGATTTACCCCTGGTGTATTACATCTGACTGGTTTCTTCATGTTTCAAGATGGTTTTGTAGGAGCACAATGAACCTGAAATGATGGACATGAGTCTGGGTAACAAGTATTTGCTTATAGATGGTTGAGCATAGCTCAGCCCTTTAACACAATCACAGATTGACAGGGAATTATGTTCTCATTGTGAACCTGTAAGCTCTCATGAACCAAGCAGCCTAACCAGAACCTTGTTGCAGTCTGTTGATCTACAGAGTAAAACCAGGGCTCGTCCGGGATTTGAACCCGGGACCTCTCGCACCCTAAGCAAGAATCACACCCCTAGACCAACGAGCCAGATTTCATGGAGGAGAGAGTAGCGTTGGCAGGTAACAGTATCTTTTTTAATGTTTTTCTGCAAGGCTGTGCATACAATACTCAACACATAGGGTAGCAGAGGAAATTACGGGAAAAAGGTTCAAGTCACCCAGGCTTCCTTCGAATAGTCTGTATGGCCGTGCCCTTTCGACTCAAGTCGAAAGTGTTATGGAAGACAGCAGAATCTCACAATCAGGGTTTGTAATTCTTTTAGGAGTTTCAGCAGTATATCTGTGATCACAACTAAGAAGAAAATTATTCTTTGATTTACCCCTGGTGTATTACATCTGACTGGTTTCTTCATGTTTCAAGATGGTTTTGTTGAAACTGAATAAACATGTAAAGGGAAATATGGCATTGCTTTCGCAAGCAATGACCAGCCATGTCAGAGTGGTGCAGTTGGACAGAGGATTATGGGCTCCCTTGGAGGTGGAACCTCTCTCAACCTCTCATGAGCCAAATAGGCTTGCCAGAACCACTTGTTCCACAGAGAGGTCGACTGTTCAATGCAAAACCAGGGCTCGTCCGGGATTTGAACCTGGGACCTCTCGCACCCAAAGCGAGAATCATACCCCTAGACCAACGAGCCAGGATGGATAACGGAAGGACGTTGCTCACTGTGAGTGAGATAACGTAGCATAACCATGTTTTTCCGTATCTTTGGACAGAGAATGCTAAACTCCTGATATGATTTCGCACGACATTATGCCAAACGAAGGTTCAAGGTATCTCGTGATTCTTCAGAAAACCTATATGATTTTATTCATTTCACTCCATTTAAACAGGTCTAGAATCGTCTTTGGAGACAGCGTTAGCACAGAAGAAGGCTTTGCAATGCCTGTGGGAGCTGCAGCAAGCTACTTGCTACAAAAATTAACAAGAAAAGTCCTTGCTTTTGTCACCATTATTTATAAGAGCTGCAGAAACTCCCTCAACTCCAATCTGTTTGAAAAGACACTTTAACAAAGTCAAGTCAAGTGGGCTTTTATTGGCATTCTAACGATATACAGTTCAGTACACAGTGAAATGAAACAACGTTCCTCCAAGACCAAGGTGCTACATAAAACATGAATTTAACAACATAAATGAACAATAACTAACTAGCTAACTAAGAAACCTAGTTAGCTGGCTAGCTGAGACAAGACTGATTGATGTGACAACATGAATTAAGAACAGAAATTAAGAGAAAAACTAACAAGCTAACTTGGAGAACCAATTAGCCGATTACCTGGGACAAGAAAGATCTACATTTTTGGTTAAACAGTGAACTATCTACGTTTTCATGCAAAAGAAACAACATAAAGTGCACATGCAAATCGGCAATCAAGAGCAACAAATTGACAATGCAACAACCTGACTTTAGAATACAAAACTGAATTCTTGGTGAATGCTTTGTCCTAAATGAGGCGTTTTGCTGGTGAGAACTAGAGAATTCTCAATGCAAACCATAGGGGGAAGAGCAAGGCTGGAATGGGCTGCAGGAACTCTAGCTCAACATTGTTCTCATGACCTGAGTGAACCTTGAATTCACCTCTATTGAAGCAGCAATAGAGCAATTCCATGAGGAGCAGTCCATCATCTCTGCACTCTATCTCGGGAACTGGACTCTTCATGTCTCAAGATGTTTTTGTAGGAGCACAATGAACCTGAAATGATGGACATGAGTCTGGGTAACAAGTATTTGCTTATAGATGGTTGAGCATAGCTCAGCCCTCAGTGACAGCAGAATCTCACAATCAGGGTTTGTAATTCTTGTAGGAGTTGCAGCAGTATATCTGTGATCACAACTAAGAAGAAAATTTTTCGTTGATTTACCCCAGATGTATTACATCTGACCGGTTTCTTCATGTTTCAAGATGGTTTTGTTGAAACTGAATAAACATGTAAAGGGAAATATGGCTTTGCTTTCGCAAGCAATGACCAGCCATGTCAGAGTGGTGCCGTTGGACAGAGGATTATGGGCTCCCTTGGAGGTGGAACCTCTCTCAACCTCTCATGAGCCAAGTAGGCTCGCCAGAACCACTTGTTCCACAGAGAGGTTGACTGTTAAATGCAAAACCAGGGCTCGTCCAAGATTTGAACCCAGGACCTCTCGCACCCAAAGCGAGAATCATACCCCTAGACCAACGAGCCAGGATGGCTTATGGAAGGACGTTTCTCACTGTGAGTGAGATAACGTAATAACCAAGTTTTTCCGTATCTTTGGACAGAGAAGGCTAAACTCCTGATATGATTTCGCACGACATTATGCCAAACGAAGGTTCAAGGTATCTCGTGATTCTTCAGAAAACCTATATGATTTTATTCATTTCACTCCATTTAAACAGGTCTAGAATCGTCTTTGGAGACAGCGTTACCACAGAAGAAGGCTTTGCAATGCCTGTGGGAGCTGCAGCAAGCTACCTGCTACCAAAATTAACAAGAAAAGTCCTTGCTTTTGTCACCATTATTTATAAGAGCTGCAGAAACTCCCTCAACTCCAATCTGTTTGAAAAGACACTTTAACAAAGCCAAGTCAAGTGGGCTTTTATTGGCATTCCAACGATATACAGTTTGGTACACAGTGAAATGAAACAACGTTCCTCCAAGACCAAGGTGCTACATAAAACATGAATTTAACAACATAAATGAACAATAACTAACTAGCTAACTAAGAAACCTAGTTAGCTGGCTAGCTGAGACAAGACTGATTGACGTGACAACATGAATTAAGAACAGAAATTAACAGAAAAACTAACTAGCTTATTTGGAGAACCAATTAGCCGACTACCTGGGACAAGAAAGATCTACATTTTTGGTTAAACAGTGAACTATCTACGTTTTCATGCAAAAGAAACAACATAAAGTGCACATGCAAATCGGCAATCAAGAGCAACAAATTGACAATGCAACAACCTGACTTTAGAATACAAAACTGAGTTCTTGGTGAATGCTTTGTCCTAAATGAGGCGTTTTGCTGGTGAGAACTAGAGAATTCTCAATCCAAACCATAGGGGGAAGAGCAAGGCTGGAATAGGCTGCAGGAACTCTAGCTCAACATTGTTCTCATGACCTGAGTGAATCTTGAATTCACCTCTATTGAAGCAGCAATAGAGCAATTCCATGAGGAGCAGTCCATCATCTCTGCGCTCTATCTCGAGAACTGGACTCTTCATGTCTCAAGATGTTTTTGTAGGAGCACAATGAACCTGAAATGATGGACATGAGTCTGGGTAACAAGTATTTGCTTATAGATGGTTGAGCATAGCTCAGCCCTTTAACACAATCACAGATTGACAGGGAATTATGTTCTCATTGTGAACCTGTAAGCTCTCATGAACCAAGCAGGCTAATCAGAACCTTGTTGCAGTCTGTTGATCTACAGAGTAAAACCAGGGCTCGTCTGGGATTTGAACCCGGGACCTCTCGCACCCTAAGCGAGAATCATACCCCTAGACCAACGTGCCAGATTTCATGGAGGAGAGAGTAGCGTTGGCAGGTAACAGTATCTTTTTAATGTTTTTCTGCAAGGCTGTGCATACAATACTCAACACATAGGGTAGCAGAGGAAATTACGGGAAAAAGGTTCAAGTCACCCAGGCTTCCTTCGAATAGTCTGTATGGCCGTGCCCTTTCGACTCAAGTCGAACGGGGCTAGAATAAAAGTGTCATGGAAGACAGCAGAATCTCACAATCAGGGTTTGTAATTCTTTTAGGAGTTGCAGCAGTATATCTGTGATCACAACTAAGAAGAAAATTATTCGTTGATTTACCCCTGGTGTATTACATCTGATTGGTTTCTTCATGTTTCAAGATGGTTTTGTTGAAACTGAATAAACATGTAAAGGGAAATATGGCTTTGCTTTCGCAAGCAATGACCAGCCATGTCAGAGTGGTGCCGTTGGACAGAGGATTATGGGCTCCCTTGGAGGTGGAACCTCTCTCAACCTCTCATGAGCCAAGTAGGCTCGCCAGAACCACTTGTTCCACAGAGAGGTTGACTGTTAAATGCAAAACCAGGGCTCGTCCAAGATTTGAACCCAGGACCTCTCGCACCCAAAGCGAGAATCATACCCCTAGACCAACGAGCCAGGATGGCTTATGGAAGGACGTTTCTCACTGTGAGTGAGATAACGTAATAACCAAGTTTTTCCGTATCTTTGGACAGAGAAGGCTAAACTCCTGATATGATTTCGCACGACATTATGCCAAACGAAGGTTCAAGGTATCTCGTGATTCTTCAGAAAACCTATATGATTTTATTCATTTCACTCCATTTAAACAGGTCTAGAATCGTCTTTGGAGACAGCGTTAGCACAGAAGAAGGCTTTTCAATGCCTGTGGGAGCTGCAGCAAGCTACCTGCTACCAAAATTAACAAGAAAAGTCCTTGCTTTTGTCACCATTATTTATAAGAGCTGCAGAAACTCCCTCAACTCCAATCTGTTTGAAAAGACACTTTAACAAAGTCAAGTCAAGTGGGCTTTTATTGGCATTCCAACGATATACAGTTCAGTACACAGTGAAATGAAACAACGTTCCTCCAAGACCAAGGTGCTACATAAAACATGAATTTAACAACATAAATGAACAATAACTAACTAGCTAACTAAGAAACCTAGTTAGCTGGCTAGCTGAGACAAGACTGATTGATGTGACAACATGAATTAAGAACAGAAATTAACAGAAAAACTAACAAGCTAACTTGGAGAACCAATTAGCCGACTACCTGGGACAAGAAAGATCTACATTTTTGGTTAAACAGTGAACTATCTACGTTTTCATGCAAAAGAAACAACATAAAGTGCACATGCAAATCGGCAATCAAGAGCAACAAATTGACAATGCAACAACCTGACTTTAGAATACAAAACTGAGTTCTTGGTGAATGCTTTGTCCTAAATGAGGCGTTTTGCTGGTGAGAACTAGAGAATTCTCAATGCAAACCATAGGGGGAAGAGCAAGGCTGGAATAGGCTGCAGGAACTCTAGCTCAACATTGTTCTCATGACCTGAGTGAACCTTGAATTCACCTCTATTGAAGCAGCAATAGAGCAATTCCATGAGGAGCAGTCCATCATCTCTGCGCTCTATCTCGAGAACTGGACTCTTCATGTCTCAAGATGTTTTTGTAGGAGCACAATGAACCTGAAATGATGGACATGAGTCTGGGTAACAAGTATTTGCTTATAGATGGTTGAGCATAGCTCAGCCCTCAGTGACAGCAGAATCTCACAATCAGGGTTTGTAATTCTTTTAGGAGTTGCAGCAGTATATCTGTGATCACAACTAAGAAGAAAATTTTTCGTTGATTTACCCCAGATGTATTACATCTGACCGGTTTCTTCATGTTTCAAGATGGTTTTGTTGAAACTGAATAAACATGTAAAGGGAAATATGGCTTTGCTTTCGCAAGCAATGACCAGGCATGTCAGAGTGGTGCAGTTGGACAGAGGATTATGGGCTCCCTTGGAGGTGGAACCTCTCTCAACCTCTCATGAGCCAAGTAGGCTTACCAGAACCACTTGTTCCACAGAGAGGTCGACTGTTCAATGCAAAACCAGGGCTCGTCCGGGATTTGAACCCGGGACCTCTCGCACCCAAAGCGAGAATCATACCCCTAGACCAACGAGCCAGGATGGCTTATGGAAGGACGTTGCTCACTGTGAGGGAGATAACGTAGCATAACCATGTTTTTCCGTATCTTTGGACAGAGAATGCTAAACTCCTGATATGATTTCGCACGACATTATGCCAAACGAAGGTTCAAGGTATCTCGTGATTCTTCAGAAAACCTATATGATTTTATTCATTTCACTCCATTTAAACAGGTCTAGAATCGTCTTTGGAGACAGCGTTAGCACAGAAGAAGGCTTTGCAATGCCTGTGGGAGCTGCAGCAAGCTACCTGCTACCAAAATTAACAAGAAAAGTCCTTGCTTTTGTCACCATTATTTATAAGAGCTGCAGAAACTCCCTCAACACCAATCTGTTTGAAAAGACACTTTAACAAAGTCAAGTCAAGTGGGCTTTTATTGGCATTCCAACCATATACAGTTCAGTACACAGTGAAATGAAACAACGTTCCTCCAAGACCAAGGTGCTACATAAAACATGAATTTAACAACATAAATGAACAATAACTAACTAGCTAACTAAGAAACCTAGTTAGCTGGCTAGCTGAGACAAGACTGATTGATGTGACAACATGAATTAAGAACAGAAATTAACAGAAAAACTGAGAAGCTAACTTGGAGAACCAATTAGCCGACTACCTGGGACAAGAAAGATCTACATTTTTGGTTAAACAGTGAACTATCTACGTTTTCATGCAAAAGAAACAACATAAAGTGCACATGCAAATCGGCAATCAAGAGCAACAAATTGACAATGCAACAACCTGACTTTAGAATACAAAACTGAGTTCTTGGTGAATGCTTTGTCCTAAATGAGGCGTTTTGCTGGTGAGAACTAGAGAATTCTCAATGCAAACCATAGGGGGAAGAGCAAGGCTGGAATAGGCTGCAGGAACTCTAGCTCAACATTGTTCTCATGACCTGAGTGAACCTTGAATTCACCTCTATTGAAGCAGCAATAGAGCAATTCCATGAGGAGCAGTCCATCATCTCTGCGCTCTATCTCGAGAACTGGACTCTTCATGTCTCAAGATGTTTTTGTAGGAGCACAATGAACCTGAAATGATGGACATGAGTCTGGGTAACAAGTATTTGCTTATAGATGGTTGAGCATAGCTCAGCCCTCAGTGACAGCAGAATCTCACAATCAGGGTTTGTAATTCTTTTAGGAGTTGCAGCAGTATATCTGTGATCACAACTAAGAAGAAAATTATTCGTTGATTTACCCCTGGTGTATTACATCTGACTGGTTTCTTCATGTTTCAAGATGGTTTTGTAGGAGCACAATGAACCTGAAATGATGGACATGAGTCTGGGTAACAAGTATTTGCTTATAGATGGTTGAGCATAGCTCAGCCCTTTAACACAATCACAGATTGACAGGGAATTATGTTCTCATTGTGAACCTGTAAGCTCTCATGAACCAAGCAGGCTAATCAGAACCTTGTTGCAGTCTGTTGATCTACAGAGTAAAACCAGGGCTCGTCCGGGATTTGAACCCGGGACCTCTCGCACCCTAAGCGAGAATCATACCCCTAGACCAACGAGCCAGATTTCATGGAGGAGAGAGTAGCGTTGGCAGGTAACAGTATCTTTTTTAATGTTTTTCTGCAAGGCTGTGCATACAATACTCAACACATAGGGTAGCAGAGGAAATTACGGGAAAAAGGTTCAAGTCACCCAGGCTTCCTTCGAATAGTCTGTATGGCCGTGCCCTTTCGACTCAAGTCGAACAGGGCTAGAATAAAAGTGTCATGGAAGACAGCAGAATCTCACAATCAGGGTTTGTAATTCTTTTAGGAGTTGCAGCAGTATATCTGTGATCACAACTAAGAAGAAAATTATTCGTTGATTTACCCCTGGTGTATTACATCTGACTGGTTTCTTCATGTTTCAAGATGGTTTTGTTGAAACTGAATAAACATGTAAAGGGAAATATGGCTTTGCTTTCGCAAGCAATGACCAGCCATGTCAGAGTGGTGCAGTTGGACAGAGGATTATGGGCTCCCTTGGAGGTGGAACCTCTCTCAACCTCTCATGAGCCAAGTAGGCTTGCCAGAACCACTTGTTCCACAGAGAGGTCGACTGTTCAATGCAAAACCAGGGCTCGTCCGGGATTTGAACCCGGGACCTCTCGCACCCAAAGCGAGAATCATACCCCTAGACCAACGAGCCAGGATGGCTTATGGAAGGACGTTGCTCACTGTGAGTGAGATAACGTAGCATAACCATGTTTTTCCGTATCTTTGGACAGAGAATGCTAAACTCCTGATATGATTTCGCACGACATTATGCCAAACGAAGGTTCAAGGTATCTCGTGATTCTTCAGAAAACCTATATGATTTTATTCATTTCACTCCATTTAAACAGGTCTAGAATCGTCTTTGGAGACAGCGTTAGCACAGAAGAAGGCTTTGCAATGCCTGTGGGAGCTGCAGCAAGCTACCTGCTACCAAAATTAACAAGAAAAGTCCTTGCTTTTGTCACCATTATTTATAAGAGCTGCAGAAACTCCCTCAACTCCAATCTGTTTGAAAAGACACTTTAACAAAGTCAAGTCAAGTGGGCTTTTATTGGCATTCCAACCATATACAGTTCAGTACACAGTGAAATGAAACAACGTTCCTCCAAGACCAAGGTGCTACATAAAACATGAATTTAACAACATAAATGAACAATAACTAACTAGCTAACTAAGAAACCTAGTTAGCTGGCTAGCTGAGACAAGACTGATTGATGTGACAACATGAATTAAGAACAGAAATTAACAGAAAAACTAACAAGCTAACTTGGAGAACCAATTAGCCGACTACCTGGGACAAGAAAGATCTACATTTTTGGTTAAACAGTGAACTATCTACGTTTTCATGCAAAAGAAACAACATAAAGTGCACATGCAAATCGGCAATCAAGAGCAACAAATTGACAATGCAACAACCTGACTTTAGAATACAAAACTGAGTTCTTGGTGAATGCTTTGTCCTAAATGAGGCGTTTTGCTGGTGAGAACTAGAGAATTCTCAATGCAAACCATAGGGGGAAGAGCAAGGCTGGAATAGGCTGCAGGAACTCTAGCTCAACATTGTTCTCATGACCTGAGTGAACCTTGAATTCACCTCTATTGAAGCAGCAATAGAGCAATTCCATGAGGAGCAGTCCATCATCTCTGCGCTCTATCTCGAGAACTGGACTCTTCATGTCTCAAGATGTTTTGTAGGAGCACAATGAACCTGAAATGATGGACATGAGTCTGGGTAACAAGTATTTGCTTATAGATGGTTGAGCATAGCTCAGCCCTTTAACACAATCACAGATTGACAGGGAATTATGTTCTCATTGTGAACCTGTAAGCTCTCATGAACCAAGCAGGCTAATCAGAACCTTGTTGCAGTCTGTTGATCCACAGAGTAAAACCAGGGCTCGTCAGGGATTTGAACCCGGGACCTCTCGCACCCTAAGCGAGAATCATACCCCTAGACCAACGAGCCAGATTTCATGGAGGAGAGAGTAGCGTTGGCAGGTAACAGTATCTTTTTTAATGTTTATCTGCAAGGCTGTGCATACAATACTCAACACATAGGGTAGCAGAGGAAATTACGGGAAAAAGGTTCAAGTCACCCAGGCTTCCTTCGAATAGTCTGTATGGCCGTGCCCTTTCGACTCAAGTCGAACAGGGCTAGAATAAAAGTGTCATGGAAGACAGCAGAATCTCACAATCAGGGTTTGTAATTCTTTTAGGAGTTGCAGCAGTATATCTGTGATCACAACTAAGAAGAAAATTATTCGTTGATTTACCCCTGGTGTATTACATCTGACTGGTTTCTTCATGTTTCAAGATGGTTTTGTTGAAACTGAATAAACATGTAAAGGGAAATATGGCTTTGCTTTCGCAAGCAATGACCAGCCATGTCAGAGTGGTGCAGTTGGACAGAGGATTATGGGCTCCCTTGGAGGTGGAACCTCTCTCAACCTCTCATGAGCCAAGTAGGCTTGCCAGAACCACTTGTTCCACAGAGAGGTCGACTGTTCAATGCAAAACCAGGGCTCGTCCGGGATTTGAACCCGGGACCTCTCGCACCCAAAGCGAGAATCATACCCCTAGACCAACGAGCCAGGATGGCTTATGGAAGGACGTTGCTCACTGTGAGGGAGATAACGTAGCATAACCATGTTTTTCCGTATCTTTGGACAGAGAATGCTAAACTCCTGATATGATTTCGCACGACATTATGCCAAACGAAGGTTCAAGGTATCTCGTGATTCTTCAGAAAACCTATATGATTTTATTCATTTCACTCCATTTAAACAGGTCTAGAATCGTCTTTGGAGACAGCGTTAGCACAGAAGAAGGCTTTGCAATGCCTGTGGGAGCTGCAGCAAGCTACCTGCTACCAAAATTAACAAGAAAAGTCCTTGCTTTTGTCACCATTATTTATAAGAGCTGCAGAAACTCCCTCAACTCCAATCTGTTTGAAAAGACACTTTAACAAAGTCAAGTCAAGTGGGCTTTTATTGGCATTCCAACGATATACAGTTCAGTACACAGTGAAATGAAACAACGTTCCTCCAAGACCAAGGTGCTACATAAAACATGAATTTAACAACATAAATGAACAATAACTAACTAGCTAACTAAGAAACCTAGTTAGCTGGCTAGCTGAGACAAGACTGATTGATGTGACAACATGAATTAAGAACAGAAATTAACAGAAAAACTAACAAGCTAACTTGGAGAACCAATTAGCCGACTACCTGGGACAAGAAAGATCTACATTTTTGGTTAAACAGTGAACTATCTACGTTTTCATGCAAAAGAAACAACATAAAGTGCACATGCAAATCGGCAATCAAGAGCAACAAATTGACAATGCAACAACCTGACTTTAGAATACAAAACTGAGTTCTTGGTGAATGCTTTGTCCTAAATGAGGCGTTTTGCTGGTGAGAACTAGAGAATTCTCAATGCAAACCATAGGGGGAAGAGCAAGGCTGGAATAGGCTGCAGGAACTCTAGCTCAACATTGTTCTCATGACCTGAGTGAACCTTGAATTCACCTCTATTGAAGCAGCAATAGAGCAATTCCATGAGGAGCAGTCCATCATCTCTGCGCTCTATCTCGAGAACTGGACTCTTCATGTCTCAAGATGTTTTTGTAGGAGCACAATGAACCTGAAATGATGGACATGAGTCTGGGTAACAAGTATTTGCTTATAGATGGTTGAGCATAGCTCAGCCCTTTAACACAATCACAGATTGACAGGGAATTATGTTCTCATTGTGAACCTGTAAGCTCTCATGAACCAAGCAGGCTAATCAGAACCTTGTTGCAGTCTGTTGATCCACAGAGTAAAACCAGGGCTCGTCCGGGATTTGAACCCGGGACCTCTCGCACCCTAAGCGAGAATCATACCCCTAGACCAACGAGCCAGATTTCATGGAGGAGAGAGTAGCGTTGGCAGGTAACAGTATCTTTTTAATGTTTGTCTGCAAGGCTGTGCATACAATACTCAACACATAGGGTAGCAGAGGAAATTACGGGAAAAAGGTTCAAGTCACCCAGGCTTCCTTCGAATAGTCTGTATGGCCGTGCCCTTTCGACTCAAGTCGAACAGGGCTAGAATAAAAGTGTCATGGAAGACAGCAGAATCTCACAATCAGGGTTTGTAATTGTTTTAGGAGTTGCAGCAGTATATCTGTGATCACAACTAAGAAGAAAATTATTCGTTGATTTACCCCTGGTGTATTACATCTGACTGGTTTCTTCATGTTTCAAGATGGTTTTGTTGAAACTGAATAAACATGTAAAGGGAAATATGGCTTTGCTTTCGCAAGCAATGACCAGCCATGTCAGAGTGGTGCAGTTGGACAGAGGATTATGGGCTCCCTTGGAGGTGGAACCTCTCTCAACCTCTCATGAGCCAAGTAGGCTTGCCAGAACCACTTGTTCCACAGAGAGGTCGACTGTTCAATGCAAAACCAGGGCTCGTCCGGGATTTGAACCCGGGACCTCTCGCACCCAAAGCGAGAATCATACCCCTAGACCAACGAGCCAGGATGGCTTATGGAAGGACGTTGCTCACTGTGAGGAGATAACGTAGCATAACCATGTTTTTCCGTATCTTTGGACAGAGAATGCTAAACTCCTGATATGATTTCGCACGACATTATGCCAAACGAAGGTTCAAGGTATCTCGTGATTCTTCAGAAAACCTATATGATTTTATTCATTTCACTCCATTTAAACAGGTCTAGAATCGTCTTTGGAGACAGCGTTAGCACAGAAGAAGGCTTTGCAATGCCTGTGGGAGCTGCAGCAAGCTACCTGCTACCAAAATTAACAAGAAAAGTCCTTGCTTTTGTCACCATTATTTATAAGAGCTGCAGAAACTCCCTCAACTCCAATCTGTTTGAAAAGACACTTTAACAAAGTCAAGTCAAGTGGGCTTTTATTGGCATTCCAACCATATACAGTTCAGTACACAGTGAAATGAAACAACGTTCCTCCAAGACCAAGGTGCTACATAAAACATGAATTTAACAACATAAATGAACAATAACTAACTAGCTAACTAAGAAACCTAGTTAGCTGGCTAGCTGAGACAAGACTGATTGATGTGACAACATGAATTAAGAACAGAAATTAACAGAAAAACTAACTAGCTAACTTGGAGAACCAATTAGCCGACTACCTGGGACAAGAAAGATCTACATTTTTGGTTAAACAGTGAACTATCTACGTTTTCATGCAAAAGAAACAACATAAAGTGCACATGCAAATCGGCAATCAAGAGCAACAAATTGACAATGCAACAACCTGACTTTAGAATACAAAACTGAGTTCTTGGTGAATGCTTTGTCCTAAATGAGGCGTTTTGCTGGTGAGAACTAGAGAATTCTCAATGCAAACCATAGGGGGAAGAGCAAGGCTGGAATAGGCTGCAGGAACTCTAGCTCAACATTGTTCTCATGACCTGAGTGAACCTTGAATTCACCTCTATTGAAGCAGCAATAGAGCAATTCCATGAGGAGCAGTCCATCATCTCTGCGCTCTATCTCGAGAACTGGACTCTTCATGTCTCAAGATGTTTTTGTAGGAGCACAATGAACCTGAAATGATGGACATGAGTCTGGGTAACAAGTATTTGCTTATAGATGGTTGAGCATAGCTCAGCCCTTTAACACAATCACAGATTGACAGGGAATTATGTTCTCATTGTGAACCTGTAAGCTCTCATGAACCAAGCAGGCTAATCAGAACCTTGTTGCAGTCTGTTGATCCACAGAGTAAAACCAGGGCTCGTCCGGGATTTGAACCCGGGACCTCTCGCACCCTAAGCGAGAATCATACCCCTAGACCAACGAGCCAGATTTCATGGAGGAGAGAGTAGCGTTGGCAGGTAACAGTATCTTTTTAATGTTTGTCTGCAAGGCTGTGCATACAATACTCAACACATAGGGTAGCAGAGGAAATTACGGGAAAAAGGTTCAAGTCACCCAGGCTTCCTTCGAATAGTCTGTATGGCCGTGCCCTTTCGACTCAAGTCGAACAGGGCTAGAATAAAAGTGTCATGGAAGACAGCAGAATCTCACAATCAGGGTTTGTAATTCTTTTAGGAGTTGCAGCAGTATATCTGTGATCACAACTAAGAAGAAAATTATTCGTTGATTTACCCCTGGTGTATTACATCTGACTGGTTTCTTCATGTTTCAAGATGGTTTTGTTGAAACTGAATAAACATGTAAAGGGAAATATGGCTTTGCTTTCGCAAGCAATGACCAGCCATGTCAGAGTGGTGCAGTTGGACAGAGGATTATGGGCTCCCTTGGAGGTGGAACCTCTCTCAACCTCTCATGAGCCAAGTAGGCTTGCCAGAACCACTTGTTCCACAGAGAGGTCGACTGTTCAATGCAAAACCAGGGCTCGTCCGGGATTTGAACCCGGGACCTCTCGCACCCAAAGCGAGAATCATACCCCTAGACCAACGAGCCAGGATGGCTTATGGAAGGACGTTGCTCACTGTGAGTGAGATAACGTAGCATAACCATGTTTTTCCGTATCTTTGGACAGAGAATGCTAAACTCCTGATATGATTTCGCACGACATTATGCCAAACGAAGGTTCAAGGTATCTCGTGATTCTTCAGAAAACCTATATGATTTTATTCATTTCACTCCATTTAAACAGGTCTAGAATCGTCTTTGGAGACAGCGTTAGCACAGAAGAAGGCTTTGCAATGCCTGTGGGAGCTGCAGCAAGCTACCTGCTACCAAAATTAACAAGAAAAGTCCTTGCTTTTGTCACCATTATTTATAAGAGCTGCAGAAACTCCCTCAACTCCAATCTGTTTGAAAAGACACTTTAACAAAGTCAAGTCAAGTGGGCTTTTATTGGCATTCCAACGATATACAGTTTGGTACACAGTGAAATGAAACAACCTTCCTCCAAGACCAAGGTGCTACATAAAACATGAATTTAACAACATAAATGAACAATAACTAACTAGCTAACTAAGAAACCTAGTTAGCTGGCTAGCTGAGACAAGACTGATTGATGTGACAACATGAATTAAGAACAGAAATTAACAGAAAAACTAACTAGCTAACTTGGAGAACCAATTAGCCGACTACCTGGGACAAGAAAGATCTACATTTTTGGTTAAACAGTGAACTATCTACGTTTTCATGCAAAAGAAACAACATAAAGTGCACATGCAAATCGGCAATCAAGAGCAACAAATTGACAATGCAACAACCTGTCTTTAGAATACAAAACTGAGTTCTTGGTGAATGCTTTGTCCTAAATGAGGCGTTTTGCTGGTGAGAACTAGAGAATTCTCAATGCAAACCATAGGGGAAAGAGCAAGGCTGGAATAGGCTGCAGGAACTCTAGCTCAACATTGTTCTCATGACCTGAGTGAACCTTGAATTCACCTCTATTGAAGCAGCAATAGAGCAATTCCATGAGGAGCAGTCCATCATCTCTGCGCTCTATCTCGAGAACTGGACTCTTCATGTCTCAAGATGTTTTGTAGGAGCACAATGAACCTGAAATGATGGACATGAGTCTGGGTAACAAGTATTTGCTTATAGATGGTTGAGCATAGCTCAGCCCTTTAACACAATCACAGATTGACAGGGAATTATGTTCTCATTGTGAACCTGTAAGCTCTCATGACCAAGGTGCTACATAAAACATGAATTTAACAACATAAATTAACAATAACTAACTAGCTAACTAAGACAACCAGCTGTCGTGAGACGAACGCACCTTCAACATAACCAGGCCTACAGGAGCCATGAAAACATTTCGATGAAGAGAGCTAGGGCATGAGCCTTATACGAGAAATCCCCCTGGAAGCGACCCATGTATCTTTAGTGACACTCACCCAGCTGTCAATGCAGTCGAATCAAAGGTGGGATTCGAACCCACGAGTGCAGAACACAATGGATTAGCAAAACTCTTAGGGGTCGACTGCATCGCCGACGATGCCAAACACTTTTCTTTTTTTTGCAAGTGTTTTAATGAATGAAATTATATTGTAGTAACCCAGACAAAAATATGTACACAAACAGTAAATGGTTTTCTTTCCAAAAAGTTTATCGCCAAATAAATGTTTGTTATTGAATTACTGTTAAAAAAATGTCAGATTCTTGTCACCACACACGTTAGAGCCCCGGCCCCGCTCCTCGCGCTCCATTCACTTGCAAGATTTATGTAAACGGTTCTATTCAGATGTAAGTAAATCCTAATTGCTGTGTTGTTTGGGGGAGTGATGTGCTGATGCAGGTCCAACAGAACAGGAAGAGCTTGAATGAAAGAATAAAACTATTTTTAAAACTATTTTTAATCAATTTAAATATTCTTATACGCAAGTAAGAATCTCTCCATGATAAAAATGATTTGTGACATGAATCCACATGAAGTGCTTCAGTTTTTTATGGTTATTATTATTAACATGTTTTTTTTTTTGCTGTTTGTGTCCAGCGGTGAATGATTATTTGACCACGAATGGCTGGAAGGATGAAATAAAGCTGTTCACCGCGCGCTTTCACTTTTAAAAATACAGTGTTTATTCAGCAAGTATATGTTTCTGCTCTGTTGTTTCTGGGGTACTGACTTTACATTTTGTCTGCTTTGCAAAAGTTGCCCCTTTGTGATCTGTGTATATTATGACTGAAACAAAGCTGCTCGTATTGGCAGCGCTTTGATCAAAGGGGAGATGAAAAGTGAAAGTGTACACCAAATCAGCAGCTTGATTTAATTCATAAAATACTTATGACGAACAACAACACAGCACAATGCATGGTGTCTGTGTGTGACTGAAGTATGGTTGTGAATAAGCCTTAGTGACTAAAATGTCCGTGTGAGCCCGCGGCGCGCACGTGCACTCTTTCACTTTGTGGAGTTTTGATCTAAAGGCAGATGCGCGCGCACGCCGATATATAGATTTATAAGAGATTCGTAAAAATAAATCTGTTTCTCTTCACATAATGCCCTAGAAATACAACAAACCCAGATTTATACTCGCTGAAAAAGCGCTGCCTTTGCCGCGATGCGAAAAATGTGCGTGGATTTGAGGCGCTTTATTTCAGCTTTATTTTCAGCACTTTATACCAACATATTTTGTGTGTGTTTGTTTGTGTGTACATAAGAATTGTATTTCAATTCGGCAACAACGTCTGCACTGCGTTCATTACTAAAAAGCCTAAGACATACCACGGACGAAGGTGGGATTCGAACCCACGCGTGCAGAGCACAATGGATTAGCAGAACAAAACCAGGCCTGCAGGAGCCATGGAAACATGTACATTTAGTGACACTTGGCCAACTGTCAATGCAGGAGTCCAATCAAAAGCTCAACTTGGCAGCAGTGGGATTTGAACCCACGCCTCCGAAGAGACTGGAGCCTTAATCCAGCGCCTTAAACCGCTCGGCCATGCTACCCCCAGACACATGAAACGACCATGTAACTTTCAAAGAGAGAGAGAGAGAGAGAGAGAGTGCATGTTTGCACTGCGCATGTTTGCACTGCGTTCATTACTAAAAATGGCTGAACAAGGTCTTGTTCATGCCAAAAGGATCCATACCTACTTGGGTTATGCACAGTGGATCGACTGTCAACTGCCTTCATCTCATGTTGACACAGGTCACACAAATGAATTTGCATGCAAAATGCGTGCGTCAGTGGTTTCATGCTCACGGACGTGTGCAAAGCCCCTGCTTGTATGCCTTCTCCACACGAAAGACCCCATAATAATATGAGGCATGCCTGCAAACATCGGACAACGGACAAGCTTGAAGTTGTTTTTCTCCTGATCAATTCCATGCATGTCTGAGAGCATGGCATCCAAGTTTCATACCAGAGCCCACTGGATTTGGAGTCCACGCATTAAACGCTTGGCCACCTAGTACAGCGCCTCCAGCACTTAACACAAATTCTGGAGGGACCATTTCTTTTCTTTTTTCGGAGCAAATTCGATGACTCTTTCTCTCCGTCAATATGTGTGTGGCATGTGGTGTTTTCATAGGAAGTGAATGAAGCAAATGTGGAGAGACTCTGCAAACTTGAGTACAGGATCATTTCTTCATCGAGTGGACAGTTTTCCAATCTTTGTGTGGAGAAGATTTTGATTAGGGCTATACTGGTCCCTGTTCAGACTAGCTAGTTAGCTTTTTTTGAACAATTATGATGGCTTTTTACCTACAGATGTGAACAGTCTTGTTCAACAGGGAACAAGATGTGAGACAGCATGCTTCATGGTGTAAGCAGCATGCTTCATGTTGGCTGCCTGTCTGAGGTCGTCCGAGGACACCACTGGAGCTGCGTGACTGCGCAGCGTAAAAATATAAACGCACGAGCTGCCTGAACCCTTGAGAGACAAGCCTCACAAGGAAGTATTGCCTCCTGCAGTTGCCCCCGTGACAGCAGGTTTGACCTCGTTGAATCAATTGGTAAGTGCTCATTGCTGTGAGTTGTACCTAGAGCTACCAGTATAGCATGAAAGCCTGGAGCTGTTTAAATCCTTTTTAAAGCATGACATCACACTCGATAAAGGCTCCCTACCAACGGTGCCCTTGGAAAGCAATCCTTCTTGTAGACTGGAATCAACATCCCAAAGGGGTTTGTGAGGGGTTACCTATTAGAGTTAAGCTGTTGATAGAGACATTACAAGTGAGAACAAGGAAAGTATGCATGTCCATGAAAAACAGCTGTGGTGAGACTGCCGCAACTTCAACAAAACCAGGCCTGCAGGAGCCATGGAAACATGTACATTTAGTGACACTTGGCCAACTGTCAATGCAGGAGTCCAATCAAAAGCTCAACTTGGCAGCAGTGGGATTTGAACCCAGCCTCCGAAGAGACTGGAGCCTTTTAATCCAGCGCCTTAGACCGCTCGGCCATGCTACCCCCAGACACATGAAACGACCATGTAACTTTCAAAGAGAGAGAGAGAGAGAGAGTGCATGTTTGCACTGCGCATATTTGCACTGCGTTCATTACTAAAAATGGCTGAACAAGGTCTTGTTCATGCCAAAAGGATCCATACCTACTTGGGTTATGCACAGTGGATCGACTGTCAACTGCCTTCATCTCATGTTGACACAGGTCACACAAATGAATTTGCATGCAAAATGTGTGCGTCAGTGGTTTCACTCTCACGGACGTGTGCAAAGCCCCTGCTTGTATGCCTTCTCCACACGAAAGACCCCATAATAACAT
>QNUK01001938.1:0-20000 GCA_013621035.1 Clarias magur
ACACACACACACACACACACACACACACACACACACACACACACACACACACACACACACACACTAACTGGCAATTAAAACAAAGTCTCTTCATTAAATAAATAATTAACTAATTAAATAAATAAATGCTGTTTTATGATTTTTTTTTCTTTTTTGCCTAGTGTCAGTAAATATCCCTGAATCCGTAAGTGACGAACCGATATCTATTTCCCCAAATTAGCATTTTATCACATTATACAGGTCGCTGGCTAAAATCATGGAGGCACTTATGCAAAAGAGCATCGGAAATGATGCTATAAAAGCAGCCGCTCCAAGTCAGATGAGTTAACAAAGTGGTTAATGCACCGTTTGGAGCTTCATGCACAAAAATGATTAAACACATCCTTGTGTTTAATACATCCAGTGTGGAGGTGTAGAAATCCCGAGACATCTGGGTTAAATATCACAGTCCATCCATCTCTCTCTCTCTCTCTCTCTCTCTCTCTCTCATACATTTTTATGCATTTATTTCAAATGGATATTATTAAATTGCATAGGGCAAGGCCTCGCAAAACCTTATATAATCAAATAGAATAAATATCAGTGATACATTATATATCACAAATATGACAAACAGTTCTCATTACATTTATTTATTGGAGCCATTAAAGTGTTTCCCTCCTGCTGCTCGTTCCTCCCATATTATCTGAACCAGTTACAAAATAAGACTGTTTGTCTTGTTTATTTCATTTTTATTAAAATTACAGTTTACTTTAAGATGTGTTTATTTATACTCGCTTTCGTTAAAACAAAGTGTTTAGGAGTGAAGTTATAGAGCTTTGGGATATTCAGTTTAAGCCCTTCTATTTCTAGTAAACCGTCTGTTTAAATAAGGGCTGTGCGATTTGAGCAAAAACATCCCGTGAGCAATTATTTTGTCACATATTTGAACTTATTAAATATATAATTTTGCATTCAAAGGTATTTGTTTAGGTTAACAGCAAATAAATGAACAAAAGACGGTGGCCAATATATACAGTATTTATCAAAACATTATCAAAATAATTTACCTAAGTGCACAAACACCGAAATTATTGACAAGGTCTACGTGATTTCCCAACTACGTATGAACATACTGTCTGCAATACATTGTAGACTTTTGTGAATAAATAATATTGCAATTTTGTCCATATTGCAATTTTGATTGGTCTGCAATTAATGGTGGCTTAGTGCTTAGCGCTGTCGCCTTGCACCTCCAGGGTCTGGGTTTGATTCCCACCTTTGGTCTGTGTGCATGGAGTTTGCATGTTCACCTTGTGGGTTTCCTCTGGGTACTCTGGTTTCCTCCCTCAGTCCAAAGACATGTATAATTGTCATTCCCAAATTGCCCATAGGTTCTACCACGGTTGTAAAAATGGGAATAAATACAACGGTACCCATTGGCCGCTACAGTCTTCATTGGGCTACAGAAGTTCCTAGATGGATGGATGGCAATTAATTGTGCAGTACTATTTTTTTAGACTTGATATAAAAAAAAAAATAAATAAAAATAAAAAAAAATTCCCTCTCATACCAGAAACAATTCATAGGGTCGTAATAGTTTAATTTGATACCATCTCAAGTCAAGTCATCTTTACAGATTAGCCAACCCCAAGGAATGTCATACAGTCCTTAGAATCACTTAGTCACTAAGTGACTCACTAAGTTTGAAACAGGAGTAGACATACAGTACAGGGTTTAATGGTAACCACCAAGAGCCTTAGGGGGAAAACCTAGCACTTGTCTGTTTTAATTAAGATTTACACTGTAACCGTTCACTATTTAAGAAGAGACAAACACTATTCATTATAGCCAGATTTAAGTTGGATCCATACTGTAAATCACATCCACTTTCTGTAACTCGCTTTCTGTCTGACTACATCTTGCTTTTTTCCTGCTTTCTGTGTCTCGAGTCTCCACACTCTACGCTCATGACACATCACAGTGTGAACCTCGCGCAGGTACTCATCTACAGATGAAGCCACTGTGGAGATGCAATATTCCGACCAGCAGGGGCAGAGACACTCCTGTAAAGAACGCAGTGACTGTGACTGCATCTCCTGCACCTGTTGCATGTCAACAGCTTCATCTTTCTCAACTGTAATATAGCGTACAGGCGACCAGGAGCGAGGTACAGAGCGGCGTCAGACTTCAGACTCCAAGGACGGAATCTGTTTAAGAATTAACACTCTTGGGAATTCTTTTTTTGGCCAGCGATACAAGATGATTAATGGGGTGTGTTTGAGTGTGTGCGTGTGTGTGTGTGTGTGTGTGTGTGTGTGTGTGTGTGTGTGTGTGTGTGTCTTTCTTTATCTGCAAGGGGTGTGTCCATATGATTAAAATAGGGACAGGGCATAAACCAAGACTTGATAGTCTCTCTCTGTCTCTTTCACTCACACACACACACACACACACACACACACACACACACACACACACACACACACACACACCATGTATTTTATCTTTTTCGCACTGTTTCCTTGAGTCACGACTCACTGTGAGGAGATACACTATTATATTTGGTGTGTGCTGCGGTCACTGGTCACATTATGGACACAGTGTGCATCTGTCTGTCAGTCAGTGTGTGTGTGTGTGTGTGAGACTAGACAAGAAGTTAGAAATGCGTTTATTTCTACTGTAGGTCATGCATGTCTGTGCACTTATACTCCCAAGAGATTTATACTTTTCATTCATATAAACAGTAAAGTATATATATATATATAATCAGTTTAACTGTACAGTAGTTACTGATCATTTCTGGATAGGATGGTTGACAATTAATAAAACAAGCTGGGATTAACAGGGAAACAGTACTTCATAATAAGACAGAGGACATGGGAATACCATTTGTAAGTGCGCCCGTTGAAATAATTATAATTCTAAGGGACATATCACTTGCAATGAAAGTACGAAAGTTTTTTCCTCAACCTCAGGAGTAACGTAAGGTTGCATCAAAAAACGCAACAAAACACTCGGCTTTGTTAATGGAAAAAACAGCGGATTTTGTCAATCTTTCTCTCAGAGTTGTCTCGTTAATGGAATTTACATGCTAATTACTAAAACAAGCTAGCTTTATTCCCGCAAGATTAACCCCATAACCGTTTAGCAGATTTACTCATTGAACACGCTGATTTAAAGGGAAAAAAGATAATAAAGTGGAAGTTAAAAGAATTAAATAGGGATACCGTGTTAAAATCAGAAAGAAAAAAAAAAGAAAAACAAGAAAAGATGAAAGAATCTCGGACAGTTAAGTTTTTTTTTTTAACAGGTTTTAACGAAATACCACTTTTATGATTTCTTGTGTCAAATAGTTTAATCATAAAACTTTGCTTTACTCATCATCAGACATTTCAAAATGAACCTGGCCATAGACTGTAGGGATAATCAGTATCACTGCATCTGACTCGGATTACCGGGGAAACTAAATTGGTTTTCTCCTCCGGCGATACTGTACATATGGATTAAATTCACACAATCTGTTTATTTGCCTCTTTCCTTTTTTTTATGCTACGTCTCTCCCTTCAAACTCAATACACTCTATATTCTCTCCTTCATACACTCTAATAAAGTTTGAAGAATAGGAGCCTCGTTTGCACATTGAGCAAATTTATTTGCAAAGTTTCTGTGGATAGACTTCTTCCCTTAGAGACACTTTTTAGGAAGTTACTGCTCCTCTTCTGGTTTATTCAGTCTGCTTGATCGCGTTGCGTATCGAGCATCCAGAACCCGTCAAAGAATTTGGTCACACACTCCAATTCAGTTCTGTTCATTTCAAAACCATGCAATAACAGTAAATAAAAGTCGTAAATAAAAGTCGCCACTATTGGGTCCTTAGGCAAGACATTTACGTGCTTCATAAAAGCCAACAACTACATGCAATGCCGTTCCCAAGTCCAGTTAGGAAAGGGGGTTGTTGCAACAGGGAGGCCGTATGACATAAAACATGTGACATGGATAAAAGTGACCAAAAAAAAAAAAAAAGTCACTTTACAAGACATAAAGGTCAGTTAACAGGATCTCATGTTGGAGCTTTAGTGAGTGATTCTACTACGATAGAGAAAAGTCCAAACTTTTGACTGGTACTACAGTATACGAGCAGCTCATGCTGGGTCACCACTGTTTGGTGTTTCAGCAAGACCTTTAACCCAACGCCAAATATAATCCAACTACTACATGCATTGCCAGACCCATGCCCGGTTGAAATGGCAGTAGTGTTAATTTCGTCAGCGAAAACAATGATGTCAAATATTTATTGAGTCATGTCAACTGGACGACTTCTCATCTGAAGAATCCTCACAGACATTTATTGACAACCTCTTTCCCTGTGACTAAGACGAGATGATGACGAGACGTAAACAGTGACAGTGACGAAATCAGCATGTAATACTGTTGCCGGAAAAAGACAAGACTAAACTGTGGTTTAAAAAATAAAAACGAATGAAACTTTGCTCTTTATTTTTTCGTCGAACATGTAATTTGTCAGATAATATGTTTATTATTTTTTTTTCAGATTGTTCCTTTATTATGATACTGTATAGCATGACGCTAAGCCTTTAAAGAATTTAAAGAAATTTAAATTCCATTCAAAGAAAAATGATGAGGGGGTAAGACCAGCCAGGGTTGGAGAATACACTGGAAATTATGACAGTGGAGAGCCAGAGCACCAGAAGGGTTTTGGGCTTCAAATCCCAGAGGGGAGGAATTTAGTCTGTACTGATGTGGGGAAAATCCTGTACAAAAGAGACTAAATTTATACATTTCTCTTCCATCTTGGGGGCATGATTTGGAAATAAAGCCAAAAATCCTTCTTTCGAATGACTTGCTGGTCAGCAGTGCGGCAGAGAATCAGTCAGGTCTTTCACTTCACAACTATCAGCCTATCATAACGTCAGCACTGCTGCCAGGTGAAGGGAATAACATTGATCACCCACAATACAGAAAAGCCAGTGCAGCACAAATTGCCAAGTCAATGCAGGCAAAGAGCTCAAAGCTGCCAACCTACAGTAGCCTCAGATCGCAATCTGAATAAGCATCCATGGGAAGCAACTGTGATCCATGAGTGCCCACTTCGCAATCCACAGCACCCAAAGATAACCTCCTGGTTCCGGGGCCCACTAGTGATGCCACAAGGGGAACCCAAAACCTAGGTGGTTTTAATGTTATGCCTGCTTTATGTACAGTACAGACCAAAAGTTTGGACACACCTTCTCATTCAAAGAGGTTGAATTTGTATTATGGCAAGAAAAAAACAGCTAAGTAAAGAAAAACGAGCGGCCATCATTACTTTAAGAAATGAAAGTCAGTCAGTCCGAAAAATTGGGAAAACTTTGAAAGTGTCCCCAAGTGCAGAGTCACAAAAAGCATCCAGCGCTACAAAGAAACTGGCTGACATGCGGACCGCCCCAGGAAAGGAAGACCGAGAGTCGCCTCTGCTGCGGAGGAGAAGTTCATCCGAGTCACCAGCCTCAGAAATCGCAGGTTAACAGCAGCTCAGATCAAAGAGCAGGTCAATGCCACACAGAGTTCTAGCAGCAGACACATCTCTAGAACAACTGGTAATAGGAGACTGTGTGAATCAGGCCTTCATGGTAGAATATCTGCTAGGAAACCACTGCTAAGGACAGGCAACAAGCAGAAGAGACGCGTTTGGGCTAAAGAACACAAGAAAGAACACAAGAAAGAAAACTCACTGAATGAGAAGGTGTGTCCAAACTTTTGCTCTGTACTGTACATCTATAGTGTAGTATATATAGTTCTATATGCGACAATATACTATATACTAATATATAGTTCTATTGCAGAATTTTATTACAGTGGACAAACCATGCATACGCGCCATAAAGGTTACCATATAAAATAGAAACTCAGTTTATGAACGCTCTAAAGGGACAGAGCGTTGCATTTCACAGTTAACTGGTCATCTGTCGCTTTGTCATTCGCCTGTCTGAACTCGGGGTCAGTCAATATTTGCTTTGCACAAAAAACACAGCATAGCCAAATGGGCCAGGAGGTCAGTGGTAATCTGCAGCAATACCCACTAAGCCAATGCCACCACAACCTCTGGTCTCTAAAACAGCAGATCTGTTGAGCGAGGCTTTTCTTTAGACAGGGGACCAAAAAGGAAACAAATCATCCCTGGGAGAGTAAAACCAAGAAGAAATCATTTAACGAGGAAGCAAATAAAAAATAAAAAATGAAAGGAAGGCATGAAACAAGGGGACTGATGGCAGCTGCAAATCAGGCCGGTTCATGTAAGGCGACATGGAGCAGATATTTTTCTGGAAGCCGATGAGAGGGATCAGTCAGCCAGGACTGAGTATGCCATCCATCTCTAGCTTAATCCTCAGCGTTATTGGATTTTTTCCAGGGGAAGACGAACATGGGCCTCAGAGCTAGTGAACATAATTCAGCCGCCATCCCACATGCCCACACACTCCCTGCACACAACAATCAACACCTTCCCCTGGTTCAGATCACCCTGCTGGGAGTGCAGTCAACTGTTTCTTAGAAAGGTTGTTTCCAGTGGAACGAAGATGCCATATACCCTGAGATGTCAGCTTACGCTTACTCCTGAGGCAGACCCACATGGTTTGTGGGCTCTCTCTCTCCTTTTTCATAAATAGCCTCTACTTATCATTTTTGAAAGGGAAAACCCCTGTAAGGGTTTCCTCGAGGGAACAAACTGCATGAAAGACTAAATGGATATCCAATTCATGATTCCGTGATGACTAGGAACAAGTTTCCAAGTGACACCCTAAAATGTCCTCACACGTAGAAGACCCCTTAGAGAGATATACTTCACTTAAAATCAATACAACATTCTTTGGACCAATTATTTTTATCCAATATGATTTTTTTCTTCCCCTATTATCCTGATGGAAGAGGTTATTTTCAGAAAGATTTCCGTCCTCATTATGGCAGAAGACCCTGATATAAAGTAAATGATTTAGACCATGGCCTTCACAACCACCAGCTTTGAATGTACGGAGATGTACAAAAGTATTTGCCCCTGCATGTTATAAAAGTGCATATTTGTCACACTTAAATGATTAATACCATCAGCTGAAATTTTTATATTACACAAGCAAAACTTTTTTGAGAAAATACAAAATGTAGTCTGCAAATGATGATTTCATGAAGATGGGGGTCAGTGGATAAGGCAGTTGCCTATGGTTCTGAAGATGCCAGGTTCAAACCCCATGACTACCAAGTTACCGCTGTTGGGTCCTTGAGCAACCCTCTTAACTGCTCAGATGTATAATGAGATAAAAAAAAAAAAAAAAGTAATTCGCTCTGGATAAGGGCATCTGCCAAATACCTAAATGTAAATTATTTTTTAAAAAGAAAAATGCTGTCCTAACCTACCTGGACCTATGTGAAAAAGAAATCACTGCCAGACTTGATGAATCAAGAAATCACTTAGAAAGAGAAGGTGTCTGACAAAGTGAAGCATCTCAGAAAGCAACAAACCATGCTGCAATCTAAAGAAATTCAAGAACACATGAGAAACAAAGTAATTGACATACTCTATCAGTCTGGAAAGGGTTACAAAGCCATTTCTAAGTACCACAATGAGAGCCATTATCCACAAATGGAAAAGACTTGGTAACCTTTCCCGGGAGAGGCCTGTCTACAAAAATTGCTTCAAAAGCACAATGACGACTCATCATAAAAAAAAACAATAAAAAAAAAACCCCAGAACAACATATAAAGAACTACAGGCCTCATTCACTTAAATAAATGAAATCATAATTTCAAAACTTTTTTTTTCCTATTTACTCAGGTAATCTATGTGTAATATTAAAATAAATCAATAAAATAACTTTTTCAAAGCACTGTAATTGACCACGTTCTGTATGGTAGAATTTGGACCGGTTCTCCCCACCACAAACCCATGCCCATATATTGCCCATATACATGTACAGTACAGTACAGTACAGTACATCCGAAGGGTGTATTGAGGTGCTTCTGATGGATTATTGCATGGTCCAAAACCTTACTAAGACACTTTTTTCTTTGCTCATATATCTTGTATGTCTAGTCCAAGTTGCCAGGTTATTTAGCTTACCAAAGCTAGTAGTTAATACCTAACCAGTCAACATATTAAGCTGTGGGTTTTATAATGAGTTGTGAAAAGTGTCCTGAGGAATCATATTAGCATCGATAGACTTACGAGCGCATCTGATTCTCAATTCTTTCTTTTCTTTTTATTTGGTGCTTGATCTCCTTATATGTCTATCTTACTTTTGTCAAAGTTATTTATACAGTATATCTATCCATTTATTCATTTATTTGGCAAGAAGTCCAGATCGATTCAGCAGCAAGTCCTCTCCTGTGTGTCAGAGCGGAAACAATCATTATCCATTCAGTTCATCACTGCAACAAAAGACCACTAACATCTATCAACTGCTGATATTCTGAAACAGAAGGGGAAAAAACAGATAGACACAGAGCAAGGAATGAGAAAGAGAGAGAGAGAGAGAGAGAGAGATAGAGATTGCATTGAGACAGGGGAATAGTGTGTTGTGATTCCTTAGCTCTAAGTGCCAATAAGAGTAAGCCCTTGGCTTCAGTCGGAGTCTTAAAGTTAGCATGTGTGTTTACGCTATTCCACCAACAGCATCTCGCTCTCCACAGCAGAGAACATAAAAAACAGACTCCTCTACATGACACCTATTTTATGCCTTGCACAGCTTTTTCAAGCCGGTGCAATAATTCGCTTATAACTGTATGAATCATATTCGCCGTGTCATGCAACAAGTACTAACTCACTCCGTTACAGCGATACTCACCAGAGTTCTGGCCAATTAAGACAGAAATACTGCTGCTGACTGCAGGACGGCTTCGGTCCAGTATCACCGGCGAATAAAGCGGCGTAATAAAATGCGCCCAGCGAAATTTCGTAGTGAGCAAATGAGGCTCAGTGCCAATAACTCTCATGCATTTTTCAAATGCTACTCTGAAAATGAGCCAAGGGGCCTTTTACTGACTAGCGACGGTATAATCCTTATTAGGGATTACCTATTACAGACAAGTGTACTTTTTTCGAGGACTCGTATGCTTGTATATTCTCCAGTGTACCGTGCTTAGCTGCAGCTTTAGGCCAACAGCCATCCATTCTTAAATTAATTAATTAAAGTACACCATTGGTGCTATTAGACCAGCAGTCCCACTGGCACTATAAGGAGAAATTGAGTGTGGCAGCTTCCGCGTGCCTTGTATTTCTGAGATGCAGTTTTTCTAGCGAAGCAATGGCTTCTCTCTTCTTCAATCTCTCTTTCCAAATGTCAATCTGGACGTATTTGTCATTTTAGCTAATTTAAATATTTTGTTGCCTTTGGTTGATTGTATAGGGAATAAGCTGGATATAATGATACTGCAAAATGGTGGCGCGGTGGCTTAGTGGTTAGCCCTGTCGCCTTGCACCTCCAGGGTCTGGGTTCTACTCTCACCTCTGGTCTGTGTGTATGGAGTTTGCATGTTCTCTCCCTGTTTGGCGGGTTTCCTTTTCCTCCCACATGCAGATTAGGCTAATTGGCATTCCCAGATTGCCCGTAGAGTGTGAATATGCGTGTGATTAGGTGTGTGCCCCCTCTGATGGATTGGCATCCTGTCCAGGGTGTAGCCCGCTTTGTGCCCGACAGTAGGTCTTCTGGGATAGGTTCCAGGCCCCTCGTGACCCTGTCTACAGGGTAAGGCAGTAAGATATGATAAGGTATACCCTTATTCATCCCACAGTAGGGAAGTTTCTTTGTTTGTTGTCCATATAGATGATGAGTGAGTGAGTGAGACTACACAATGGCGTACTGGTTAGCACTGTAGACTCGCACCTCCAGGGTTGATGGTTCAGGTCTCAGGTGTGTGTTGAGTTCTCCCTGTGCTTGGTCCTCCGGTTTCCTCCCACAATTCAAACGTATGCAGATTATGCTACTTGGCATTTCCAACTTGCCTATAGTGTGTGAGTGAGTGAATGAGTGAGTGAGTGAGTGAGTGAGTGAGGGGTGTATCCTGCCTAGTGCCCCGAGCCTGCTGGTATAAGCTGCAATACTCCCTTTACCCTGTTAAGGATAAGTGGCATAGAAAATGATTGAGAGAGTGAGTTATAGTACATAGTCTAAGGGTGATTTCACAATAAGGACTAGATATACCCCAAAGTCTGGTAAAGTCAATGTAAACTACTTACAGTAAGTCACCTTGAAAAGATGGTCTCCATTACACTACAGTGTACTTGGCCATGGGTCGAATCAGATACGGAAGCAAAATTAGACTGCTTTTAGAATGAGATTTCATCAAAGATGAATATCTCCACTGAAATCTGTATATGCAGGCAGCATGCGGCAATCTCATCCTCCGAACTGCACAGCCATAGCTGATAAAGTAGGACGACGGAAAAGAGTGTCAGGCTTGACATTTTCTCCAAAATATCAATAATAATAATAATAATAATAATAATAGGGTATGTGCAACGGTCGATTTTCTTGTACTTTTTTGTCTTTGAGTTTATTGGTAGCTTACAAATCAACTTGATACATACTGCCACCTAGTGCATTGGAGTACAAGCGCTCTCGTCTATGGAATAACGTTCCAGTACTAATGCCATATTTGTTCCTTGAATGCTGTTTTGTGTCAAATAATATTACACATGCTCAAATAAAGAATGAGGAGGAGGAAACGAGTGCTGGCCTTTTATCCCAGTTATCATGTACATTTAGGTTTTCATCTGGGTTCTATGGTGTCCTCCAAAAGCATGCTGTTAGTTAAGTTGGCTTCTCTAAGTGTGTCAATGTGGGTGTGCATATGTGTATTTTGACTAGACTGAAAATAGACTGCAGTGGACCATCAAATGTCCAGTTTAATAGGTATAGACTCCAGAGTATCCATTACCCTGAACAGGATAAAGCAGAAGAGGAGTGAATCGAGGACTGGCTTAAAATCTGCTTTTCAGGGCACAGCACAGTATATTTGGATTCAGACCTAGATATAGTTAATACTTGAGCAGATTCACTGAAAGATAACACTGGCTAGATTTGTGAAGGCATTTTAAAGCAAATTTATTTTAAAAAGATATAACTGTAATATGATTACATCTATTCTCAAATGTACCATATGCTAAGTACTTGGATTTTTCTTTAAAAAAAAAAAAAAAAGTTTTTCATATAATGCAATCACCTACTTGAAATCTGAAATCCATTCCGGATATAAAGAGGGAGTCTGTAAGTCTTCCTGATTTGATATCATATCTGTAAGGACAGCTTCCAATACTAAATATATGGTTCATCGGCACGTTTGAGATAGAGAGGGAACGTGGAAAGTTCTTTTTGGACTGAAGTACCCCTTAAGTTCCCTGTCATTCTTTTTCACCGTACTTACGATAAAGTGAGTTTGAGCCAGGGCTCAATTAAAAGTTTTAAAGCCAATCTATGCTATACCTCGAGTTGTCCTTGCCTTCTTTCCTTTACATTTAACCGGCCAGATTGAAGTGACACTTTCTATTTTCTCACTTCCTAAAAGCTTCCAAGGTTTCCGCTCCTGCCTTTTGGTCTGGTTCGAATTGAGCCAGAGCAGATGCAATAATAGCCTGTTTGGTGGAGGGAATAGAATAAGGCCTTGTATGTGAATAACTGAGGCTCTGAATTTACAATAACAGGCACAATAATAATAGTGTGTAGAGTGTTTCGAGTACGGAAAGGATTACATTCGATCCTAGACACTAAAACAGGAGTATGGTAGCAAAAAAATAGCCATGGGACATTTTCCAACCATGTGAGGACCTAATCAGGGGCATCTATGTGTTGAAGGGCATAGACCTGACACTTACTAATGTAGGGAAAAAGTAAAGGTATCAAATCAGGAGAGAGAGAGAAAAGAGTTATCTGTGTGATATTTTCCAGGAATGAGAGGACCGAGTTGGGACTCATGTGTTTGAAGTGTTTGATTGATTTTGGACAATAAAACAAGAATATAACTTGTTATTTTACAGCAATCTGTCTACCAAATAGAGGGTACCCATTTGTTCCAATAATATACCAGCTAAGCAAATAGTGAAGAATTGGATTGGACTGGATTCTGGGTACTAAATCCAAAGGGAAAAAGGAGCAACGTGATATTTTACAGTCATCTGGGGACCAAATGAGGGCTAACCATTTTTGAGAAGTGTATAGGATTAAAAGCTAAGAATATAAAATCTTTGGATTAGGTTCTGGCTACTAAAACAGGAGTGATCTAGGAAAGACGCCCCCACATGATATTTTACAGGAAAGCGGGGACCAAATTGTTATAATGTGTTACTAGCATGTAGCATTAACTACGAAGCATATAGCGAAGAATTTGATTCACGTACAGATACTTAAACAGGCCTTTCTATTGTTTATACAGTAATCCGAGAATCACATTGGGGATACACATTTATTCCAAACGTACTGTATATACGAGGGTGAGTCAAAAATTATCCGCACTCCGGTGTTTTACCAGAGTTTTCCCTTCAAGGCTCTGATCGTCCCAGTCACTGGTGTGAACTTGTTACTGTGCATCGGTTCATTTGTGACCGTGACGCGAGCAAAAATGGATACCCCGCTTGTGATTCCGCATGAAAGAAGAGCAGAGTGCAGCGATTCCTTTTTTGTGGTCTGAGGGTGTACCTTTTGGCAAAACAGCTTACACAAGAATGCATTGTAAACAGAAAGAAAATTTGTCCCAGGTTCAATTCCCATCCTAAATTCTAAGCAAGCGGCGAAGAATTGGATTTGATTGTGGCTAATGAAACCAGAGTAAGACGGGAAAGAAGGAGCAAACAAACACTTTACAGTCATCTGAGGGCCAAACGAGAGGGATCCATGTTTGACAAGTGCATAGAGTGGACAGCTACGGCACAGTAAGAACACAAGACATTGGATTGCATAACGGATGTTACAATAGGAGTAGATGTAGCCAGGTGATATTTTACAGCCATGCGAGATCCAAATCAGTTACAAATGTACATAATTAACCTGCCAAAAAAGATGGAACCGTATCCATGCCTGATGTCTGATGAGCCATCTCTTGTGGCTCTCAGTGTGTGACGTAATCTCTCGGCACACCTGCCAGTAGTATTCATCAGATCAGTGTTGAGAGGAGGTGATTGCTCAGATCCTCAATAAGTAAAAGCTGTCAATATGACTCTAATGTGCGCAACAGGACAGATCAAGCTGTAGCCTTCTAGGAAACGGCTCCATCTGTGCAATACCAGATCTTCTTTTGGTTGTTGTTGATTTGTTGACTCTCTCCTTTGTGTTACTTTCCCTTGTCAATCTTTCATGTACCATCATCCAATTCGCTCCGATTTTCCAGAGTGACAGCTATCCAGGCTTTTTAAATTAGCAGAATATCTTGCTGAGTCTCCCTGAACTCCAATCTCGTGTAATTTACACAGCCAGTCAGCTCAGCCAGCGCAATTATACCTCCGACTTCATTCTAATGATGTTCCTGCTGCTCGGGGTAGTTAGTGTGAATTGCGTTGTTACCTGCAGTGTCATTTGCGTTTGTTGTATCGTGCTTCACGTGTCATTTTAATCGAAGTGCTCTTTTCCACTTTGTATTCTTACAGATTTTTTACTACAATTACATTTATTGATTTGTCCAGAACATGCCCGATTGCCTGAGGAGTGTCTGGCAGTCTAGTGCAGGAGAAAAACTTTAGGGACATAATATTCCTTCTTTCATGCCATTGAAAATAAGTCATTACAAATATAAATAATTGGTACAACAAACAGTTGACAGTGTGAAACTCGCATTAGCATGCATCGAGTTTAAGTCTCCCCCGTAAATCTCTTGTTCTCTGAATTATAGTTGCTAGGCTAAAGCATGGATCAGAATGCAGTCAAATGGGCTGGAGAAGCTATTCTGTGAAAAGAGATTATCTACTGTAACACGAGCTCCTCCGGAGAGCACTGACTTGGAGAACAGACCAACAGCTAATTTTTTGCTACTGAGTTTGTGTAGTGTGTGCAAAACATCCCATCATCTATCTGGGTCCCTTGCCCCTAAGTGTGAACGTTAGAGCCGTGTGATTTCGTCAATTATGCAACTTAATCAGTCTTTTGTTGGATGGTTCAGTTATTACAGTAAGGTTAACGTAAAAGCCTTCAAGGGTCTAGAATTCATCAACTTGGCAGAAAATATTAACTGTTCTACTAAGTCTTCTGAAAATACTCATGTTTTATGAGAGCATCGCTTTTTTTTCTTTCTGCACTCCAGGGTCCGGGTTTGATTCCGCCCGGGCTTGGTTCCCGTCTCTGTGTGCTTGTTGGGTTTCCTCCGGGTACTCTGGTTTCCTCCCAAAGACATGCAGATTAGGCTAATTGGTGATCCCAAATCGCCCGTAGTGTGTGGGTACAGTATGTGTGTTCCCTGCGATTGACTGGCACCCTGTCCAGAGAGTACCCTGCCTTGTGCCCTAAGCCTCCTGGAATTGGCTCCAGGCTGCCCCGTGACCTTGAATACAGAATAAAGCAGTATAGTATAATAATTTTATATGAATATTTTTGTGGAATATGTTGTGGAACGAATCATCAGAGTTTCCATTATTGCTTACAGGGAAATTCACTTTGATATAGACTGCTCACAAAAATGAAGGGAACACTTAAACAACACAATGTAACTCAATTAGTCAATCACACTTCTCACTTAGGAAGAAACACTGATTGACAATCGATTTCACATGCCGTTGTGCAAATGGAATAGACAACAGGTGGAAATTATAGGCAATTAGCAAGACACCCCCAATAAAGGAGTGGTTCTGCAGGTGGTGACCACAGACCACTTGTCAGTTCCTATGCTCTCTGGCTGATGTTTTGGTCACTTTTGAATGCTCGAAAACCCACACAAGTGGCTCAGGTAGTGCAGCTCATCCAGGATGGTACATCAATGCGAGCTGTGGCAAGAAGGTTTGCTGTGTCTGTCAGCGTAGTGTCCATAGCATGAAGGCGCTACCAGGAGTCAGGCCAGTACATCAGGAGACGAGAATCTCATCCCAGAGCCCTGCAAAATCTATTGCCTCCAGCAGGCCACAAATGGGCATGTGTTTGTTCAAACGGTCAGAAATAGTCTCCATGAGGGTGGTATGAGGGCCCGCCGCGCACAGGTGAGGGTTGTGCTTACAGCCCAACACCGTGCAGGACATTTGCCATTTGGCAGAGAACACCAGGATTGGCAAATTCGCCACTGGCGCCCTGTGCTCTTCACAGATGAAAACAGGTTTGCACTAAGCACATGTGAGTCTGGAGACGACCTAGAGAATGTTCTGCTGCCTGCAACATCCTCCAGCATGACCGGTTTGGCAGTGGGTCAGTAATGATGTGGGGTGGCATATTTTGGAGGGCTGCACAACCCTCAATGTGCTCGCTAGAGGTAGTCTGACTGCAATTAGGTACCGAGATGAGATCCTCAGACCCCTTGTGAGACCATATGCCGGTGCGGTTGGCCTTCAGTTCCTCCTAATGCAAGACAATGCTAGACCTCCTGTGGATGAAGTGTGTCAGAAGTTCCTGCAAGACGAAGGCATCAATGCTATGGACCTGCCCACCCTTTCCCCAGACCTGAATCTAATTGAGCACACGTGACATCAAGTTTTCGCTCCATCCACCAACGGCACATTGCACCCGAGATGGATGCTTTTGCCACCTCATCAGGAGCATGCCCAGGCATTGTAGGGAGGTCATACAGGCACGTGGAGGCCACACACACACTACTGAGCCTCATTTTGACTTGTTTTAAGGACATTACATCCAAAGTTGGATTAGCATGTTGTGTGTTTTTCCACTTCACTTTTGAGTGTGACTCTAAATCCAGACTTCCATGGGTTAATAAATTTGATTTCCATTGATCATTTTTTTGTGTGATTTTGTTGTCAGCACATTCATCTATGAAAACAACAATGTATTTAATAAGACTATTTCATTCATTCAGATCTAGGATGTGTTCTTCTAGAGTTCCCTTTATTTTTTTGAGCAGTCTATTACAAGCACACTTCCAGAATGAATTATGCTTGCAATCAAATGTTTAACTGTGTATGTTTATTTCAAAAAGCAGCATAACTTTAAGTAGCTTCTGACATTTCAAAACCTGTAAGAAATATAGCTACTTGAGACAACTCAGACAATAAACAATAGTGCTATTGAGTCAAATCAAAGTGGGGAAAATTAAAAATTAGGTTGCAGATTTGTACACATTTGTGTGTGCACATCTCAGCATAAGTCTAGAAAAAGTTTCAGAAAAAGTCTTATGTATGAAGGTGCAGACCACCTGTTGGGTAAAGCGTTTGGTCACGGCAGACGAGGAAGGATGAAGGTTAAACAGAGCGGAATTAACTCAGCAGGTGTGTGTGTGTGTGTGTGTGTGTGTGTGTGTGTGTGTGTGTGTGTGTGTGTTCAGACGTGGTGTAGACGTACCCTCAGCTGCACTCGTCATTACCATGACATCACGTTTAGATCCCGTACTTGCGTATTCGCTTCTCATCTTCTCAGTTTTCCTTGCAGTCACATCACAGTGTCAGCTAACAGCGTGATGACATGAAGATCAAAAAACATCAACTGTGACTCAACATTTCTCTGATGTGTGTGTGTGTGTGTGTGTGTGTGTGTGTGTGTGTGTGTGAAATCAGAGAATGCCTTCAACACACACCTGCAACTAAATGACCCACTGGCTGAAATCCTTGGAACAGTTCCTCTCCCACACACAGATGCGCTCTCTCTCTCTCTCACACACACACACACACACACACACACACACACACACACACACACACACACACACTTCCAATTACTGCAATTACTCTTACACACCTACGTCAGTCTATCTTTCCATTTATAGGTCTTCCCATGTCTGTCTATCTGTTTCTATAACTCATCCTGTCTGTCCTCTTATCTCTTGTTCTGTTCAGTCATCTCTTTGTTAGGTTCGTTCACCCCTCTGTCTACACATCTGTCTCTCTACACATCTGTCTCTCTACACATCTGTCTCTCTACACATCTGTCTGTCCCTCTTTCCACCTGCCCGTCTGTCAGTCTATGTCTCCGTCTCTCCGTCTTCCTCTGTGCGGTGTAAACCCTGGACTCTCCTCTCTAACGGCAGGCGTGCGTGAGATCGCCGATGATGGTTGTTGCCATGGCGACCGTGAAGTCAGAAACATAAAGGCTCATCATCTCTGCTGTAACGACGCAGGAAGCCCACTGAATAAACGTTCTGTTTTACACATCTACTAATGTTTACTATCTCTCCTGCTGACACACACACACACACACACACACACACACACACACACACACACACACACATTGCTTAAATACAAACCCTAATAAACATTACGTAAGTTTATTAGTCTTCGCACAGTTTCCGATCCCACCTCTGCTGCTTCCGTCATGTGTTTGTGTGTGTGTTTGTGTGTGTGTGTGAGAGATCCTCTCTCCGGACTCCTCAGCTCTTTACCATGGAGGTGCTCTTGAAGAACACGTTGTTGCAGATGGAGGAGAACAGCCTCAGGCTCTCCTGCAGCCGGTTCTGGAGAGAAGAACACAACAGTAAGTACAGCTCATCCCCGACTTACAAACAAGTTGCGTTCCAGGAGCACGTTCGTTCGTAAGTCCGATTTGTTCTCATGTCCGACAATGTGAGTCTTATACGCCTCTGACATGAATATACAATGTAAATCACACCAATCCATCTGACTAGAGCTCTGTCCCCACACTGCCATCATGTGGCCGGAAAACTGTAACCGCACCTAAGGAAAGGAATGTCACGAGTCAGATGTGGCCGTGTAGCGCCTTTAAATCACGAGGGGAATCCCAGACGCCATTTTGTCTCAGAGCTGTTTGACTGTGATTTTCCTGAAATTAGGATTATTCACCATCAGGACAGATTTACAGGACAGACACACACACACACACACACATACATATAATATACCGAACTTCAGACATTTTATACATTCACTCACACACTGAAAATATTGTATATAATAGTAAATATTGGTATCTGGTGCACTGCAGTGTCTATTTTTTGTACGATACACGTGAGCTACTTCCGTGATCTGTTCTCGCGTTCCCTTCGCATCTGTAGAAATCCGTAACTTGAATGTTCGTAAGTCTGGAACGATCTGTAATAAAGACGTGAAATTGAAACCTCGGACTGTTGCACAGACTCCTTCCATACTTTACTTACTGGTAATGAGAAAATGTCTCCACATCACTGATTACTTTCATTTCGAGCATCTGCCTGTGAACGAGCTGAAACGAGCGCGTTAATATCAGCCTTTGCGCTGTGGTCCGAGCGACCGGATCAGAGGCGTGCATGCTCATCGTAACGCGTTAACGTGCTAATGTGGCGACAGGTCCGGAGTGGGCGTGGCTCTCACCATGGAAGGATCCTCTATGAGGGTCATGTCGTACCCGCTCAGGGAGACGACAAACAGCACGGCCCTGACGTCCTCGAAGCAGCTGATCCACTTCCTCCTCTCCGTCCGCTGGCCGCCGACGTCATACAGCCTGCGGTGGGACGAGAAATTATGGGATGTGCAAATCAGCAGAAGCAGTGTGATTATTACTCGAGCGGATACGAACTATTCAGGTTTGTGATTTATTATTCCAAAAAAAAAAAAAAAACATCACAAAGAATCTTTTTCGGCTCACAAAAACAAATACAGCCGCCCCCCCCCCCCCTCCCCCCCTCCACTTTATATCTCCTCGATCGCACACGAGTGTCGCTGGGCCACTTCGTCTCTCGGCCTCAATCAGGAGAGATATATCTCAGAGCGGAGGGGTGCGCAGGTGACCGCGCGTGAAAAGGTCACTCCACACTCAGAGCGCTCTTTCTCATTTCCTCTTCCTCCTCCTGTACACGTCTGCCACGGGCGGGAACGCACACACACACACACACACACACACACACACACACACACACAGAGAACGGCTGCACAGGGAAAGCTAAAGCAGCGCTTCACCTAATGAAACAATATATCTGTGTCCACACACGCACCGAACCTGTCGTGATGTGTGTTTAATACGGACACGCGAACACACTGCGCTACTGTAGTCTCTCTGTTTCATACATTTTATTATTAAACATTATATACTGTATTATAAAACACAACCACAGAAACGCAGGAAAATAGTGTGCGAGTGTTTTAATGGGCGTTCTAAGAGTAATTATCCTGCTTCTGTGAGACCCTACATACCCTGTGTGTGTGTGTGTGTGTGTGTGTGTGTGTGTGTGGAGTCACTAAAAGAACAGAGGAGGACGAGAACAGAGGAGACGCGCTGAGAATAATTTACATACGTCTGAAATCACTCATAACACTCGGCAGAAGTGTGTGTATAATACGACAGTTTAATAACGCAAATGTCACACACACACACACACACACACACACACACACACACACGGTACTGAGGGACAGACTCACAGCTCTAAGCTTTATAAATCTACTATATCATCTTTTATTATTAATACAGTCTGAGTAATAACAGTGTTACTGGGGGTTAGGATCACACACACACGCGCGTGCGCGCGCACACACACACACACACACACACACACTCACACACAGACACACATGCGCATTACAACCTAAAACTTTCCTCTAAAACACGAACTATTCAACTGTTCAGACTTGTGCTGCGTTCTCTGAGTAATGACGGAGAGTGTGACTGTGCAGAGTGAGATACACAAAATGAGACAGAGTGAGACGAACAGAATTAGACAGTGAGACTGGAGGAGAAGTAAAGTAGACATAGTGCGACAGAGAGAGATCGCAAGATGGAAAGATAAACAATGTGAGAAAGACAGTCAGACTGAGAGGGTGGGACAGGCAGGTTAAGTCAGAGTGAGACATACAGTGAGACAGAATAAGACATGAGTGAGATAGACAGAGTGAGACGGTCAAACTTGGACACATAAGACTAAGTGAGATTCAGGTAAACAGTGAGACAGCACGGGACAGAGTAACTCAA
>QNUK01001939.1:0-19073 GCA_013621035.1 Clarias magur
TGCTAAGCAGATCTGGTCCTGGTCAGTGCATGGATGGGTGACTGCATATGACAACCAGGTGCTGTGAGCTTTTCAGTTTAATTCCTAATATAGTTTTTTTTTTTAAATAAAATTTGTAAAAAATCATTTCTATTGTTCAAATAGGCCTCTTTTCAACCTAGCTTCCACCTACAGGCTCACCAGTCAGGTGGTCCCCCACCTTGTCTGATCTTGGATGCTAAGCAGGTCTGGTCCTGGTCAGTGCTTGGATGGGAGACTGCATATGACAACCAGGTGCTGTGAGCTTTTCTGCTTTATTCCCTCATAGTTTTTTTTTTTTTTTTTTTTTTTAAATAAAATTTGTAAGAAATCATTTCTATTGTTCAAATAGGCCTCTTTTCAACCTAGCTTCCACCTACAGACTCACCAGTCAGCTGGTCCCCCACCTTGTCTGATCTTGGATGCTAAGCAGGTCTGGTCCTGGTCAGTGCTTGGATGGGAGACTGCATATGACAACCAGGTGCTGTGAGCTTTTCAGTTTTATTCCTCATATAGTGTTTTTTTTTTCTTTTAATAAAATTTGTAAAAAATCATTTCTATTGTTCAAATAGGCCTCTTTTCAACCTAGCTTCCACCTACAGGCTCACCAGTCAGGTGGTCCCCTACCTTGTCTGATCTTGAATGCTAAGCAGGGTCGGTCCTGGTCAGTGTTTGGATGGGAGACTGCATATGACAACCAGGTGCTGTGAGCTTTTCAGTTTAATTCCTCATATAGTTTTTTTTTTTAAATAAAATTTGTAAAAAAATCATTTCTATTGTTCAAATAGGCCTCTTTTCAACCTAGCTTCCACCTACAGGCTCACCAGTCAGGTGGTCCCCTACCTTGTTTGATCTTGGATGCTAAGCAGGGTCTGTCCTGGTCAGTGCTTGGATGGGAGACTGCATATGACAACCAGGTGCTGTGAGCTTTTCAGTTTTATTCCTCATAGAGTTTTTTTTTTTTTTTTTTTTTTGTAAAAAATCATTTCTATTGTTCAAATAGGCCTCTTTTCAACCTAGCTTCCACCTACAGGCTCACCAGTCAGGTGGTCCCCCACCTTGTCTGCTCTTGGATGCTAAGCAGGGTCGGTCCTGGTCAGTGCTTGGATGGGAGACCGCATATGACAACCAGGTGCTGTGAGCTTTTCGGTTTTATTCCTCATATAGTTTTTTTTTTTCTTAATAAAATTCATAAAAAATCATTTCTATTGTTCAAATAGGCCTCTTTTCAACCTAGCTTCCACCTACAGGCTCACCAGTCAGGTGGTCCCCCACCTTGTCTGATCTTGGATGCTAAGCAGGTCTGGTCCTGGCCAGTCCTTGGATGGGAGACTGCATATGACAACCAGGTGCTGTGAGCTTTTCAGTTTTATTCCTCATATAGTTTTTTTTTTTTAAATAAAATTTGTAAAAAATCATTTCTATTGTTCAAATAGGCCTCTTTTCAACCTAGCTTCCACCTACAGGCTCACCAGTCAGGTGGTCCTCCACCTTGTCTGATTGTGGATGCTAAGCAGGGTCGGTCCTGGTCAGTGCTTGGATGGGAGACCGCATATGACAACCAGGTGCTGTGATCTTTTCAGTTTTATTCCTCATATAGTTTTTTTTTTAAATAAAATTCATAAAAAATCATTTCTATTGTTCAAATAGGCCTCTTTTCAACCTAGCTTCCACCTGAGCTCACCAGTCAGGTGGTCCCACCTTGTCTGATTGTGGATGCTAAGCAGGGTAGGTCCTGGTCAGTGCTTGGATGGGGGCCATATGACAACCAGGTGCTGTGATCTTTTCAGTTTATTCTCATATAGTATTTTTTTTTTTTTTTTTAAATAAAATTCATAAAAATCATTTCTATTGTTCAAATGGGCTCTTTTCAACCTAGCTTCCACCTACAGGCTCACCAGTCAGGTGGTCCCCCACCTGTTGTCTGCTCTTGGATGCTAAACGCAGGGTCGGTCCTGGTCTAGTGATGCTTGGATGGGAACTAGCATATGACAACCAGGTGCTGTGATCTTTTCAGTTTTATTCCTCATATAGTTTTTTTTTTTTTTTTTTTTTTTTAAAAATAAAATTCATAAAAATCATTTCTATTGTTCAAATAGGCCTCTTTTCAACCTAGGTTCCACCCACAGGCTCACCAGTCAGGTGGTCCCCACCTTGTCTGTTCTTGGATGCTAAGCAGGGTCGGTCCTGGTCAGTGCTTGGATGGGGAGGCCATATGACAACCAGGTGCTGTGATCTTTCAGTTTTATTCTCATATAGTTTTTTTTTTTTTTTTTTATAAAATTTGTAAAAAATCATTTCTATTGTTCAAATAGGCCTCTTTTCAACCTAGCTTCCACCTACAGGCTCACCAGTCAGGTGGTCCACCACCTTGTCTGATCTTGGATGCTAAGCAGGGTCGGTCCTGGTCAGTGCTTGGATGGGAGACTGCATATGACAACCAGGTGCTGTGAGCTTTTCAGTTTTATTCCTCATATAGTTTTTTTTTTTTTTTTTTTTAAAAATTTGTAAAAAATCATTTCTATTGTTCAAATAGGCCTCTTTTCAACCTAGCTTCCACCTACAGGCTCACCAGTCAGGTGGTCCCCACCTTGTCTGATCTTGGATGCTAAGCAGGCTCGGTCCTGGTCAGTGCTTGGATGGGAGACTGCATATGACAACCAGGTGCTGTGAGCTTTTCAGTTTTATTCCTCATATAGTTGTTTTTTTTTTTTTTTTTTAAAAATTGTAAAAAATCATTTCTATTGTTCAAATAGGCCTCTTTTCAACCTAGCTTCCACCTACAGGCTCACCAGTCAGGTGGTCCCCCACCTTGTCTGATCTTGGATGCTAAGCAGGTCGGTCCTGGTCAGTGCTTGGATGGGAGACTGCATATGACAACCAGGTGCTGTGAGCTTTTCAGTTTATTTCCTCATATAGTTTTTTTTTTTTATAAAATTTGTAAAAAATCATTTCTATTGTTCAAATAGGCCTCTTTTCAACCTAGCTTCCACCTACAGGCTCACCAGTCAGGTGGTCCCCTACCTTGTCTGATCTTGGATGCTAAGCAGGGTCTGTCCTGGTCAGTGCTTGGATGGGAGACTGCATATGACAACCAGGTGCTGTGAGCTTTTCAGTTTTATTCCTCATATAGTTTTTTTTTTTTTTTTTTTTTTTAAATAAAATTTGTAAAAAATCATTTCTATTGTTCAAATAGGCCTCTTTTCAACCTAGCTTCCACCTACAGGCTCACCAGTCAGGTGGTCCCCCACCTTGTCTGATCTTGGATGCTAAGCAGGTCTGGTCCTGGTCAGTGCTTGGATGGGAGACTGCATATGACAACCAGGTGCTGTGAGCTTTTCAGTTTTATTCCTCATATAGTTTTTTTTTTTTTTTAATAAAATTTGTAAAAAATCATTTCTATTGTTCAAATAGGCCTCTTTTCAACCTAGCTTCCACCTACAGGCTCACCAGTCAGGTGGTCCCCCACCTTGTCTGATCTTGGATGCTAAGCAGGTCTGGTCCTGGTCAGTGCTTGGATGGGAGACTGCATATGACAACCAGGTGCTGTGAGCTTTTCAGTTTTATTCCTCATATAGTTTTTTTTTTTTTTTTTTAATAAAAATTTGTAAAAAATCATTTCTATTGTTCAAATAGGCCTCTTTTCAACCTAGCTTCCACCTACAGGCTCACCAGTCAGGTGGTCCCCCACCTTGTCTGATCTTGGATGCTAAGCAGGTCTGGTCCTGGTCAGTGCTTGGATGGGAGACTGCATATGACAACCAGGTGCTGTGAGCTTTTCAGTTTTATTCCTCATATAGTTTTTTTTTTTTAAATAAAATTGTAAAAAAATCATTTCTATTGTTCAAATAGGCCTCTTTTCAACCTAGCTTCCACCTACAGGCTCACCAGTCAGGTGGTCCCCACCTTGTCTGATCTTGGATGCTAAGCAGGTCTGGTCCTGGTCAGTGCTTGGATGGGAGACTGCATATGACAACCAGGTGCTGTGAGCTTTTCAGTTTTATTCCTCATATAGTTTTTTTTTTTTTTTTTTTTAAATAAAATTTGTAAAAAATCATTTCTATTGTTCAAATAGGCCTCTTTCAACCTAGCTTCCACCTACAGGCTCACCAGTCAGGTGGTCCCCCACCTTGTCTGATCTTGGATGCTAAGCAGGTCTGGTCCTGGTCAGTGCTTGGATGGGAGACTGCATATGACAACCAGGTGCTGTGAGCTTTTCAGTTTTATTCCTCATATAGTTTTTTTTTTTTTTATAAAATTTGTAAAAAATCATTTCTATTGTTCAAATAGGCCTCTTTTCAACCTAGCTTCCACCTACAGGCTCACCAGTCAGGTGGTCCCCCACCTTGTCTGATCTTGGATGCTAAGCAGGTCTGGTCCTGGTCAGTGCTTGGATGGGAGACTGCATATGACAACCAGGTGCTGTGAGCTTTTCAGTTTAATTCCTCATATAGTTTTTTTTTTTAAATAAAATTTGTAAAAAATCATTTCTATTGTTCAAATAGGCCTCTTTTCAACTTAGCTTCCACCTACAGGCTCACCAGTCAGGTGGTCCCCCACCTTGTCTGATCTTGGATGCTAAGCAGGTCTGGTCCTGGTCAGTGCTTGGATGGGAGACTACATATGACAACCAGGTGCTGTGAGCTTTTTTTTTTTTTTCAGTTTAATTCCTCATATAGTTTTTTTTAAAATAAAATTTGTAAAAAAATCATTTCTATTGTTCAAATAGGCCTCTTTTTCAACCTAGCTTCCACCTACAGGCTCACCAGTCAGGTGGTCCCCCTACCTGTCTGATCTTGGATACTTCAAGCAGGTGGGTCCCTGGTCAGTGCTTGGATGGGGAGACTGCATATGACAACCAGGTGCTGTGAGCTTTTTCAGTTCCCCATTCCTCATATAGGTTTTTTTTTTTTTAAATAAAATTCATAAAAAATCATTTCTATTGTTCAAATAGGCCTCTTTTCAACCTAGCTTCCACCTAAAGGCTTGCCAGTCAGGTGGTCCTCCACCTTGTCTGATTGTGGATGCTAAGCAGGGTTGGTCCTGGTCAGTGCTTGGATGGGAGACCGCATATGACAACCAGGTGCTGTGATCTTTTCAGTTTTATTCCTCATATAGTTTTTTTTTTTTTTTTAATAAAATTCATAAAAAATCATTTTTTTTTTTCAAATAGGCCTCTTTTCAACCTAGCTTCCACCTACAGGCTCACCAGTCAGGTGGTCCCCCACCTTGTCTGCTCTTGGATGCTAAGCAGGGTCGGTCCTGGTCAGTGCTTGGATGGGAGACCGCATATGACAACCAGGTGCTGTGAGCTTTTCGGTTTTATTCCTCATATAGTTTTTTTTTTTTTTTTCTTAATAAAATTCATAAAAAATCATTTCTATTGTTCAAATAGGCCTCTTTTCAACCTAGCTTCCACCTACAGGCTCACCAGTGAGGTGGTCCCCCACCTTGTCTGCTCTTGGATCCTAAGCAGGGTCGGTCCTGGTCAGTGCTTGGATGAGGCTGCATATGACAACCAGGTGCTGTGAGCTTTCAGTTTAATTCCTCATATAGTTTTTTTTAATAAAATTTGTAAAAAATCATTTCTATTGTTCAAATAGGCCTCTTTTCAACCTAGCTTCCACCTACAGGCTCACCAGTCAGGTGGTCCACCACCTTGTCTGATCTTGGATGCTAAGCAGGGTCGGTCCTGGTCAGTGCTTGGATGGGAGACTGCATATGACAACCAGGTGCTGTGAGCTTTTCAGTTTAATTCCTCATATAGTTTTTTTTTTTTAATAAAATTTGTAAAAAATCATTTCTATTGTTCAAATAGGCCTCTTTTCAACCTAGCTTCGACCTACAGGCTCACCAGTCAGGTGGCCCCCCACATTGTCTGCTCTTGGATGCTAAGCAGGGTCGGTCCTGGTCAGTGCTTGGATGGGGGACCGCATATGACAACCAGGTGCTGTGAGCTTTCAGTTTTATTCCTCATATGGGTTTTTTTTTAAATAAAATTAATAAAAAATCATTTCTATTGTTCAAATAGGCCTCTTTTCAACCTAGCTTCCACCTACAGGCTCACCAGTCAGGTGGTCCTCCACCTTGTCTGATTGTGGATGCTAAGCAGGGTCGGTCCTGGTCAGTGCTTGGATGGGAGACCGCATATGACAACCAGGTGCTGTGATCTTTTCAGTTTTATTCCTCATATAGTTATTATTTTTTTTTTTAATAAAATTCATAAAAATCATTTCTATTGTTCAAATAGGCCTCTTTTCAACCTAGCTTCCACCTACAGGCTCACCAGTCAGGTGGTCCCACACCTTGTCTGTTCTTGGATGCTAAGCAGGGTTGGTCCTGGTCAGTGCTTGGATGGGAGACCGCATATGACAACCAGGTGCTGTGATCTTTTCAGTTTTATTTCTCATATAGTTTTTTTTTTTTTTTTAATAAAATTCATAAAAAATCATTTCTATTGTTCAAATAGGCCTCTTTTCAACCTAGCTTCCACCTACAGGCTCACCAGTCAGGTGGTCCTCCACCTTGTCTGATTGTGGATGCTAAGCAGGGTCGGTCCTGGTCAGTGCTTGGATGGGGGACTGCATATGACAATATGGTGCTGTGAGCTTTTTCAGTTTATTCCCTCTTATAGGTTTTTTTTTTGTTTTAAATAAAATTTGTAAAAATGCGTTTGTTCAAATAGGCCCTCTTTCAGCTAGCTTCCACCTACAGGCTCACCAGTCCAGGTGGTCCCCCCACCTTGTCTGATCTTGGATCTAAGCAGGTCTGGTCTGGTCAGTGCTTGGATGGAGACTGCATATGACAACCAGGTGCTGTGAGCTTTTCAGTTTTATTCCTCATATAGTTTTTTTTTTTTTTTTTTAATAAAATTTGTAAAAAATCATTTCTATTGTTCAAATAGGCCTCTTTTCAACCTAGCTTCCACCTACAGGCTCACCAGTCAGGTGGTCCCCCACCTTGTCTGATCTTGGATGCTAAGCAGGTCTGGTCCTGGTCAGTGCTTGGATGGGAGACTGCATATGACAACCAGGTGCTGTGAGCTTTTCAGTTTAATTCCTCATATAGTTTTTTTTTTTTTAATAAAATTTGAAAAAAATCATTTCTATTGTTCAAATAGGCCTCTTTTCAACCTAGCTTCCACCTACAGGCTCACCAGTCAGGTGGTCCCCTACCTTGTTTGATCTTGGATGCTAAGCAGGGTCGGTCCTGGTCAGTGCTTGGATGGGAGACTGCATATGACAACCAGGTGCTATGAGCTTTTCAGTTTATTTCCTCATATAGTTTTTTTTTTTTTTTTTATAAAATTTGTAAAAAATCATTTCTATTGTTCAAATAGGCCTCTTTTCAACCTAGCTTCCACCTACAGGCTCACCAGTCAGGTGGTCCTCCACCTACAGGCTCACCAGTCAGGTGGTCCTCCACCTTGTCTGATTGTGGATGCTAAGCAGGGTCGTTCCTGGTCAGTGCTTGGATGGGAGACCGCATATGACAACCAGGTGCTGTGATCTTTTCAGTTTTATTCCTCATATGGGTTTTTTTTTTTTTTTTTTTAAATAAAATTCATAAAAAATCATTTCTATTGTTCAAATAGGCCTCTTTTCAACCTAGCTTCCACCTACAGGCTCACCAGTCAGGTGGTCCCCCACCTTGTCTGATCTTGGATGCTAAACAGGTCTGGTCCTGGTCAGTGCTTGGATGGGAGACTGCATATGACAACCAGGTGCTGTGAGCTTTTCAGTTTTATTCCTCATATAGGTTTTTTTTTTTTTAAATAAAATTTGTAAAAAATCGTTTCTATTGTTCAAATAGGCCTCTTTTCAACCTAGCTTCCACCTACAGGCTCACCAGTCAGGTGGTCCCCCACCTTGTCTGATCTTGGATGCTAAGCAGGTCTGGTCCTGGTCAGTGCTTGGATGGGAGACTGCATATGACAACCAGGTGCTGTGAGCTTTTCAGTTTTATTCCTCATATAGGTTTTTTTTTTTTTAAATAAAATTTGTAAAAAATCGTTTCTATTGTTCAAATAGGCCTCTTTTCAACCTAGCTTCCACCTACAGGCTCACCAGTCAGGTGGTCCCCCACCTTGTCTGATCTTGGATGCTAAGCAGGTCTGGTCCTGGTCAGTGCTTGGATGGGAGACTGCATATGACAACCAGGTGCTGTGAGCTTTTCAGTTTTATTCCTCATATAGGTTTTTTTTTTTTTAAATAAAATTTGTAAAAAATCGTTTCTATTGTTCAAATAGGCCTCTTTTCAACCTAGCTTCCACCTACAGGCTCACCAGTCAGGTGGTCCCCCACCTTGTCTGATCTTGGATGCTAAGCAGGTCTGGTCCTGGTCAGTGCTTGGATGGGAGACTGCATATGACAACCAGGTGCTGTGAGCTTTTCAGTTTTATTCCTCATATAGGTTTTTTTTTTTTTAAATAAAATTTGTAAAAAATCGTTTCTATTGTTCAAATAGGCCTCTTTTCAACCTAGCTTCCACCTACAGGCTCACCAGTCAGGTGGTCCCCCACCTTGTCTGATCTTGGATGCTAAGCAGGTCTGGTCCTGGTCAGTGCTTGGATGGGAGACTGCATATGACAACCAGGTGCTGTGAGCTTTTCAGTTTTATTCCTCATATAGGTTTTTTTTTTTTTAAATAAAATTTGTAAAAAATCGTTTCTATTGTTCAAATAGGCCTCTTTTCAACCTAGCTTCCACCTACAGGCTCACCAGTCAGGTGGTCCCCCACCTTGTCTGATCTTGGATGCTAAGCAGGTCTGGTCCTGGTCAGTGCTTGGATGGGAGACTGCATATGACAACCAGGTGCTGTGAGCTTTTCAGTTTTATTCCTCATATAGGTTTTTTTTTTTTTAAATAAAATTTGTAAAAAATCGTTTCTATTGTTCAAATAGGCCTCTTTTCAACCTAGCTTCCACCTACAGGCTCACCAGTCAGGTGGTCCCCCACCTTGTCTGATCTTGGATGCTAAGCAGGTCTGGTCCTGGTCAGTGCTTGGATGGGAGACTGCATATGACAACCAGGTGCTGTGAGCTTTTCAGTTTTATTCCTCATATAGGTTTTTTTTTTTTTAAATAAAATTTGTAAAAAATCGTTTCTATTGTTCAAATAGGCCTCTTTTCAACCTAGCTTCCACCTACAGGCTCACCAGTCAGGTGGTCCCCCACCTTGTCTGATCTTGGATGCTAAGCAGGTCTGGTCCTGGTCAGTGCTTGGATGGGAGACTGCATATGACAACCAGGTGCTGTGAGCTTTTCAGTTTTATTCCTCATATAGGTTTTTTTTTTTTTAAATAAAATTTGTAAAAAATCGTTTCTATTGTTCAAATAGGCCTCTTTTCAACCTAGCTTCCACCTACAGGCTCACCAGTCAGGTGGTCCCCCACCTTGTCTGATCTTGGATGCTAAGCAGGTCTGGTCCTGGTCAGTGCTTGGATGGGAGACTGCATATGACAACCAGGTGCTGTGAGCTTTTCAGTTTTATTCCTCATATAGGTTTTTTTTTTTTTAAATAAAATTTGTAAAAAATCATTTCTATTGTTCAAATAGGCCTCTTTTCAACCTAGCTTCCACCTACAGGCTCACCAGTCAGGTGGTCCCCCACCTTGTCTGATCTTGGATGCTAAGCAGGTCTGGTCCTGGTCAGTGCTTGGATGGGAGACTGCATATGACAACCAGGTGCTGTGAGCTTTTCAGTTTTATTCCTCATATAGGTTTTTTTTTTTTTAAATAAAATTTGTAAAAAATCGTTTCTATTGTTCAAATAGGGCTCTTTTCAACCTAGCTTCCACCTACAGGCTCACCAGTCAGGTGGTCCCCCACCTTGTCTGATCTTGGATGCTAAGCAGGTCTGGTCCTGGTCAGTGCTTGGATGGGAGACTGCATATGACAACCAGGTGCTGTGAGCTTTTCAGTTTTATTCCTCATATAGGTTTTTTTTTTTTTAAATAAAATTTGTACAAAATCGTTTCTATTGTTCAAATAGGCCTCTTTTCAACCTAGCTTCCACCTACAGGCTCACCAGTCAGGTGGTCCCCTACCTTGTCTGATCTTGAATGCTAAGCAGGGTCGGTCCTGGTCAGTGCTTGGATGGGAGACTGCATATGACAACCAGGTGCTGTGAGCTTTTCAGTTTAATTCCTCATATAGTTTTTTTTTTTAAATAAAATTTGTAAAAAAATCATTTCTATTGTTCAAATAGGCCTCTTTTCAACCTAGCTTCCACCTACAGGCTCACCAGTCAGGTGGTCCCCCACCTTGTCTGATCTTGGATGCTAAGCAGGTCTGGTCCTGGTCAGTGCTTGGATGGGAGACTGCATATGACAACCAGGTGCTGTGAGCTTTTCAGTTTTATTCCTCATATAGGTTTTTTTTTTTTTAAATAAAATTTGTAAAAAAATCGTTTCTATTGTTCAAATAGGCCTCTTTTCAACCTAGCTTCCACCTACAGGCTCACCAGTCAGGTGGTCCCCCACCTTGTCTGATCTTGGATGCTAAGCAGCGTCGGTCCTGGCCAGTCCTTGGATGGGAGACTGCATATGACAACCAGGTGCTGTGAGCTTTTCAGTTTTATTCCTCATATAGTTTTTTTTTTTTTAAATAAAATTTGTAAAAAATCATTTGTATTGTTCAAATAGGCCTCTTTTCAACCTAGCTTCCACCTACAGGCTCACCAGTCAGGTGGTCCCCCACCTTGTCTGATCTTGAATGCTAAGCAGGGTCGGTCCTGGTCAGTGCATGGATGGGAGACTGCATATGACAACCAGGTGCTGTGAGCTTTTCAGTTTAATTCCTCATATAGTTTTTTTTTTTAATAAAATTTGTAAAAAATAATTTCTATTGTTCAAATAGGCCTCTTTTCAACCTAGCTTCCACCTACAGGCTCACCAGTCAGGTGGTCCCCCACCTTGTCTGATCTTGGATGCTAAGCAGGTCTGGTCCTGGTCAGTGCTTGGATGGGAGACTGCATATGACAACCAGGTGCTGTGAGCTTTTCAGTTTAATTCCTCATATAGTTTTTTTTTTTTAATAAAATTTGTAAAAAAATCATTTCTATTGTTCAAATAGGCCTCTTTTCAACCTAGCTTCCACCTACAGGCTCACCAGTCAGGTGGTCCCCTACCTTGTCTGATCTTGGATGCTAAGCAGGGTCGGTCCTGGTCAGTGCTTGGATGGGAGACTGCATATGACAACCAGGTGCTATGAGCTTTTGAGTTTAATTCCTCATATAGTTTTTTTTTTTTTTAATAAAATTTGTAAAAAATCATTTCTATTGTTCAAATAGGCCTCTTTTCAACCTAGCTTCCACCTACAGGCTCACCAGTCAGGTGGTCCCCCACCTTGTCTGATCTTGGATGCTAAGCAGGTCTGGTCCTGGTCAGTGCTTGGATGGGAGACTGCATATGACAACCAGGTGCTGTGAGCTTTTCAGTTTTATTCCTCATATAGTTTTTTTTTTTTAAATAAAATTTGTAAAAGATCATTTCTATTTTTCAAATAGGCCTCTTTTCAACCTAGCTTCCACCTACAGGCTCACCAGTCAGGTGGTCCACCACCTTGTCTGATCTTGGATGCTAAGCAGGTCTGGTCCTGGTCAGTGCATGGATGGGAGACTGCATATGACAACCAGGTGCTGTGAGCTTTTCAGTTTAATTCCTCATATAGTTTTTTTTTTTTTAAATAAAATTTGTAAAAAATCATTTCCATTGTTCAAATAGGCCTCTTTTCAACCTAGCTTCCACCTACAGGCTCACCAGTCAGGTGGTCCACCACCTTGTCTGATCTTGGATGCTAAGCAGGTCTGGTCCTGGTCAGTGCATGGATGGGAGACTGCATATGACAACCAGGTGCTGTGAGATTTTCAGTTTAATTCCTAATATAGTTTTTTTTTTAAATAAAATTTGTAAAAAATCATTTCTATTGTTCAAATAGGCCTCTTTTCAACCTAGCTTCCACCTACAGGCTCACCAGTCAGGTGGTCCCCTACCTTGTCTGATCTTGAATGCTAAGCAGGGTCGGTCCTGGTCAGTGCTTGGATGGGAGACTGCATATGACAACCAGGTGCTATGAGCTTTTCAGTTTATTTCCTCATATAGTTTTTTTTTTTTTTTAATAAAATTTGTAAAAAATCATTTCTATTGTTCAAATAGGCCTCTTTTCAACCTAGCTTCCACCTACAGGCTCACCAGTCAGGTGGTCCCCTACCTTGTCTGATCTTGGATGCTAAGCAGGTCTGGTCCTGGTCAGTGCTTGGATGGGAGACTGCATATGACAACCAGGTGCTATGAGCTTTTCAGTTTTATTCCTCATATAGTTTTTTTTTTTTTTTTTTAATAAAATTCATAAAAAATCATTTCTATTGTTCAAATAGGCCTCTTTTCAACCTAGCTTCCACCTACAGGCTCACCAGTCAGGTGGTCCACCACCTTGTCTGATCTTGGATGCTAAGCAGGGTCGGTCCTGGTCAGTGCTTGGATGGGAGACTGCATATGACAACCAGGTGCTATGAGCTTTTCAGTTTATTTCCTCATATAGTTCTTTTTTTTTTTTTATAAAATTTGTAAAAAATCATTTCTATTGTTCAAATAGGCCTCTTTTCAACCTAGTTTCCACCTACAGGCTCACTAAACAGGGGTGGTCCACCAATCTTGTCTGATCTTGATGCTACAGGTCTGGTCCTGGTCAGTGCATGATGGGAGACTGCATATGACAACCAGGTGCTGCATTTTCAGTTTAATTCCCTCATGTTTTTTTTTTTTTAATAAAATTTGTAAAAATCATTTATTGTTCATTGTGGCCTCTTTTCACCTAGCTTCCACCTACAGGCTCACCAGTCAGGTGTCCCCTACCTTGTCTGGATCTTGGATGCTACAGGGTCGGTCCTGGTCAGTGCTTGGATGGGAGATCATGACAACCAGGTGCTGTGAGCTTTTCAGTTTTATTCCTCATATAGGTTTTTTTTTTTTTAAATAAAATTTGTAAAAAATCATTTCTATTGTTCAAATAGGCCTCTTTTCAACCTAGCTTCCACCCACAGGCTCACCAGTCAGGTGGTCCACCACCTTGTCTGATCTTGGATGCTAAGCAGGTCTGGTCCTGGTCAGTGCATGGATGGGAGACTGCATATGACAACCAGGTGCTGTGAGCTTTTCAGTTTAATTCCTCATATAGTTTTTTTTTTTTTAATCAAATTTGTAAAAAATCATTTCTATTGTTCAAATAGGCCTCTTTTCAACCTAGCTTCCACCTACAGGCTCACCAGTCAGGTGGTCCCCCACCTTGTCTGATCTTGGATGCTAAGCAGGGTCGGTCCTGGTCAGTGCTTGGATGGGAGACTGCATATGACAACCAGGTGCTGTGAGCTTTTTAGTTTTATTCCTCATATAGTTTTTTTTTTTTTTTTTAAATAAAATTTGTAAAAAATCATTTCTATTGTTCAAATAGGCCTCTTTTCAACCTAGCTTCCACCTACAGTCTCACCAGTCAGGTGGTCCCCTACCTTGTCTGATCTTGGATGCTAAGCAGGGTCGGTCCTGGTCAGTGCTTGGATGGGAGACTGCATATGACAACCAGGTGCTGTATTTTTCAGTTTTATTCTCATATAGTTTTTTTTTTTTTTTTTTTTTTAAATAAATTTGTAAAAAATCATTTCTATTGTTCAACAGGCTCTTTTCAACCTAGCTTCCACCTACAGTCTCACCAGTCAGGTGGTGGTCCCCACCTGTCTGATCTGATGCTAAGCAGGGTCGGTCCTGGTCAGTGCTTGGATGGGAGACTGCATATGACAACCAGGTGCTGTGAGTTTTCAGTTTTATTCTTCATATAGTTTTTTTTTTTAAATAAAATTTGTAAAAAATCATTTCTATTGTTCAAATAGGCCTCTTTTCAACCTAGCTTCCACCTACAGTCTCACCAGTCAGGTGGTCCCCTACCTTGTCTGATCTTGGATGCTAAGCAGGGTCGGTCCTGGTCAGTGCTTGGATGGGAGACCGCATATGACAACCAGGTGCTGTGAGCTTTTCAGTTTTATTCCTCATATAGTATTTTTTTTTTTTTAAATAAAATTTATAAAAAATCATTTCTATTGTTCAAATAGGCCTCTTTTCAACCTAGCTTCGGCCTACAGGCTCACCAGTCAGTGGTCCCCCCACCTTGTCTGATCTTGATGCTAAGCAGTCTGGTCCTGGTCAGTGCTTGATGGAGACTGCATATTGACAACCAGTGCTGTGAGCTTTCAGTTTTATTCCTCATATAGTTTTTTTTTTTTTTAAATAATAATTAAAAAATCATTTCTATTGTTCAAATAGGCCTCTTTTCAACCTAGCTTCCACCTACAGCTCACCAGTCAGGTGGTCCCCCACCTTGTCTGATCTTGATGCTAAGCAGGGTCGGTCCTGGTCATGCTTGATGGAGACTGCATATGACAACCAGGTGCTGAAGCTTTTCAGTTTTATTCCTCATATAGTTTTTTTTTTTTTTAATAAAATTTATAAAAAATCATTTCTATTGTTCAAATAGGCCTCTTTCTCAACCTAGCTTCCACCTACAGGCTCACCAGTCAGGTGTCCCCCACCTTGTCTGATCTGGATGCTAAGCAGTCTGGTCCTGGTCAGTGCTGATGGAGACGCATATACAACCAGTGCTGTGAGCTTCAGTTTTATTCCTCATATAGTTTTTTTTTTAATAAAATTGTAAAAAATCATTTCTATTGTTCAAATAGGCCCTTTCAACCTAGCTTCCACCTACAGGCTCACCAGTCAGGTGTCCCCACCTTTCTGATCTTGGATGCTAGCAGGTCTGGTCCTGGTCAGTGCTTGATGGGAGACTGCATATGACAACCAGGTCTGTGAGCTTTCAGTTTAATTCCTCATATAGTTTTTTTTTTTAATAAAATTGTAAAAAATCATTTCTATTGTTCAATAGGCCTCTTTTCAACCTAGCTCCACCTACAGGCTCACCAGTCAGGTGGTCCCCCACCTTGTCTGATCTTGGATGCAACAGGTCTGGTCCTGTCAGTGCTTGGATGGGAGACCATATTGACAACCAGGTGCTGTGAGTTTTCAGTAATTCCTCATATATTTTTTTTTTTTTAAAATTGTAAAAAATCATTTCTATTGTTCAAATAGGCCTCTTTCAACCTAGCTTCCACCTACAGGCTCACCAGTCAGTGGTCCTCCACCTTGTCTGATCTTGGATGCTAAGCAGGTCTGGTCCCTGGTATGCTTGGATGGGAGACTGCAAGAACAACCAGTGCTGTGAGCTTTTCAGTTTTATTCCTCATATTTTTTTTTTTTTTTTTTTTTTTAAAATAAAATTGTAAAAAATCATTTCTATTGTTCAAATAGCCTCTTTCAACCTAGCTTCCACCTACAGGCTCACCAGTCAGGTGGTCCCACCTTGTCTGATCTTGGATCTAAGCAGGGTCGGTCCTGGTCAGTGCTTGGATGGAGACTGCATATGACAACCAGGTGCTGTAGCTTTTCATTTTATTCCTCATATAGTTTTTTTTTTTTATTAAAATTGTTAAAAATCATTCTATTGTTCAAATAGGCCTCTTTCAACCTAGCTTCCCTACAGGCTCACCAGTCAGTGGTCCACCACTTGTTTATAATCTGGTATGCTAGCAGGTCTGGTCCTGGTCATGCTTGGATGGGAGACTGCATATGACAACCAGTGCTGTGAGCTTTCAGTTTAATTCCTCATATAGTTTTTTTTTTAATAAAATTGTAAAAAATCATTTCTATGTTCAAAATAGGCCTTTTCAACCTAGCTTCCACCTACAGGCTCACCATCAGGTGCCCCTACCTTGTCTGATCTTGGATGCTAAGCATGGTCGGGTCCTGTCAGTGCTTGATGGAGACGCATATGACAACCAGGTGCTGTGAGCTTTCAGTTTAATTCTCATATAGTTTTTTTTTTTTAAAATTTGTAAAAAATAATTTCTATTGTTCAAATAGGCCTCTTTCAACCTAGCTTCCACCTACAGGCTCACCATCAGTGGTCCCCCACCTTGTCTGATCTGGATCTAAGCAGTCTGGTCCTGGTCATGTTGGATGGAGACTGCATATGACAACCAGGTGCGTAGCTTTCAGTTTTATTCCTCATATAGTTTTTTTTTTTTTTTTTTTAAAATTTGTAAAAAATCATTTCTATTGTTCAAATAGGCCTCTTTCAACCTAGCTTCCACCTACAGGCCACACAGTCAGGTGCCCCTACTTGTCTGATCTTGAATGCTAACACGTGGTCGTCTGGTCAGTGCTTGATGAACTGCATATGACAACCAGTTGCTGTGAGCTTTCAGTTTAATTCCTCATATAGTTTTTTTTTTTTTAATAAAATTGTAAAAAATCATTTCTATTTGTTCAAATAGGCTCTTTCAACCTAGCTTCCACTCTACAGGCTCACCAGTCAGGTGTCCCCTACCCTTGTCTGATCTTGATGCTAAGCAGGGTCGTCCTGGTCAGTGCTTGGATGGAGACTGCATATGACAACCAGGTTCTGTGAGCTTTTCAGTTTAATTCCTCATATAGTTTTTTTTTTTAATAAAATTTGTAAAAAATCATTTCTATGTTCAATAGGCCTCTTTTCAACCTAGCCTTCCACACTACAGGCTCACCAGTCAGTGTCCCCTACCTTGTCTGATCTTGAATGCTAAGCAGGTCGGTCCTGGTCAGTGCTTGGATGTGAGACTGCATATGACAACCAGGTGCTGTAGCTTTTCAGTTTATTCCTCATATAGTTTTTTTTTTTTAATAAATTTGTAAAAAATCATTCTATTGTTCAAATAGCCTCTTTTCAAACCTAGCTTCCACCTACAGCTCACCATCAGTGTTGTCCCCACCTTGTCTGATCTGATGCTAAGCAGGGTCGTCCTCGTCAGTGCTTGATGGGAGACTGCATATGACAACCAGTGTGTTGAGCTTTCAGTTTTAATTCCTCATATAGTTTTTTTTTTTTTAAATAAATTGTAAAAAATCATTTCTTTGTTCAAATAGGCCCTTTTCAACCTAGCTTCCACCTACAGCTCACCATCAGTGTCCCCCACCTTGTCTGATCTTGGATGCTAAGCAGTCTGGTCCTGTCAGCTCTTGGATGGGACTGCAATATGACAACCAGGCCTGCTTGACTTTCAGTTTATTTCCTCATATAGTTTTTTTTTTTTTTTAAATAAAATTTGTAAAAATCATTTCTATTGTTCAAATACGCCTCTTTTCAACCTAGCTTCCACCTACAGGCTCACCAGTACAGGTGTCCCCACCTTGTCTGATCTTGATGCTAAGCAGGTCTGGTCCTGGTCAGTGCTTGATGGAGACTGCATATGACAACAGTGCCTGTGAGCTTCAGTTTTTATTCCTCATATAGTTTTTTTTTTTTTTTTTTTAAATAAAATTTGTAAAAAATCATTTCTATTGTCAAATAGCCTCTTTCAACCTAGCTTCCACCTACAGCTCACCAGTCAGGTGGCCCTTACCTTGTCTGATCTGATGCTAAGCAGTCGGTCCTGGTCAGTGCTTTGATGAGACTGCATAGACACACCAGGTCTGTGAGCTTTTCAGTTTATTCCTCATATGTTTTTTTTTTTAAAATAAAATTTGTAAAAATCATTTCCTATGTTCAAATAGGCCTCTTTTCAACCTAGCTTCCACCTACAGCTCACCAGTCAGGTGGTCCCCCACCTTGTCTGATCTTGATGCTAAGCAGGTCTGTCCTGGTCAGTGCTTTGATGGAGACGGCACATGACAACCAGGTCTGTGAGCTTTCAGTTTATTCCTCATATAGTTTTTTTTTTTTAATAAAATTTGTAAAAAATCATTCTATTGTTCAAATAGGCTCTTTTCACCTAGCTTCCACTACAGGCTCACCAGTCAGGTGTCCCCACCTGTCTGATCTTGGATGCTAAGCAGTCTGTCCTGGTCAGTGCTTTGGATGGAGACTGCATATGACAACCAGGTGCTTAGCTTTCAGTTAATTCCTCATATAGTTTTTTTTTAAATAAAATTGTAAAAAATCATTTCTATGTTCAAATAGGCCTCTTTTCAACCTAGCTCCACCACAGGCCACCAGTCAGTGGTCCCCCACCTTGTCTGATCTGGATCTAAGCAGGCGTCCTGGTCAGCTGTGGATGGGAGACTGCATATGACAACCAGTCTGTGAGCTTTCAGTTTTATTCTCATATAAGTTTTTTTTTTTTAATAAAATTTGTAAAAAATCATTTCTATTGCAAATAGGCCTCTTTCAACTAGTTCCACCTACGGCCTCACCAGTCAGTGTCCCCTCAACTTGTCGATCTGAATGCTAAGCAGTCGGGTCCTGGCATGCTGATGTAGACGCATATGACAACCAGGTGTGTGACTTTCAGTTTATTCCTCATATATTTTTTTTTTTTTAAATAAAATTTTGTAAAAAATCATTTCTATTGTTTCAAATAGGCCCTTTTCAACCTAAGCTTTCCACCTAACAGCTCAAACCAGTCAGGTGTCCCCTACCTTGTTTGATCTGGATGCAAGCTACGGTGGTCCTGTCATGCTTGGATGGAGACTGCATATGACAACCAGGTCTGTGAGCTTTCAGTTTATTTCCTCATATAGTTTTTTTTTTTTTTTTTTAAAAATTTGTAAAAAATCATTTCTATTTGTCAAAAGTCCTCTTTTCAAACCTAGCTTCCACCTAACAGGCTCAACCATCAGGTGGTCCCCTACCTTTCTATCTGGATGCTAAGCAGTCTGTCCTGGCAGTGCATGGATGGAGACTGCATATGACAACCAGTGCTGTGAGCTTTCAGTTTAATTCCTCATATAGTTTTTTTTTTTAATTAAAATTTGTAAAAAATCATTTCTATTGTTCAAATAGGCCTCTTTTTCAACCTACTTCTACCTACAGCTCACCAGCAGTGTCGCACCACCTTGTCTGATCTTGGATCTGAAGTCATGGTCTGGTCTGTCAGTGCAGGATGTGAACTGCCATATGCACACCATGTGCTGTGAGCTTTTTCAGTTTAATCCTCATAATAGTTTTTCTTTAAATAACAATTTGTAAAAAATCATTTCTT
>QNUK01000194.1:0-202500 GCA_013621035.1 Clarias magur
ACGCACCCTTTTTTTGTTTAGTTGTTATGTTGCGTTTTTATTTTCATTACTGTGTTCTCGGAGACCACAGCACGCCAGGCCTTTCCAGATGCTGTCCATGAGGTTTTCTTGGCAAGGATACTGGAATTGGTTGCCATTTCCTTCCCCAGAGGACGATCTAGGGGCAATTTGGACAAGCCAATTAGCCTAATGTGCATGTCTTTGGACTGTGGAGGAAACCGGGGAACCTGGAGGAAACCCACGCATGGAACACATGCACCATCATCTGATGCAGGAATCGAATGCGGGACACACATACAGTACACACTGAAACGCTCTCTCTCGCTCTCTCACACACACACACACACACACTAATTTGGGAACACCAATTAACCTAATGTGTATTTTTACTGATGAAAAAGAAAAACATACAAAAGCTTTATTTGTAAGGTTCATGTGTAAGGTAATGCTTGATCTTTTTTCCTTCATCATTGTATCCTCTGTGCTACTCAAATGAAATCAAATACAGTGGAACCTTGGAGTACGAGCATAATTCGTTCCGGAAGTGGGCTCGTGTTCCAAAACACTCGTAAACCAAATCATCATTTCCCATAAGAAATAATGAAAACTCAAATTATTCGTTCCACAGCCCCCAAAATTTTATACATAAAAATAATTAATACAATCTATAAAATGAAATAAAACAAATTAATCTGCACTTTACCTTAAAAAAAGTACAACATGATACTCGGCACTCGTAAACTAATACTTGCTCGGTTTCCGATTAAAAATGTATTAAAAATCTTTGCTCGGTTTGCGCAACACTCGTAAACCACGTTACTCGCAATCCGAGGTCCCACTGTACTTGGGTGCTCAGGGGTATAGTCTCACCCTTTGGGATCGAGCAGGTCTCGGACTTTCTCGTTGTAGATCTCCATGTAGGAAACCTCGACGGTGAAGCTCTCTCCTTCTCTCTGCTCACGGATGGTGCGCTCGAACAGAGAGCTGCAGAGGCGAGGGATAAGGCCGGGCTGTTCTGCTGAACCCATCATGGTGTACGACTTCCCCGAACCTGAAGTCAGACACGATATGGGAGTATAGAAGTTAAAACGCATACAAAACAGGAATCACGATCACTTAAAATCATTATGCATATGATTTGAACCATTTCTAAAAGAAAAACAAACTATAAGAATGTCAACTACGCCATTTGAAAAGAACAGCATTTTATAATGCAAGTCATGTATTGTGACTTATTTTAACACAGTACCTGTTTGGCCGTAAGCGAATATGCAGGCGTTGTATCCTTGAAATGCATTATTCAACAGATTCTCCCCCAAACACTGAAACACAATGTCCTGACCTAAGAGGAAAAACAGGTACAGTGCACAATATAAAATCATCTTTCACTATTGCTTAATTAATTGTGAACTTGTAATTTATATGCTTTATTTATATGCTTCATATACATCTTATGTAGTTTTTGTTCTTAGCATTGCTACTAGTAACTTCTGGTCTGTTCTCACACAGTCGGGATCAATTCATTCATCTTCAGTTACAGCTTTACTGTGAATCCCCCAGGAACACTGTGCTTGAGGGGGCCCGTGTGGTGCCAGTCCATTCCAGGGCACATGCACACACACCCATACACTAGTTCATACCTACAGTAGGAGCAATTTCAGGCAGTCCACCTACTGGCATGTTTATGAGAGGTGGGAGGAAACCAGAGGGCTCATGAAACACGTTAATTCCTGTAATCATTTACATTTTTACAGCTGCTATAAAACATTCACTCCCTCACCTCTGTTGTTTTTCCTCTTAAAGTCAGCTAGCAAAAAAAAAATAAAAATAAAAAAATGCAGCTTAACATGTTTGAAAAAAATCACAGTCAACGCCCCGAAGTTTGAAGGGGTCACGTTCCTAGAACACTTGCGTTTGAGAAAACGCAATTTTTTAAAATGTTTTTATAGTTTAAACTCCTTCAAAACACTTTATTTTCATTTCAAACTCAGCTTAATACATTACCCTTATAAAATTTTTTTAAAAAGAATGTAAAGATAAACCCATATACTGTACAGTACTGTACTGCTGAGTCTACTTCAGTGCTAGAATGTAAAATCCCAACGTTACCCCTCTCTAAATGTACTGTAATTCATGCAGGCACGTTTTCTTTGGTATGCGCCGTCACTTTCCTTGGTATACCGTAACTACTGTAGGGTAAATACGGTAATAATTCACCGTCCCAAGTCACTTCTTTCTCACGACGGTTGCCTTGTGTTTTCTCTACAGTATTAAAGAATGTATGCCAGTATTATACTGTATTTATACGTGAATTCAGCTGAATATTTGTTACAAAATTAGTAAATTATATTGTTCGTAATAGTTTACCGTTAAAGCAAATTTTAAAAATTTAAAAAAGTATATATTGCCACGAAAAATAGGCATAAAAAATTTCCACAAACAATTAAAATCCGTGAACGGCTGAGGCCGCTGACTCCGAACCGTGACTTTGCGGGGGGTTGACTGTACAGCATATACAGTTTAATCCATTTAGGTGGAATATCTACCCCGCGACAAAACTGGTACGTTTCCATAATCCTGTCATTTGTCTTGCAGTTGAAATTTGTCTAAAATTAATTATGACTTTCAATAGAATTTATTCATTTCAAATCAGAATCAACAGTTTGACTGCGAAAGTGAAATATCTCCATTTTAAAACTGTTCAATATACAACGAATATTGGCATTCTGGAGCAAAACCTACAGTACTCCCTGGTATCAGGAAGCTCTGCCTCAATCGTGGGTCATGAGTGCTTCAGGGGCGTTGTCCTAAAACACACAGCTAAAACACTCAGGAATTACAGTGCTTTCAAAAGACTGAAGTATTCTATAGTGGACTTCTATGAGCCTTGATCTAAATCCTATGGAACATTTATGGGAAGAACTGAAACGTGCATCCTGGAGAATCCCGGACAATGGAAATTTGACCCAAACTACCTGTTGATCGGAGCAGACGTCTGTGACTGCCTGAAAAGGTTATGCAACAAAATTGTCCCTTCAGGGTCCCAACATTTCGGTCTAGGCCATTTCCTTCTTTTATTATTATTATTATTATTATTATTATTATTATTATATTGAACTACAATCCAGTAAATCCTGCTCGGAGACAAATCCAGGCGTACCAAACGCAACAGCTTGCTGCACACAATGTGCATCTCATGTCTCTTTCACACAAAGCATTCGCACCTCTCCTGAATGCTCTAGTGTTCTCTCTCAGATTCTTTTTCTTTCGTAAATATTACTTTTATAAACAGATTACTGAAATGCATCATGGCTTCCAAATGTAGGAACCCCAATGCTAGTGACATTCTTTTAGAAGCTTTAAACTAATGTATACTGTACATATAGTCAACTAAAATATTTTTCTTTAGACAACCTGGTGTGTGTGTGTGTGTGTGTGTGTGTGTGTGTGTGTGTGTGTGTGTGTGTGTGAGAACAAGAATTTGCCGAAAAATGGTGTTTATCTTGTTTTTCCTGTCAGACGGTTTGAATGTCCTGCTAGTATAAACAACAATTACTTGCCTTCATCACATTCAATGTATTTGCGAAATTCTGCAATAAACGTTACATTTCTACCATTTATTCCCATTTCAGATTTTTACATACAGTAGGCGAAGGACTGTATGCATTTTTTAAAGTAAATATTTTACTGATCTACTTCATCTTTCATAGAAGAAGTATTTTTTTTCCTTCAATATATCTTATTTCTTTGAAAGATTTGTTATAATCCCTCATTGTGTGTGCATTTTTGAGTTTGGGGTGGAAGTTAAAGCAACAGACCTGCAAACTTGTCAGACTGCGTTTCATCCATTGACCAGAAGCAGTAATCATATGCAAAGACCTGAAAAGGTAAAGTGAGTTTAGCACTGTTGTGGATGAAATCGCTAAATATCACAGCTCTTGCTTATTGCGAAATCAGAGGACACCTAGGTTTAATCCTCCACATGTACACAGGAGACGCAGGGGAGCATGTGAACAATTCGGCAAGTCACGTCAGGTTTATACACTACAGGAATCACACTGTCCTAAACAATATCAGCATGTTTGAGTAATATCACTGAAGTACAGATAGAGCCTAAAGCAGACATTTACACAGAATCATTTTAGTCACTCTCATTACTTATTAGCAGGACATTATAACAAATACATTGATATAAATGGTCCATTTTTTTTTATTTTATTTTTTTTTAGCTTTACTAGCCACTAAGAATATATTAAGTAAATGGGTTTTCCCACATTTCCGAACTGTTTGTGAGGGTGTACAATGTCCCAAAAGTAGATTAATTGAGGTCACATGCATTAAATCACTAACAGATTAGATATGTATTGTCTATGCAGCACAGTACCATATACTCATCACATACAGTCGTGGCCAAAAGTTTTGAGAATGACACAAATATTAGTTTTCACAACGTTTGCTGCTAAACTGCTTTTAGATCTTTGTTTCAGTTGTTTCTGTGATGTACTGAAATATAATTACAAGCACTTCATACGTTTCAAAGGCTTTTATCGACAATTACGTGACATTTATGCAAAGAGTCAGTATTGCAGTGTTGGCGCTTCTTTTTCAGGACCTCTGCAATTCGACTGGGCTGCTCTCAATCAACTTCTGGGCCAAATCCTGACTGATAGCAACCCATTCTTTCATAATCACTTCTTGTCAGAATTAGTGGGTTTTTGTTTGTCCACCCGCCTCTTGAGGATTGACCACAAGTTCTCAATGGGATTAAGATCTGGGGAGTTTCCAGGCCATGGACCCAAAATTTCAACGTTTTGGTCCCCGAGCCACTTAGTTCTCACTTTTGCCTTATGGCACGGTGCTCCATCGTGCTGGAAAATGCATTGTTCTTCACCAAACTGTTGTTGGATTGTTGGAAGAAGTTGCTGTTGGAGGGTGTTTTGGTACCATTCTTTATTCATGGCTGTGTTTTGGGGCAGAATTGTGAGTGAGCCCACTCCCTTGGATGAGAAGCAACCCCACACATGAATGGTCTCAGGATGCTTTACTGTTGGCATGACACAGGACTGATGGTAGCGTCACCTTCTCTTCTCCGGACAAGCCTTTTTCCAGATGCCCCAAACAATCGGAAAGAGGCTTCATCCGAGAATATGACTTTGCCCCAGTCCTCAGCAGTCCATTCACCATACTTTTTGCAGAAGATGAATCTGTCCCTGATGTTTATTTTTTTGGAGAGATGTGGCTTCTTTGCTGCCCTTCTGATTCTATAAATTGTTGATTTAGGTGCAATCTTAGTAGCCACAATATCCTCGCCTGTGAAGCCGTTTTTATGCAACACAATGATGACTGCTCACGTTTCTTTGCAGGTCACCATGGTTAACAATGAAAGAACAATGATTTGAAGCATCACCCTCCTTTTAACATGTCAAGTCTGCCATTCTAACCCAATCAGCCTGACATAATGATCTCCAGCCTTGTGCTCATCAACATTCTCACCTGAGTTAACAAGACTAGTACAGAAATGATCTCAGCAGCTCCTTTAATGACAGCAATGAAATGCAGTGGAAAGGTTTTTTTCGGGATTAAGTTAATTTTCATGGCAAAGAAGGACTATGCAATTCATCTGATCGCTCTTCATAACATTCTGGAGTATATGCACATTGCTATTATAAAAACTTAAGCAGCAACTTTTCCAATTTCCAATATTTATGTAATTCTCAAAGCTTTTGGCCACGACTGTACATTTCTGGAACAGTGTTGGGTGTAACAGTTACAAAGTAACATGGATTACTTTTTTGATGCGCGTTGGGTCCGCTATTTAAGTACTCAGTTATTTAATTATATTTTCAAAAATGTCATCCATTAAGACAATTTATGTAATCTGTGAACCAGACAGCAGTGATTCCGTTAGCGTGTGTGTGAGAAAGTCGCCCTACAAGCCCCGCCCCCGCTAACCAAACTTATATAGTTATAAGTTATAAATAACTTATACACTGCTGCAAAGTCTTATAGCCAGGAAACAGATTTCAAACTTGTTTAAAATTCAAAATAGGGTCAGCATTTATTTATTTATTTTTTTTTTTACACAGAAAAAGAGACCTGCATACATACACATACATACACATACTTCTATGCACTCCCTTTAATTTCCTAGCACACGGTTCAGGAGCTCAGGATCAAGTCCAGAAATGTGGGGGAAGCCCCCTATGGCTTTGGTTTGGACTTATTTCAGGTACATTATTTTACAAACATCTCATGACTTCATTATATGGATAAATGGAAAGTAATATGCTAAATACCAGGATATTGTAATTCTAACTCTCTAACTGATTCAGAGAAATAAATTGGCCTTACCTTGGACTGATTCCTAAAAGAAAATAAAGAGAGATACCAGATGATCAGAATAAACAAAATATCAAATTACAAAATGACAGAAAATTAGTGCAGGACAAAACTGAAATGTTAATGAATTGTATAGCTGTAAGTATAAGTATATTGTATAGCTAAACATTTCCTGAACATGTTCGGTCAAAAACCTGGTCCTGGTACTCCCCCCCCCCATCACTTCAGCTTCAGTCCATAGCCGTAGCATCAGACTGCTGTCCAGACCAAGACCATGTCCAGACTGCCAGTCCAAATCCTATTTCGGATTTATACAATTTACACTTCTTTTTTTTTTTTTTTATCGGCATAGATTTTGGCCAATGTGATCTGAACGACATCCCGAGACGGTTCGAAATTAGATGCGCCTCAGTCTTGATGATCTACCCGCTCTAAATGGATTCCAAACTGTCCATCATGTCCCTCTAAACCTGACACAGAAGTTCAAGATCTCACGATGTGGGGCAACGAATAGCAAGACAACGGAAATAGAAATATATATATTACTTAATACTGTAAAAAATTAAGTTGCTGTGCTTTAGGGAGGTTGCAGGGGGTCTTTTTCCGCTCTTGACACCATCACTGCAGACTACAGTACATACGCTACACTACATGCATATTATAAGTAGGTTAAAGCTGCACCCTTTAATTTTCCATGCAGCTAAACGAAGCTCTCCAGAAAGAGCGTCTGGCTTAACCACCATATGGAAATTTTAAATAATAGTCCCTGGACAGAAGACAAACTGAAATGTCTGATGCATCAGTACAGGCAAAGCTGAAGGCTTTATAGATTATAAAATGGTTATAAAAAGGGATTATTTGAGTCTGAGCAAACATTAACCATTTATGGAGACGAGTTCGCTATCGGTAATGACAGATCGCAATGCAACGCTCGGCTTTTTACCATATATACATTTTATAATTAATAGTGAACTGAATGCACTCACGAGGACTCGGAATAGCGTTAAACCTCCAAATCCTCCCCACGCCTTCATTCACAGAGGTTAAAACATGCGTGTTAAATCAGGGAGCTATCATTTGCTTATCTTTTACTTTACTTATGCTTATCGTTGTAAGTGAGAAAAGCTACTGTACAGTGTTGAACTTCCTTCAGCTCCTACAGTTTACGGTTTAACTTTATCTTCACTGCACCTCGAGTAACTTGGCACCAAGAAAGCTGGACTTTTTAAAAAGAACATTCCACAAATGGCTGGCACATATTCAGTCATTTTTCGAGCACGAGCCGACAGCCAGAAAGTAGTTATTTAATCCAGGGAGCATGCTTTAAGAACAATGTTATAACAACAATCACTTGCAATTTGTTCTTTTTCACATTACGGACAACAGATTATTGGAAGCAGGAAGGGAAAAAAATTATCTGACATGACTAATGTCAGATCAGAACATCACATGACACGCTGACTTATATAAAAGATACCCTGTACCTCCCCTTCAAGCATACTGATGGTACACACCCCTGTTCTTGTTCAAGCTTGTGAGACCTGTTTGGAGTTACAGAACATGCAAGTCTATGCAGAGAAGCATTAATTAAAATTGAAATGTAAAAAAAAAAATAAAAATAAAAATAATAAAGGAGGGGGGGGGGATGGGAAAAAATAAACAGTATACAGACGATACGGAAAGGAAATTAAACTTTTGCAATAGAGAAGACGGACGCAGACACAATGCATGAAATAAAACTTGCAAAGGCAGGCCCTGAGGTGAAGAGACACACCCTTTGTAAACAGGAGTAAGATACCGAGAAAGAAAGAAGGTCAAGCAGTAAGGAACTCTTCCTTTTTTTTTTTCTAATCCCTCCTGGCTTGTTGTTATAGTTCAACATGATGCGTTTAACACTTTCCTTTGGTCACTGCTTAAACTTTCGCCTGGGAGCGCAGAGAGAGGTAGTCTCATAACGAATGTGTGCTGACTGACAGGCGGGGGTCGTATCAGTCTGATAAGCGAGAAATGAACTGCTGCTGATGGATTAAAATTCCGACGACGATCCGATTGCGAACAATGCGGCCATTGTAATGACAGATGACGCAGCTGCAGCCGTCACGTATCCAGCGCCTAATATCCGAATATCAGGTCATAATTCCTTCACAAGGAGCGTAGGTGAAATGATGGGAATCTGGATACGTGATCCAGGATCCGGCGTATGAATGATGCATTTATAGATACCAGTAATAAATGATTTAGAAGAAAAAAAAGGGGGGGGACGGGGTGTTAAACTGGAATGGCAGGTGGAAGAGTATATTATTTATATCACTACTAACCCTTAAACAAAGCGCATAAATTATGCAAACTAAAACATGAGCCACAAATAATGGCAGCCAGGCTGATATGTTAACAAGATATTAATACTAAGTAAGTGACATTTCAGAAGGGGGGGGGCAGATACAGGTTAGTGGCGGAACTTATTTCCCACACCTTCTCCACTGGTATTGACAATAATGACCCTGACCACACTGGCACGGTTACTGGGACGAACATGTATAGGGGCCACCCTTTCCCTACAACGAAACTGAACCAGGTACCTATTCAATACGTAGAGAAAAAAAAATTCCCTTAAATGCAATATTCGTTGTAGGAATTAAACGCTAACCACTAAAACAGCTTCTCGCACGTACAGTATTACATGTTCTAGCTTCAAAAAAACACAAAAGTCTGTGTTTCAAATGGTCCCATGAGGCATGAGAAGTTTTTTCTCTTCACCATGAGTATCCTTGGTTACACCCGACCTTGCATTGACCTTTAACTAGTTGCTATGACATCTGAGGGCTGAACGTGGTGGAATTTGGGCGAGTAAGGGTGGGAGAAACAGCAAATACCAGACAGCAAGGAGTCAACACACAACTACATAATGAGCTAAAATATGCGGGTCGAAATAGCATCTTGGGAGTAGGAACACATCTTCATTGACACACCCACAGTCCTTTATTAGTACATACGGCATATACATACATACATACATACATATGTATGTGCAATCAAAATGAAACATTGAGTCGAAGTGGAGTTGAAAAAGCCGCACACACTCTTACCTGCTGTCCCCTTTTCCGAGGTTGCTGCCTGCTGGGTGCAGCACGGTCTGATTTCCCTCCATCTCCACCACGCATTTTGTTTTTAAATCCCTTTCTGTGTTAGAAATCAAAACCCGTATGAGAAAAGGCCAATTCTGAGAAGAAAACAGTAACAGTACATGCACTATATCAAGGCAATAAAACAGTCTCGTGTCTTCCATTCTATAGTGGCCTAATTCTTATATTTTGACAGGTGACAGGATCATGAGCTCACTAACGCGCCGCAGGGACCAAAGACTAGCCTGTCTGCTCCAATCCCACAGAAAAGCCAATGCAGCACAAACCATCATTGTAATTTCATAATAATAGGCATGCACTAGAACATCCAATACACCAAAGAGCCCAAAGCCTGACCCCAGCCTCCAATCTCCCCCATCCCTAATCAGATCAGGCACACAAGTCCGATCCACAGAGGCCACACCCTACAAAGGATGCTCTGCCAATGACCGGACGCCAGACACCACTGCACTCCCTGCGGAGCCACATCCCAAGGGGCCCGATCGCATGAGTGGAACCCAATGCCCAAGTGGCTTAAATGTGCATGTAGTGGGACTCAAGGGTGGAGGCACTACATGATCAGAAGCTAAAACCATATTATTTTGTGCTGTTGCATCAAGGTTTTTCCCCAAAGGAAAGATTTAACAATAGGGACTTTGTGCCTGCCAGGTTTTGCTTAGCTTTCGGTTACGTGATAAGCTGTTCGCTTTTGGACAAACAGAGAGAACCAATGTTGACAGTGATAACAGAAGTTACCTTGTTTTGTGGATGTTCTAGATCATTAAATGTAACTATAAACAGATAAAGCTATGATAGTTTGTCCTTTAAAAATACATTTGAATCATCCTTTAAATCATTCAGGGTATGTTCAACAACAACAACAACAACAACAAAAACAACTGATCCACCCCAATAGGAAATTGCAGGGAAAACACAATCACTATTAACACCATGATGTGCCCTGGACTTCCCAATCTCTAAATCGTAAATGTTTTATACCGAGATATGCATTTGGAAGAAAATGAAAATGATGCTGCTAATGTACAAGCATCAGCTGGACCCAAATGATTTCTATCAGGATGTTCACACAGCTATAAACACTCGACATCGCTTCACCTCTCCTGTTGAGCGGTCGGACCCGAACAGCCACCGTCACGTTGGACTCGCACGCAGGGGAGCCCTCCATGGTCCCAGGTCACAGCCTCATGAACAACAGATGGTATGGATGCAGAGTGTCGAGGCGGGAACGCCCTTTAAAACGTCTGTCTTCAATCTAAAGCTGTAGAAAAAGACAAGATGTTGAATTAACATCCAGATGTCTATCAAGACCCACCTGAAGATAGCAAGTTGTAATTCGACACTGCTCAATTCCCAGCCTGTCATGATGGAGTATATGTTTTAAGAAAGCGAAACCGAGTTCTTAATATAACTGATATTTCTGCATCGTCACTGGGCATGTCGACTGAACAGTGTTGTGTTATAACCTGCAGAGTTTATTTAGCACCTGAACATGGTATGTTAGCACATGGCGTGTACTGATATTTACACTATTGAACTGTCAGTTTTAGTAAAAATGACACCTGCAGTGTTGCAGTTCTCTCTTCAGTATATACAAGGCAGCCCAACACTACACAGGTTAATTACAAACTAAACCAGTTAATTAAAGGTTTTGCAAGAGTTAGTTAAACCGGGCATGAGTTAATTTAACACTATGGGTTAATCCAACATCGTATGCTTTAGGTAAACGGGGCATGGGTTAGTGAAGGAGGGCATAGGTAATGTCTTATCTTAACATTATATTTTAATACTGGTTAATCAATAATTATAAATGGACCATGTTTATTTACCACTGCATGGGTCAATTCAACTCTGTTTGGATTAGTTTAACATGGCGCGGATTAACTGAACACTGGGTTAATTCAATAGTCTACAGCATAATTGTTTGTTTATTATCTCTGTAAAGCTGCTTTGCAACAATGAATTTTGTTAAAAGTAATATTCAAATACAATTGGATTAAACTGAACTGAACTACAAACTGAGCAGATAACTTTAAAACTATATGGATTTGTTTAACTGCATACAGGTAATTTAAAAAACGAACTGGTTAATTTCACCCTCTGTGGGCTTATTAGATAGTCTACAGGAAAATTACAAACTGAACAAGTTAGTTTAATCCAGTACAGATTAGTTAAGCAAGACACGGGTCAGTTTAAGACTGTACGGATTGGTTAAACGGAACGCGGGAAAGTTTAAGACTCTACGGATTGGTTTAAAAGAAAACAGGGAAATTCAACACTTTACAGATTAGTTAAATGGGACAGAGGTCAGTTTAAGTATGGATTGGTTAAATGGGACACGGGTCAGTTTAAGACTGTACAGATTGGCTAAATGGGACACGGGTCAGTTTAAGACTGTACAGATTGGTTTACAAGGAAACGGGTAAATTCGACATTTTACAGATTAGTTAAATGGGACACGGGTCAGTTTAAGACTGTATGGATTGGTTAAATGGGACACGGGTCAGTTTAAGACTGTACGGATTGGTTTAAAAGGAAATTGGTAAATTCGACATTTTACAGATTAGTTAAATGGGATACGGGTCAGTTTAAGTATGGATTGGTTTAAAAGAAAAAGGGGTTAATTCGACATTTTACAGATTAGTTAAACGTGACACGGGTCAGTTTTATACAGTGCGGATGGTTAAAAAGGAAACGAGTAAAGTTAACAAATCTGTACCACGTCTACTTTACCCGTTTACTTTTTAACTGACCCGGGTTCCATTTAACCAATCAATCTACGGATTGGTTAAATGGAACCCAGGTCAGTTTAAGACGGTACAGATTGGTTAAACAGGACACGGGTTAGATTCACCACTGTGTTACTGAGAGTTACTGAACCCATTAAAGGTCAGGCAGATTTAAGAATGTTTCTCTGAAACTCACAGTGTTGAGGTAAATTACACAGCAATTACACACGTGTTACTTCTATACCATATGGATTAAACGAACAGGGGAAAGGTTCATTCAAGGTTTTTAAGAAGTACACTCTCTCTGTCTCTCTCTCACACACACACACACACACACACACACTGTAAGGGTTAAAACTGAAGCGCTCGAACTTCTTTATATTCCAAAACTAAATTCTAAACCCCATGTATGGCACACTTAAGTCCTGTGTGTGTGTGTGTGTGTGTGTGCTGAGCGGAGAGCTCATGGTTAATGTGAAGTTACCGTGCGGTGGAGAGACTCGCTCGGCTTGTTCGTGTCCAGATTCCTGCACAGGAGAGTAACGCTGATCAAACCCACCGCCGCCGGAGTGAAGAGGAACCGCAGCGCTCTGTCCGCCTTTTATCCAGCCAGGACAAAGAAGAGAAAAGCCCTCTCTTATCACACTTGAGACAACAAAAAGAAACACAATGTAACAGTTGAGAATGTCCACCTGTTTCATTTCCGGTTTGTCGCCATTTTACGTTTTAACCTGGAAAATCCGGAATCCGGCAAACAGGTGCGAGTGGCTCGATCCGCTCCCTGCTCCAGCCCATGCTCACCTCACCTCATCTCACATTCCACACACATGCCAAGGATGTCAAATTATATATAAATTATATAATGCATGACAATCCTTCATTATTTATTGTTTGTTTTTTAAATAGAAAATATTTCCCGTTCTTTTAAACACTCTACCGACTTTCATTTTCATTCCTATAAATAAAGTACAAAAAAAAAAAAAAAACAGGGGGACGTCAGGAACTTGTGCTTATCTTTTTTGAATGGAAGAAAAACATCCCGTCTGAACCGCTCTAACCCAACCCGCCACCCCCCCCAAAATCCCATTAGGCTTTCTAGTAATTCTCTCTATCCAGTTCAAAGTGGGTGGAGAGGTTTTTTTTTTCTTTTTAAATAGCAGTACATCGACTGGCCAGTAGATGGCGGATGTAAAAAAAAAAAAAAACGTCGCTATTACAAAACGGAGAAGAAGAAGAAGTCAGCCTGGCTAGTGCATTAGCAGTTTCGGTTCAATCTCGTTAAATTGAATTTTAGTCGCGATTAAATCCCACGACACAGTGTCGGATATGAAATTGGTGAGTTTATGAATCGAGTATGATTTTGTTTATTAATAAATATTTCTAATGGATTTGTTTTGGTTAAAACACAACAGGTAATGCTAAAAAAAAAAAACATGTCAAGCTAACAAAGCTAACGTTGTTATGGCTGAATCTCAAATGTGTGTCCACTAGATTCGGGAAATCATGAGCAATTTAGGATGCAGCCCAAATAGCCAGGTTGTTCTACTGTACATGAGATAGCATTTATATGCTGTTCTGCACAAAAGAATTAAGCACTCTGTGTGTGTTTTTTTATCATCACTCCACTTTTTCCTTTAGAAATGAATGGAGTATACAGTTTTATTACTAGTTTATAAATCTCTTAATGGCAAACACACACTTTATTAGGATCATGTAGTTCGGACCATCTCCATGTTGTCATGTATGAAACAGAAAGAGTGGAGCACACAGTATATGGACAAAAGTATTGTCCAAGATGTCTTGGTAACCTGAAGGTTAAGGGGCCTGATTGAAACACATGGATTCAATAAGTAACACTTTGGCCAAATACCTTCGTTGATAATCTTCTGCAACGTCAGCACATGTAACTCACTTCCATCCAGATTGCATTAATTCAAATCACAGATCTTGTATTGATAATGGGACAGTTGGACCACAGCAGAAAATTCTTCTCCAGGACATCACAAAGATTCTCAATGGAAGTGAAGGTCTGGACTCTCTGGTGGCCAATCCATGTGTGAAATCTGTGCTTGATGAATCCTGGCATCCTCATCTTGGAATATGCCTGTGCGATCAGAAAAACCTTCTCATTCAGTATAATCCGGTAGTCATCTGAACTCATTTTTTTTTTTGGCACATAATGTTGTTGAGCCTAGACATGACCATCAGAAGCAACCCCAGATCATAACGCCACCTCTGGAGTCTTGAACAGGAGGCATTAGACATGATGAGTGCATCGCTTCATCCGCCTTTCTTCTTACCTTGATGCATTCATCACTCTGAAACAGACTCATTAGACCACATGACCTTTTTTCTAGTTCTCCACAATGCATTCTTTATGCTCACTAGCAAATTAAAGTATTACCTTAACTGATAAGTGATTTTCTTAAGGCTACACAGCTGTTTAGTGCCAGTCCTTTGAGTTTTCTTCGCATTGTGCATGTGGAAATGCTTTTACTTTCACTATTCAGCATAGCCATTAGTTCATCTTTTTTTAAATGAATGAATAAAAGAACTTATTTATTTTTAACGGTTTTGATATTACGGTTATTCAGGATGTTTTTCTGACCACTCAGAAAAAGAAGATGAAGGTTCACCCCTATTCTTCCAGGTTTTAATGATGTGGTAGTTCTTAACCTAATTTTAGTAGTTTTAGCGATTTCCTTAGTTGTTTTCTTTGTTTGATACAGGTCAATAATTTGTCCCTTTTGAAACAGAATAACAACTTTGCCACAACCACAGGATATGTCTTCTGACATGTCTGTTGAAGCCACTCACTGCATCAGTTTGCGTTAAATACAGAAATCCAGTTTATAGATGTAGATTCAGACTCATCAAAGATAATGTCAAGTCAAAGATGATGGTAGCAAGCAAAACTTGACTAAGATTTCATGAATGAACTTTAGAGTGAACTCTCACTAGCAAATTATATTTATTAATGTTTCTCCTTCCTTTTTTTTATCCTAGTATTGTTTGTCTGGTCACCCGACATTGCCTTGCAATGTTCTCAAGTTTAAATGCACCACCATCATGCTGGACTGCGGGCTGGACACCACGTCAGCTCTGTATTTCCTTCCACTGCCTCTGGTGCACAGGTCAGTTAAACCACCACTCATCCCTACACTGGATCTTATTTATGTTTGTTTTTCTGCTCTAAAACAGTTTAGGATGTTGCACGACTGGAGAATAAGGGTAGTGGCTGTTCAAACTACAGTTCCTGTAGTTTCTTGCACTGGAGATTTTGCAGTCACAAGGTTACAATAATCACGATAGAGCTGTACTAATCCAGAACCATAGTACCTCAGGATGTATACAAACCCTGTAACTTATCAATCTGCCTGCTGGATAGATAAGGTACAGGGTTCCTCTGACTAAAACTAGACTAAAATGTTCAGACTTTTAGTCGACTAAAATTTGACTAAACAAAAATAGGGTAAAATTGACTAAATATGATAAACTATCAGGGACTAAAATTGAAAATAGCTGACAAAATTAACACTGTACAGAACAGAGTAGTAGTCTTGTATGTGTATACACTTTAAACTGCTTAAATGTCTCAACAACAAAAAAAAAAATCTGTGAATTAAATTTCTGACGAGTTTTTAATTGTTATTTTTCAGTCCAAGACTGTCCAAACTCCCAGGATGGGTCTCCAAGGATGGAACAGTGAACCTTGAGAAAGTTAGTAAATTACTGCTGTAATATGTATGACTTGTGAAAATGTTGAATAAAATCAGTGGATAACTCTCTACACGCTCTGACTGCTATGTGTTGAAGGAGCTGAAAGAGTGCGCCGGTCGTGTATTTGTGGACTCGGAGCCAGAGTTTTGTCTTCCTGAGGTATGTTTTAAGCCTTAATAAAAGTAATTATAGTACTCTATAATCAGGCACTATGTATTTAGCATCTAAATTGCCTCCACGGATCTGGAAGTGATGTCTGTAAGTTCACCTTTTTGTATAATAATGACATTAAAAAACACTGAGCACATAATACTGTCCAGTAAGAGTAAGTCTGAATATAATGTACTGTTCAGGCAGAGTTTGCCAATGTCAATGCGAACTGATTGCATTATCCTTTATTGTAAGCATGTGCAGTAGAGCTGGAGGCTATACAAGTTGTACTTGATAAATAATAATAATAGACTCTCTTATTTCATGTTTAAAGGCAGTACCTTAAAAATACACTTAAAATTTGGAATCACCTTCTAACTCCATGGTTGTTCCTGATTTTTATTTCCTTCTATATTGTAAAGCAATGCTGATGGTGTCCTAAATGTGCAATAATCTCCTTTGAACAGTTAATGCTATGACGTATCTGCTACTCATGATCTGTAAAGCCTTCATAACCGCTCTAATCCGAGGTGCTGATTGTTAGTCCGTGATTTTTGAGTCTGGTAATTATAAATGAACTTCTCCTTTGTAGCAGAAGTAAGTTTTGGTCTTCAAGAGAGACAGTTTCATCATGGTGCTTGATGGGTTTTGCAGATGCACTTGACAATACTGTTCTTGCAATATCTATTCCAGAAAGGCTGACCCCGGTGTCTTAAATTAACAAATGACTTGTTGTTACATAATTACCTCATTCCATAAGTGTTATTTCATAGTTTTGAAATCCCCAGTATTGTTGTAGAATGCAAATGGGAATTTTCAAGTAATCCCAAATTTTTCTTGGGACGAGAGAAAAGTGTGTGTTCTTGAGGATTTTTTATTTTTTATTTTTTTTAGCATGTCCGCATCCATCAGCTATAATAACATTATACTCCAGTCCAGAACAACAAAAGTCATCATATTTGATGTAAATCATTAGCGAATTAAAAAAAAAATTGTTTCTGGTAACATTTTGACAATCGTGGCTTCGTAATAGAAAAATATATTTCTAACAATATACAGTATACTGTATATAGCATGTCAAATAATATTAAAAGTGTGTTTCCAAATGAGGAACCTGAGACTCAGATGATTATTATTTCATATTGAATCTGAGTGGTTGGGTCTTTATTTATTTATTTATTTATTTATTTATTTATTTGTTCATTCATTCATTCATTCATTTTTTTCTTCCCCAGAGAGATCTGCTAGACCTGTCGACTATTGACGTCATCCTGATCTCTAACTACCACTGCATGATGGCTCTGCCCTACATCACAGAGCACTCTGGCTTCTCAGGCACCGTCTACGCCACCGAGCCCACTTTCCAGATCGGCAGGTAATCTACGTCTCATGGATTTCCCATTTTCAATGAATCTAATTTGTGATTTCTGTCCCACTACATAACCTGGAAACACTGGTGTCCCAGTGGACTCGGGCCTTCCAGATGTTTCCTGGACTGAAACGCGATGAAGCAGGATTTCCTGCTTTCTGGTACACTCCGCTGTACACAGTTAGGGTTCCCTTCTGTTCCACAGTCAGGGTGGATCGAGTGCATTTGTCATCAACATGAGAGAACAAAAGAACAAATATGAGGAAGAAATGGATAATATGACAAAAAGACATCTGATATAGCGTGAAAAATTATTTAGTTCTTTTGATGGCAGCACAGTGAAGAAAATAATTCAGAAGTCAAGAGTTTCAGTTTGAGTTCCTATAAAGAATGTCTTATTAATGTTACCGTGTAATTACACTTTTGCATTGAGTTCATGCAGAAGTTTTATCATTTCTCTCATACCGAAAAACAGTAATTGCTTTGCCATTTTTTTCCCTTTTGCAAAACTTCAGGCTGCCCATAAACACAGCAAAGACACAATGATTGAAAGTTGTCTAATTCTCTGCACTCAATACTATTGTCCTTTTTAATTATAATAAATAGTGCTTTAATACAGTGTTTCTCTAATTTATTCCTGGAGGACGACTGTTCTGCATATTTTAATGTTTTCCCTGCTCTACCATGCCCACCTCAATTAAGAAAAGCCTGTTAATTAGTTAAATCAGGCATGCTGGGAGCTGATAAAGCAGTGAAATGTGCAGGGCAGGTGGATTTCCAGGACCGGAGTCGAGAACCACTGCTTTAATACAGTACACTTGTGATCTTCCTTGGCGTTAGACTGCTGATGGAGGAGTTGGTTAATTTCATGGAAAGAGTTCCAAAGGCTCAGACTGCCACCTGCTGGAAGAACAAGGAAATACAAAGGTGAGAAAATACTGAAAGAAAATAGTTTTTACCCTGTAAAAATAAACAGAGTAGACTATTAAAGTAGTTAATGTCATTTCAACTTCTTTACACATTTTATGTGCATGATAAAATATCATTCATAATTATTTATCCTGTAAATATGCATGATTAAGAAAAAGCCATCATGTACTCCTATTGTGTTGTGCTATGCGTTTAGGATGCTGCCTGGGCCTTTAAAGGATGCAGTGGAAGTGTGGTCATGGAAGAAGTGCTACAGCATGCAGGAAGTGAACTCTGCTCTCAGTAAAGTGCAGCTTGTGGGCTACTCGCAGAAAGTGGTACGTCTCTACATCTCGCAAACTGCTCATGCACATTTAATTTAAAGTAACAGTCTGGTTTGTCATCATGGTGGAAACGACCGCATCACTAAATTTTTTTACAATATATAATAGGAAACGTGATGATATTTAGTTCTTTTTTTTTTTTTCAAGGATTATGAAATGCACCAACACACAATATTTTGTTATTGAGAATAATCAACTTCAGGGCGGTAACAGGAACACCACTTTCTGTTACTCTGTACCTCATAACATTTCACCATTTCCTTAAGTAAACAACGTTGTTACTAATATTTCATAACGATAAAATATAAACTGATTTGTTCATTGTAATGAATAAAGATGAATTCATATTCATTCTTTTTCTTGTTCTTCTCTCTCATTTCTCCTTCAGGAGTTGTTTGGTGCAGTCCAGATCACGCCGCTGAGCTCCGGCTATTCCCTGGGCAGCTCGAACTGGATCATCCAGTCTCACTACGAGAAAGTGTCCTATGTCTCCGGCTCGTCCTTGCTCACCACACACCCCCAGGTCAGCACTTTACTCAGCTCGCTCGCTTAGTGAAACGCATGAAACCTTACACTACAAGGTTGAACTGTTTTATTAGCATTATTTTCTGCTGATGGAGCATTCAAAGGCTGGCAGAGCAGCTCCAGGGTTTGTTCATTTTGTGTATCATATGCAGCCGATGGACCAGAGCTCTCTGAAGAACAGTGACGTTTTGATCTTAACCGGCCTGACCCAGATCCCAACGGCCAACCCTGACGGCATGCTGGGAGAATTCTGCAGCAACCTCGGTCAGTTCAACTGAAGGAAGCACTCCTCACGCAGTCATGTACTTTACTGCATAGTGCTTTGGTTGACCATTTTCTAGTCATGTCTGAAAACCAAATAGAGAGTACTCTTGTGCACTTGGGAAATCCCATATAGCATTTTAATAGATCCAAATAATTAATGTTAGCTTGTGTCGATTTTGTGTCGGTACATATAGTGCACAGTGCTGTGTGGGGAGCATTTCACACACAGGGATCATGTATAATATTCCTGTCAGTGTGAAAATTTCCAAGCCACGTTCCTTGTAAGTGAATCATGTACTCTGTTCTGCTTCTGCTTTTAATTAATCTCATTCCCATGTGCATGTTTATTTTTTTCATGCCCTCTCATTTCTCTCTCTCTCTCTCTCTCTCTCTCTCTCTTTCTCTTTTTCTCTCTCTGTGTTTCTCAGCCATGACAATCCGAGCTGGAGGGAACGTTTTGGTGCCGTGTTACTCCTCTGGTGTGATTTATGACCTGCTGGAGTGCCTCTACCAGTTCATGGATTCTGCTAATCTAGGAAACACACCCTTTTATTTTATCTCACCTGTGGCCAACAGCTCGCTGGAGTTCTCCCAGATATTTTCAGAGTGGTATGAGGTCCAATTATTGGCTTATTAGAAATGATCTTGTGATCAGTCAGATAAAAAAAAAATATATATATATATATATATATATATATATATATATATATATATATATATATATATATATATATATATATATATACACACACACACACACACACACACACACACACGTTATAACATTGTAAAGAAAGCCGTAAATGACGGTCCTGGTCACTGCAGTTGTTCCCGTGAACATTCAGCAGCTGATCCTTGCAAATTAACTGTTAACTTTTTGCTAGCTTACAGAAGAACTGTCTGTGGGAACTGTACACACAATCATTCACCACACCACTTGCACATTACAAGAACTCATAATTTGTAAGGAACAGTCCTGACCTCGCTCATGCGGAGGCCAGAGTTTCAGAAGTAAAGCAGGCACTCTAACCATGTCTTCGGCATACTGACAGAACTTTCTACCTTAATGGTATGCAAGCACTAGAGAAATGCCGAGGTAAGTGCATTAGTTTAGCCGTGGATTTTATATGCGGGATATACATTTTTACTCCCATAACTGCGTTTCGTTGTTCTGCCCAATCAAATGTCCCAGTTTGACTTGAACACCCCTTGTATATACCGCGTGCATTGTTTTATATTTACTTGCCATGGAAAAAAAAAATGTTTCTTCCAAATCTTCTTCTCAAACAAGAACAGATGATTCATATAAAGCATATAGTCCCAAGCACAGCTTGGTCAGTGTTACCGTGTAACTAAACAGCTTGTTATGCTTCACCAGAACCGCTCATGAGACCTGAACTTTAAAAATCTCAGTGTCTTCATTCATAGGAGGTGAAGGAGGTTTTGAATAAACAGCAGGACATACTGTAGCCCTCATCTGAAGCAGGTTACACTGCATCGCATAATATTTTGGAAAATTTGAAAATTTATTGATTTTGATACTTTAATCAGATCTACTACGAGTCCTAAAGTATGGATTCAATACTTTTAGAGGTCCCCTGGGCTGAAACTACATCATTTTATTTCATATTTTACACTTGTCTGTCAGTCTACATACAGTACATGTAGAATACATTAAGCATTCCTTCCACACGCAGACAGTGAAGTCATTTCACTATTTATAAACTGCTTTCGAAACACGGCTTTGGGAAATGCAGTTCGATTCACTTTGACCTCCATCTTCTCTTAAGTGCCTCTTTAAAGCAGGAATATGATTAAATGAACGCATATGCCTTAAGGACAGTCTTTTTCTTTCTTTCTTTAAATTATAAATGATCTGTTTTCTGTTTCTTTATCTCTGTTTTCTTAAGGCTGTGTCAGACTAAACAGTCCAAGGCGTACCTCCCTGAGCCACCTTTCCCACATGCTGAGGTAAACCTCCCTATATATAGATGTGCATATGAAAGATTGGAAAATATCCATCTTTTCCCAATTTTTGAGTTCTCTCTCTCTCTCTCTCTCTGTATATATATGTAAAATACATACACAGACAGTGGAACCTCGGATTGCGAGTAACGTGGTTTACGAGTGTTCCCAAACCGAGCAAAGATTTTTAATAAATGTTTCATCGGAAACTGAGCAAGTATTAGTTTACGAGCGCCGAGTATCATGTATCACACATGCGACTCTTATTTTGACACCGAGCGTCACTCTCTCACCTTGAGTCTCGCTTTTTTCCGTTAAAACGGTGTTTCCGCTGTGTTTATGCGTTTGTGGTGAAACTTAAAAAGTGAGTCCGTTAATATGCGCTCATGTCAGTCTCAGAGAGATTTCTTTTTTTCCTTTTAAAACGGTGTTTCCGTTAATTTTTTGGGGCTGTGGAACGAAAAATTTGAGTTTTCATTATTTCTTATGGTAAATGATGATTTGGTTTACGAGTGTTTTGGAACATGAGCCCACTTCCGGAACGCATTATGCTCGTAATCCAAGGTTTATGTATGTATGTATGTATGTGACGATTGATTGATTGATTGATTGATTGATTGATTGATTACCTTAACAATACTATGATTTATACCACATTCATGAAGTGACTGGATGCACGCAATGACTATGCTGTTGTATACGAAATGACAATTGTGCCAAAAATGCCAATATATATTATTTATTATTCTTATTTATGTTTTTTTTTTTTTTTCCCCCCAACACATGCAGCTGATCCAGACCAACAAGCTCAAGCATTACCCGAGCATCCACGGCGAGTTCAGCAGCGACTTCAAACAGCCATGTGTGGTGTTCACGGGGCATCCATCACTACGGTTCGGGGATGTAGTGCACTTTATGGAGCTGTGGGGCAAATCCAGTCTCAACACCATTATCTTCACGGGTCTGCATGCACACTAATGCATATACACATACACATACAGTACGCAACACATACAGTAGATTTGCATCCGTCTATACAAACCCAATCCGTGTATTGACTTGCATTTGCATTTAGCAATCAAAAATAAAAGACTACAGATATAATAATAATAATAATAATAATAATGAGTGGAATAAAAATGTGCAGTTTGTTATTTTTCTTTAATTATTTATTAAATATTATTTACCTGGTGAGACGGTTACATGTTGTCGCCTTGCACGTCCAGGGTCTGGGATCCTCCCACAGTCCAAAGACATATAGGTTAGGCCAATCGGTATTCCCAAATTGCACCGCAGTGTGTGAATGCGCATGTGAATGTTGACTGGACATCACCATGGGAATAAATACGATGGTAATCACCACTGGTCAACACGGTCCCGAGGTTGACTACAGAACTTCTTGGATGGATGTCTTGTACCTACTGGTACAGATTATCTTTTTAGGTTTTGCAACTACATATAGAATAATAACTAGATATTTCATATTTCATACTCTGGCTGAAATGTATACATCTTAGCATATCATTGTTTATTAACTATTCAGATAAGATTCCTGCATATGGAATGTGGGCATACTGCTTTATCAGCCGGTAGCAGATCATGAAAAACCACCTAAATCGCACCATTTTAATTAATATGCCCCCCCATTTCTGACAATGGTGTCCATCAAAACCACGTGGATTAAACATATTGGTTAAAAAAAAAAAACAAAGTAATAGTACTAACCACTGTTAATGTCATAACATCATGAAAGACTTGTGAGTCAACCTCAAATCCATTATAATAAAACCATGCATATTTATATTTGCCTTGTACAGTCTATTTTAAATATGATCCACTAAGGACCGTATAAAAATAATGCTTTAGAAATAAACGTTTTTATGTGCAATGGTTGCATGGGGAGTCTATTTCAGAATCAGAAAGGGATTTTGTTTTGGTGACAGAGCTTCCAGAGTTAACAAGAAATGGAGTAGGATGTTGGCTTTGATTTCTCTATAATGAAAATGCTTTTCAATAGAGAACACACAAACCATCCCTGCTATTTATATTCTTTCACTGCTCTGATGTTCTGTGTCTGCTAATCCCAGTATCAACTCTTCCTGGAAATCTCAACTGAAACCCACCCAAAACCACCAGAAGAAATAGCTAAACAAAATATGACAAACAGCCAGACCATGACTCTGGAAAAAGAAAGAAACAGAAGTTAAAATAATGTGATAACAGTAAAGACAAATTATGTACATTATGTTGTGTTTATTGTTATTGTTTAATCTGAGCGTTTTGTGCCGTTCCCTACAGAGCCTGATTTCTCCTACCTGGACGCTTTGGCTCCATACCAGCCCCTGGCCATGAAGTGTGTGTACTGCCCCATCGACACGCGCCTCAACTTCCACCAAGTTTCCAAACTTCTGAAGGAGGTTCAGGTACGTGTGTGTGTGTGTGTGTGTGTGTGTGTGTGTGTGTGTGTGTGTGTGTGTGTGTGTGATTATGAGAGCTTGTAATCACTTTAGAGCGCACACCACTGTTTAGAAAGTGAAAGATTAGAACCGTGGTTCTGTATTTTCTTCTTTTGATTTTTAATTACATAATTTTTTTTTTTTTTTATGTCTGGCTGTGTTTACGTGGGTGTGCGGATGTGTGTTAGCCACTTCACGTGGTGTGTCCAGAGCAGTACACTCAGCCTCCTCCGTCTCAGTCTCATCGGTCTGATCTGATGTTGGAGCTGCAGCCTCCTCCTCTGCCCTACAGCCGGTGCTCCGTTCTCAATCTGCCCTTCCACCGCACATACGAACGTGTCCACCTAATGCCCGAGGTCAGTGTGTGAGATTGTATGCGTTAGTGTATATGTGTGTAGTTTTATAAAAAAAAAAAAAAGAAAAAGAGACGACATACAAATCTTCAACGCCCCACAACGGGACAGAGTCTCAGTGTTTTTAGTCATCATCACAAATATTTTACACAATAGCTTATCTCGCCTGAGTATTTTAAAAGAGATGATGAACACGATCTCGATTTCAGTGCGGAAGTCGAAAGATGCACAGAAACATGCTGGAACATATTCAGTGTCTAAATCCTCTGTCGCTCTGCTTCCAGCTTGCCAAAACTCTCGTTCCCTCCGAGATTAAACCCGGCATCTCCGTGGCAAACGTGTCAGCAGTTCTGCAGTCCAAGGACAACAAGCATCTCCTCCAGGTTTGTGCACAACACTGATTAATTCTAAACTTTACAAAAATATTTATATATATATATATTATAGTTTTCTATGCCCAATTAAAAAGGAATAAAGATTATTAAAAATGTGAGAGAGGTTATTCTTGTGTTACCTGTCGGAAAAAAAAAAAAAAAAAAAAGTAAGGGATAATGAGGGCTTGTGTTCACTGCCTTATCATGTTTCAGTCTAAGTGCCTCAGGGCGGAATGTCTAAAAACTGGAAATCATGTCCGTGTGTGTGTTAGAGAGACAGATGGATGGACAGCGAACTCCATACTCTGATCTGATTTTTAGTTCCGCATTGCGTCCTTCTTGCGGTCTAGTTCTTTCTTTTTATTTTTTTACATCCGGTTTGAAATACTTTCATGAAAGTAATCCAGGTCTTAGTTCTGTTCTTGCATCTTGTTTGTCTTGAACACCTGACTCGGTGTGAAATTTATACACTGGCTCTCAAATGATTTTAAATACCTGTGATTATCTTCCTAGACAGGAAAAAATAGCATATTAAAAATCAAGGTCTTACTGAGAAGTATAGCAACATTTCCTGTGTGTGTGTGTGTGTGTGTGTGTGTGTGTGTGTGTGTGTGTGTGTGTGTAGCTAGTGCCCAAGCCTGTTCCTGTGGCTCCCACTAAGAAGAGGAAGAGGCTGATGGAGGAGGTTCCTGAGCTGTCAAGCCCGAAGCCTTTGCTGAGCGGAGCTGTGCCCCTGGAGACTTTCCTCGCCTCACTACACAAGGTGGGAGAGAGAGCTGAGCATGAGCCAAATATAAATATCATAATAATATCATGAACAAGACCAGAAATATCTGCTACAAAGCCACAGTTTCATATCCTGTTTTCTGATGTAAGAACACACTGGGATACACACACACAATTGATGTCAAATCAGCGTGGTTCGATTCATAACGGGACATGTAGACATATAAATCTGTTAAACCTAAAACGTTATTGCTTGCCGCTTGAGGAGGAAAACACATGTGATTTTTCTTACTTAGCTGGCTGGCTCGCTTTTTGCTAAGAAAAGACAAACATGGCTTAACCTGAAAATGACCATTTACAAGGATGCTTCATGAGTGTGGCATTTGCTAAACATACCCCTGACCCGATATATTTTATAAGCAGCCAAGACAAGCTTAGAAAATAGTTTTAAGTACAATCATTTCCATGCTGCTGAGTAAAGGATTTTCCCCTTTTGAAGTAGAGATTTTAAAGTAGTAGCAGTAATGATTCATTTTGGTTAAAACGCAATATTTTCATATTTGGTTTTCCAAATGTTAGCCTCAGCAATATCCAATGTTTTTGTTTGCTTGTTTTTTTTTTTCCTGACAGCCAAGCAATTAAGTGAAGTTATAATCATGGCAGTTGATTTTATAGTTTTTTTCCCTTTTTTTTCCAGGAATTATTATTATTATTATTAACAACAACAACAACAATAATAATAATAATAATAATAATAATAATAATAATAATAATAAAGTGCATCGTTGTTAAATCAGACACAGGAATCGAACAAGCGTGCTACATTAATGAATCATGATTTTATTGCAGTAGCATTTTATCTTGTTTGATGGTCTCTGGACCGTGCATTTCCTTCGAGACAGGGAATTAGTGCAGCGTAATCCCTTCTGTGTTCCTGTTAAATCCCCATTAAGAGGGGCGAGATGGAGGGTGATGGATGAAGCCGTTCACGTCTAATAGTATAATGGTCTCGCGTGTGCAATATGGAGAGTGTTAGCGAACACGTTGTGCGGGAGAGGCGCTTCGTTTCTGTTCCATTACCAGCTCTAAATGATCCGGATTGGAAAGTAGTGACGCAAGACGAGAACGATAAAGCTGCGATCTATTTTCTACTGTGTGAGAGAGAGGGAGAGACTGTGACCATTTAGGCTGGAGGAAGCCAGTGAGATTTGAGAATTAGACCCCTGATAGAACTCTAAATTGAAGCAGGGAGGTGCAGCACACACAAATTAAAGGGGAAAGAGATTAGCGCTAACACCATGTGTGGACTGAGAGACCCCTGCTTATTATTATTTTTTTCCCCGGCAGCATTAAGGACGGCTGGAAATTCTAGCCGTTTCCGAGACTTTCCCAGATGTTGCTCGTTAATGTTTAATGTTGTAGAGTGTTTTTGTCGAAACAAGTCCTGTTACCACTCGTATTATACTGTAGCAGACGCTCCCTCATCAGAATCTCCTTTTTCTCTCTTCAAGTTAATAAGACAAGGAAACACAGCATATCATTGTACAAAAAAACCTGGAGACTCCTTTCAAAAATTCTAAATCAAGGCATGTTTTCTACACACAATTCAAAAGCACTAAGTGATTCGATGGGTTAGATGAAGCATTTAGGATTAAAGTTGCAGCAAAGCAATTATACAAATGAGCATTTCAACTACTTCACTGGCTAAGGGGGAAAAAAGAAACACCATTCTGTGGAGGAGCAGGAGCCCAAGCATATGAGGTGATCTTTTACTGCTGTATGTGCAGAATTAAGTGCAGAGAGAGTTTGTGAAATAGTTTTTTTTTCCTCTTATCTGGGATAAAGTGGGATCTGGGCTTGATTTAAGTTATATAGGTTATCTGTTGTCTATATACGGCTGCCCTCATAGGCTACACGGCCAAGCATTGTGGGAAAGAAAGTGCTCCAACCCCCTCCTGAGACCTCCTGAAGGTGCACCGTAAGCACTAAAACATACAGCACGTCTTCAATCACCAGCTAATTAAAAGCGCAGCGAGGCGTCTTTAGTCAGGTCATACAGGCCGGGCTTTAACATCACGGCAGAAAATACTGCAGCATACTAGCCTTCGAGTTTCATTAGTGCGTGATCGATATGCTAACTGCTCTGTGGAAAGCTGGCAGGATTAGCTATGTGCATGTTGTGTGTGTGTGTGTGTGTGTGTGTGTGTGTGTGTGAGAGAGCGAGTTAAGTAGAATGATGCTGCTAAAGATTGCATATCATAAATCAATAAAGAGTTTGTAGAGTTGAGCTCTGTGGGTTTAACTGTGAGAGCCTTAATGTGGTGAACTTTCATGTAGTTATGATGTAAAACTTTAAACTGGTATAGTTCAGTTAGTATAATGTTTGCAGTTCAGGTAAAGTTGGATGCTAGTTTATGCCAAACAATGGAGTGTAACCTTGTGGCAGGTCTGGGTATCACATTGTGGAGGGTCTGGGTACAACCTTTGTGGCAGCTGGGGTATAACCATGTGGTGGGCCTGGATATATAACCATGTGGCAGATAACATTATAACATTTGAATCAATTAATGTTAAGAAATACAGTCTAACTGTACATATTATGTACCACACCAGCTCCCACTCACCATTAAGATACAGACAGTGACGTGTATTGCATATATGCTAACAATGTGAGGAAAGACACAGAAGTGTCAGAGCGAGAAAGGACGACATGGATCGAGTCAAATTACAAAAATCAAGTTTTTTCATAAGGTTTTTATGTATTGATTTTGTTGATTTTAAAAATGAAATAAATAGGAGTTAGTAATCGCAAAACCGGTTAGCAAAACCGGTGTTTAAATTACATTACATTTACATCCTCCTAAAACTGTTCTCTCTTTTGTTCTCTCTCTCTCCTTAGTGTAGTCAGGAATATTTCGTTCCTTTATAGTTACTAATGCCTGCACTGTGAAAACTACTAAATCAAAACACATGCCTGAGGTCTACATATTTTGCATATCATGACTTCTATCTTTACCGCTTATCCTTCATTTCCCTATCCCAGGGAAATGAGAGAACAAGACGGTGTACAGCCTGGATGGAGTGCACACCCATCACAGGGCCCATCACACCCATCACAGGGCACATGCATACACACTCACACACCCAGTCATACACTACAGGCAATTTGGAACCACCAATCAACCTACTATGCATGTATTTGGACTGTGGTAGGCATCCGGCAAGCATGGGAAAACATGTAACCTTCACACGTACACAAAGTGCAGAGTGAGATTCGAACCATATGCCTGGAGGTGCAAGACGACAGTGCTGACCACATAACCAACGTATAAAATACAAGTACATCAGGTAGAAACTCAGGAGCAGGTTTGCATTTTACGATTCTTAAAAAAAAAAGTTCAAGAGACATTTAGTATTTTAATTATATAGAGTTGTAATTTTTTTTTAGATATTCAGTACATTATGTATATGTTTACAACTTACATTTTATCAAAAAGTGCTCTCCACTCAACCTGCATGTGCCTTCAAAAATCATCTTAAATTTATATTTTATTAGCTAGGATTTTTTTTTCTTTTTCTCGTGCTATATTTTAACTTGCATATTAAAGCCCGAGCTCCCTCCACTCACTCCTTTTCTCCCTCTGTTGGTTACCAGAGCGGAATCTCAGAGGTGAAAGTGGAGGAGACGCCAGACGGGCACATCCTGCACCTGCAGGCCGAGGACGCTCTCATCCAGCTGGAGGAGGACGCAACGCACATCGTGTGTGACAACAACGAGCCACTGCGCACTGCCCTCAGGGACCTTGTGCTCCGCTTCCTCCAGAAGCTCTGACCTGTAGAATCCGGACTCTTGACCTCGGTGTGGCCGCACACAGCGTGGTCATGATCCAGTGGATCAGTAGCGTTGTGCAGCGAGCACTGGGATGTGACCGTGGGGCCACGGAGGTTATATGTGGTTTGAATCTCTTTGTAAAGATGAGATGGATCTGTCTCAGGGGAGGACATTCTTACTGGTGAACAAGGTATTTCGCTGATTTCGGATGTTCCTGGGCCAGCACTAATGACATCACCCTGTGTCTTAACCCTGCAACTCCTGGGCCACGAACTTCACCGTGTACTGATGGAACAATATCGTGTTACTAAGAGGCTTTATTTAAAAAAAATTTAAATACATGTGAATAAGGTGCTTGACTGGTATTGAATAAATCAAGCATTTTGTCTATTTATTATTATTAACTATAATGCAGAGCTACACAGGAATTTATGTATAGAAAATAAATGTATTTTTATACGACCATGATACACTTAAAATTGAAGCCTAAGAGCATCCAGTGCACCTTTATTCATGACACATTTACATCTTCTGTAAATAAAGTTATGGATATATATTGAGCTCTAAATCTGTACAACGCATCCTTTCAGAGCTGAACCTAGGTTTCCAGAGGAAAGAATTTGTGGTCATGTGTTTTCCCAGTGTAGTTCTGATGGTGCGCCACAAAACCTACAGGCCAAATAAGCAGAATGACTTTACATTGCTGCAGTGTCGGAAAATTGTTTTTAAAAAAAACCCCGTCTTGGGTAAGACTTTCCCTCAAGTCCATTTCATCCTAAGACATCATTGCTAGTGTAAACCTTTGATGTTTGTGTCAATATACTGTATATAGTCCTATATTTTTTTTTTATTTGTGCAACTCACCAACTGCTCTTAGGCTTCCATTCTTGGAGTGCTTTGAGAAAAAATTGTTAAAAATAACATTTCGGAGCAAGTAACTGTTCCCGTCTGGAAACTACTAATCATGAGGGACTATTCAAGTGGCTCAGGTTGTGCGAAAGGAGTCTGATCTGCCCGGATCAGGTTATAACTTGGTTCCACAAGATGCCCTGCATAAAAATGGAGGTTCATCATTGCTCATGACAAATTTCCCATAATGTGTAAGAATGCATTTTTGAATGTTTAAGCAATAGAAATTCTTTACAAATGTGAAAAAATAATAATACACATCTTTGTTTCGCTTCATTTCATATTAATGTTCACATCTTTGATAATTTTGTAATAAATAATGGATGATGGAGGGGTTTTTTTTTATTTTATTTTATTTTTTTTAGATTTCCTGTACATGTTCTGTGGCCATGCAAAAAGTTTCATCACCAGGGGTCACAACTGAGCAGCCTTCACAACTTTCTAAAAATAGTTTATTTCCATATTCATTTAATTCCTTTTAGCTGTACTGTAGGATTTTTCCAGCAGGCATGTGTTTCCTTGATAATGAAATAAATGGAGCGCTGCGGACGGCCGTGTAATTTGCCCTCTAAAGTGCACTAGAGCAGTCATGCTTAACTAAACTTGCAGTGAGTTGATGTTAAGTGCGGTGCTCAGTTTGTTTCAGCTGCAGTGGGGAGAGAATTGCACTTTATATCAGCTCGCTTTTAAAATAACTAACGCCCCTTATTCATAGTATTGATCGTCGGTTTATTGAGTGGGAGGACTGAGCGCAAATGTCCTCTCATATCGGCCCTGTGCTTTCATCTCCAAAGTGCCTAGATACGCTTATCTAACATCGCAGTTTAAACTAAAAACCCTTCTGAATATTTACAGCATGTTTCCGGGTAAAGGTACAGTAGGTGCCTATGTATTGTACAAGTAAAAGAAAAGATCACCTCTCACACATTCTTCTTCATCGTCATTCTGGTCATTCCTGTTCTGATGGACATATTCTGATGTAACTGCAGCAAATAGTTCATCTGACTTTGACACGCTAACGCCGTTGTCGATCAATAGTTCAGGACGGGAATTTCCTACATTACCTGAGCCTCCATATTAGCTTTTCTGTTATATTGGTATAACTTCCATCAGTATTTCTTAGTATGACTGCAAAACGTTTCACCCAAATGAGGATGTGTTCGTTCTATCTGGTTCCTCTCAAGGTTCCTTCCTTGCCGTCATCACCCTCGGCATGCTCATCAGGGACGAACTGATCGATTTGATTCGTACACATTTCCGTAATTTTTCTTTTAATTCTGTTAAAGCTGCTTTGCAACAACGATCATTGTTGAAAGCACTATACGAATACATTTGAACTGAATTAAAGTGCTTACATACTTGTACACTATCCATGCAAAATTGCCTTTCAAAAGGGTTTAATTATCGAGCAAGGAAAACATCTACGACGATTTGAAATTACTGCAGCTGGGTTAAGAACAATTTAAATATGGAAGGATAACGCTGAACCGTCTATTCCACGGAAGCAATGTGGGCGGAAATCATTTCTAAAAAGAGATCACTTAAATGCTTGGTGAAGTTCCAATTGACAGTAGAAATCACAGCTGTGTTTAAGAGTGGAAGTTGGAGCATTTCCACACGCAGCGTGCCATGAGAACTCGCAGGATAAGGATTAAACAGAATGGCCCTAAGAAACTCACTTGTTAAGTGAGGCTAATCAGAATAAAAGGCTGATTTTCGATCGACAATGGCGTCAGGTCGATCGTATTCCAGAGCCATGGGTATAACGGAAGGGAAGTTCATGAAGTGATGCAGCCATCTTGCATCGTAACCACTGTACAAGCCTCTGGAGACAAGTGTTATGATCTAGGCTCAGCGTCGTTATGTGGCAATAAAATCAAGACAGCTGACGACCTGACGGTACTGAATGACCAGGGTATGGATCGAGTTCTCCTTCGCTGATGGCACAGGCATATTCCCTGACTCAGATTGTGAGAGAGTGGTCGAGGGAGGAATATATATATATTTTCTTTACACATGAATTAGCCACCATCAAAATGTGCCATAATGAAAGCAAAAGGCGATTGAATGAAATATTAATGTAAATGTAAGACTCAAAATGTAAGACTCTCATTGCAAATATGAAATTTCTACCTCGTTAGTGGTTTTCCCAGGTTGCCACATTTATTTTCCTTTCATTAGCCAAATGAACTGTTTTTCCGACGCGTTTTGACGTTAGCCCTGCAGCTCCTGAGGTAACCCCACGTGGTGAATTAGCACTACCGCTAGAGCTTGTCTGCATGTTATCACTTAGAAACTGGATTTGGTTTTAGGAGCATTTCCCATGGAAACATTTCAGGCTGTCAAATTTAGGCAGCAAAGGTAAAAAAAAAAATCTTTTTTTTACATTTATGCAAAAGATCTTTAAAATTTTTATTTGTTTTTGATTTGGATTTGTTTTCGCACCAAACCTTCTCTCTAATCGACGATTTGTTTCATAGTGCAGTTCCACGGCTTCACCGTTCATCAAACGCATGCCCACGAGGGTAGAAGATTAACACCAGTGCAGCTGTTCAAGCAGAGCCAAAAGGGACTTTCTTCAGTAATGTAGCTCTGAGGCCACTCCGAGACCGCTCGGCCTATTGAAACACTCCCCTCAATTAAATGCTGCTTAAGGCGTCCACCTTTCAGATCCTGTTTGTTCCGTGAGGAAGGAGTAGTGCACATTCGGCCATTAGGACATGCTGGGATCGGAGCCTAGAGCATGTAGTGATAAGGGGTGTTACACTCCACTGAGCTGTAATGAGGGTTCTCGCTCGCTCTCTCTTTCTTTCTTACTGGAATGTGATTTGGTCGTTTGATGAGATCATAGGATCCAGAGCCAGCAAATCTCCCGCAGTTTCTCGTCCTCCAGCTTTCGCTGATGGTGAGCTCAGCCTTAGTCACAGAAACTGTCACTACAGATTTGGAGCTCTGGATTAACCCAGAAATCCACATGAATTCAATAAACGTTACCTTATTTACGTCATCAAAGACGGTATCGTAAAATCCCAGACAAGTGTGAGAGTCGTGTTAACTAAACGAATTGAATTGAATTGAATCGGTGTGTTCCCGACCATCAGTGCAATGTGGTTCTGTGCAAGAGCTATCTGTCGCATGTATACAAGAATAAATCAGCGGATCCCGAAATAGATTACCGGTCAGCACTGGACCGGTGCATGCCCTAACTGAATTCCTAAATGGCGTCTACGAAAGGCGAGCTTACAGTTAAAAACCTTAACGCATCACGGAAGCTGGTTAACTTCTGATAAAATGCCTGCGACATTCCATCTGTTCTGAAAGAGAGAACAAGACAGCTGTTTCACCATGTCTCCAGGGAAAGAAGGGTTGGCAGTCATCACCTTAAACAAGCCCGATTGTAATACGGCAGCAGCACTATGGCCACTAAACACCAGGCTTTAAAACCTCCAGGCACCAACGGGGCTTTACTTAGGTTAATTAACTTGCTTCAGTTCCCTGGAATTTCACAAATGAAGCAAAATGAATGAAAGCGGTTGTGCCAAAAACAGCAAGGCTTCTGTGTAAGCATGTTGCCGTCGTTCCTCTTTAGGCAGCTCCCATCTGGGGTTGCCACGTTTTGATCAGGACTTGAGCACAGCAACGAGACGAGTGCACTTGTGCGCAACCCTCAGCGCCTGGGGTTGGTTTCCTGAACTGGAATTAAACCCCGGCCATTGAGGTGAAAGCACTCTATGCTAAGCCTCTGCCTATGTGAAGGCAGAATAGCTGAATAATCAGGACACGGAGAGATGCATGAAATTTGCAAACTGCAATCGCTGCCAAAATTAATGCCCTGTCCTGCAGAGCCAGAGGGGACACACAGTACTACCGACTGCTCCTACATCTCTCCCACTTCTAATAATAAATAAATAAAGAGCCTGAAAACAACTCGAGGCTTTACTTAACACGCAGCACAAATGTCAATTAATAGTACCCCCTTTAAGCCCTTTACCAAACCCCCTTGAGTTCAGAAGTCACTAGTAAACAACCCACTTGACGGAATTAGATTTGATCTTTTTTAGCCGAGACCGTTGGCCGACCTGTCTCTTTGGTATGAAAAAGGCTTTGACTGTTTTGCCCATAGTTGGGCAACTCTTACCCAACTATGGGTTGCCCAACTACAAAAGACCGAGATGCTTGATGGCTCATTCATCCTTTAAACCGCTTTATCCTGCATACAGGCTCGTGGGAGGCCTGGAGCCTATCCAGTGAGACTTGGGGCACAAGGTGGGGGTATTCCCTGGACAGGGTGGCAATCCATCACAGGGCACACACTATACGCAGTTTGGAAATCGCCAATTAGCCTACTCTGCAGGTCTTTGGACTGTGGGAGGAAACCGGAGTACCCGGACGAATCGTGCTCCTGCCGTGACTGGCTGATTGGATCGCTTGATTAGTGTTCGTACTACACTGAACCGCCATAACATTAACACTAATCAATTATATACCAGTTGTGGGGCATTGGTGGCTCAATAGCAGGTTTCTCGCCTACCATGCGGAAGGTCCGGGTTTGATTTCCAGCCAAAGTTCAAACTCCAGCCACGGTCCCAAACCCGGACGGTTGCATCAAGAAGGGCAGCCGGTCTGCTGTGTCGCCTCCTCAACGGGAGCAGCCGAAAGACCAACAGCATGAATTATATACCATTAAACTGGTGGCAGGGTCATGGGCACCCAAGGTTCACCCATGGGGACGCTGAGCAAAGGCCAGCCTGTCCAGTCCGTTCCGACAGAAAAGCCAACGCGTCACAAGTCACCAAAAAAGCTCGTGCTTGCCTCAATGGAGCGGCACCAGAACAACCAGTGCACCACAGTCTGCCATTCACATGAGCCAGACGAAGGTTGCCAACCCAACCACCAAACTCCCCAGCTCTCGATCTGATCAAGCACCCATGGAATGCACCAGACAAACAAGTCCAATTCACATAGCCTCCACAACCCACAGCATCCAAGGGATCTGATGCCAATGATTCCGGTGCCGGATACCACCGCAGAGAACCCAAAACCTAGGTGGTTATAATGGTTTTTAATGTTATGGCTGATCGGTGAAGACACACAGACATCTCCATAACTACACTCCAAAATATACTGGAAAGCTTTCATAGAAGATTGGAGATCATTATTATTATATCAAAGGGGAATACATCTGGAACAGGATGCTCAAGTTGAGTACACAATGTTGGAAGAATGATGTGTTTAGTTTACACAATTGCAATTAAGTTCGTTAAATCCACACACATTGTAATCGTGCCCTTTGATTTTGGCACAGCAGCCATTCCTGTACATTTCGTCCTTCATGAATTCCAGACAGGAAGCAGAAACAATCCCATGTTGAACATCTGCTTGGACTCACAAGACAATTAATTTGTGATATTTTAAGGACATAATAACCGATAAGCTATATTACGCTCATAGCGAGCCAGCTCGGATTCCATCTTGGCATTGTAAAGGAAATAAGAAATAAAATCAGTGACTAAACATCGATTTTCATAGATGTTCTGGACACAAATGGCACGGGCTGGTTTATTAGTGTTTACGAGGATCACACTAATGATACAGTCTGTCAGTCAGATTTCTGTGCTTCTACTTCCTCACCTCCTCAATCTTCATGCTCAAGTGGCAATACAGTGGAGGGGGAAAAAACAACAACAACAACAACAAAAAAAAAAACTTACATTATTTAAACCTCAACAAATTTATACATATACTGTCATTAGGTGTATAAAAAGGTTCCCTAAAAGGCATCCATGATTTGAAACATATAATAATATGTATTTAAAAAAAAAAAAAAAAAAAGGAAACACCTAATGGATTTACAAATGCAGAAACCTTTATGCAGCACAATACAGTCTGAGGACAGAAATGAGCATCGTAATGCAAACATCAGTTCGTGTTCATGGAGGCAAAAAAAAAAAAAAGAAGAAAAAAGAAGTACCATTTGCAAACAAAGAGTTCAGATTGTGCCAGTAATTCTTACGCATTACTTAGACGCAGCATGAAAATCTTCAGAATTGTGCTAGTATTCAGACCTGAGGTCTTCACTCAGACAACTTCATGTCAACTATTTTGAGCAAAGGACATGATAAATATGAGATATGAGACAAATCAGAGATGATAAAAAAAAAAAAAAATTAAAAAAAGGACAAAAACCTGTGTGCTGCTTAGGCATGTGCTGATGATCGGCTGTGGGATGCATGGTCATCCTTTCTATTATTTTCCCCACCGTGGCAGCTTGACAGCACCTGGTTTTGAACTCATGACCTTCTGATCAGCAGGTTAAAAACGTCTCCACCATTCCATGCAAACTGGAGGTGAGCACTGAACTCCACCCGACCGTGGAGGTGCGAGGCGAGGTCAGAATACTAACCAATGACAGGGTGTCACCCGAACGCAAATATTACGCAACAAGGCGATAAAAGGTCAGTTTAATATTTTAGCAGTCTGCCAACTGGAAGGAAACTGGAGAACCACACGGGCATTTTGAGAACGTGCGCAGATCAGGATGGAACTGGCGCACCACCACGCCACCACTAAAATATGGTCTGCCCATCGAAAAACTGTTAGACGTATCGTTTCAACTTGACATCAAGATAATACTGTAAGATGTGAAATGCTTAGCCTGACGTTATAGGATATGAACGGTCTTCATAGCCCCATGCATGGTGCCGTGTTTCAGGTCTGCATTCCTGGACAGATTTCTTAAGAAATGCATGGCATCCAAACTTGTCCTTAAATCGGCTCATTGTATTCCTCCAAAAAGGTTTATTTTTTATTATTTTAAAAGGTGATCATTTTGTCTTTGAGCGTTTAACTTGACCTTTAGTTCTACTTCCTTTTCATTACTCATCTTTGGTACGTTCATACCGGTATTCATAAATGACAGCTCGGAGAAAACACACCCAGCACCATGACCGCTTACAGGTTTGCAGACATAAAGCTAAATTCGCGACATTAGGAAATGATTAACTGTTGGTGTGGCTGCTGCCTATTCAGTCATGTTTGTACTGTATATAACGCGACATCGCACTTGTAAGTGGAAGGTGTTAGAAAAAAACGTTTCACAGAATCATTATTCCTGTAAATGCAATAAATGCTTCGCTACACTATTGACCTGCTGAATGAAAAAAAAAAAAAATTAAAAAAGGAATAAAATGATGTGGACCTACACGGAAAAAGAATTATCTATAGGTCACAGTGTGCAGAAATGTCAAAACCGTAAGTGACGCTAATAGAGGGAGGTAGCGATTTAGAGATATGATCATAGCAACAACTGTTTCCTCTGTGAGCGCGAGAGAGATCGGAGTTATGTAAATTACTGTACGTGATAGTGAGCTGGACGTGAGTGAACAAATCCTTAAGTACGCAACATGCAGGAGGTTGTTCTTGCAGAAGCTTTAAATGACCGTCACGAAGCAGTTGGCTAAAATCGGCAGCCTTTCGAGCCAAGACTAATCCAGCATACTAATCAATCCAGGACAGCTATCTACAATCATAAATCTACAAAAACATGGTCAAGTGTTGCATAATCCTTTCTCTTTCATTCAGCTGTGACATCATCGACGATGAAAGTTTAAACCATAATTCTGATCATGAGAACGTGATATCGGCACATGCCTAAGAAGCGAGCGTGTACGTGCGGTTTATCCGAGCCTGGCCATCACCGACGCTCAGGAAAGAGAGCGTTCAAAGTGATTTAGCGCTCGCACGACAACATAGTGTTTTCATTTCTGCTATTTTATCAGTGAGGTCTGGAGACGTTAAATTCCTCTTTTGAAATTCCTCCCTCTCTCTGTCTCTCTCACGCACTCACTCATTCTCACACACAACACACACAAATAAAATTTCTGTGACCTGCAGAAATGTGCTTGGCGTATACAAGAGCATATCCGCTCTTGCATACGAAACACACTATATATAGATTTATAAATGTAGAATGAGTTAAAAAAATAAAAGAGTGCAATGTGACGAGAAATCTTTGCCCGTGTCATTCTGTCAGCTCCGAAGTATTCCGTCTGAAACCCTATTAAAGTGTCCTCGCCTCTTATCCACCTCTTTTCCAAGACCGTTGAAAGTGGTAGGAATGAGACCAGTAGTGGTTGCTGATGGGACGAACACACACACACACACACACACACACACACACACACACGCGCGCGCAAACTAAAATCGAACGCTTTTACGTAGTAGTAGTCGTCGTCCCTTCCTTTTGACCAAGTGTCAGATTAAAATCTCCTGTGTGGAAAAAATACGAGGTGTCTAGATGTCCTCTTTTGGTCCGTCTAAATGAACTTGAAGCATTTGGTCTTGTCGTGCGGGAGACGAGTCTTAAAGAGGACGGAGTCCACCCGGAACTGTGTGTAGAGCAGCGGCATGTAACCATACACCTTGACGAAGAAGTTGATGCACTTGTGGCGCTCGTGGAAGTGCGAGTCGTCGTGAGACAGTGCTTGTGGACAGCCGGGACAGCGGAACGTCCAACGAGACGTCACCTGTACAGAGAGACGGATATATTTACGGATAAACGATTAACGTAAGAAAAATAGATCAGTCATGAGCACAGGTCAATTTAATCACTTAGAAAACATTTTAGTATTTCTTCTCAAAGTACAACACTATAGAAATGAAACTTGGATGTCCTTTAGAGTAGTCAATGTGCAGCTTGTAGAACAGTATAGATTAACTGTCCTCTGAAAATAACTCAACGTACAGCCGTTATTGTCAAAACAGCTGGCAACAAAAGTGAGTACACTGTAAGTGATAACAGCTGTACATCTTTTACCATGCAAAGACACATGTCCTATTCATCATGTTCATGTGTTTGTCAGTGTTCAAGTACATCTCCAGACCTCAACCCTATTGAGCAACTGTGGGGCGTCCTCAAGAGGAAGGTGCCGAAGCGTCATGTGTAACATCCAGCAGCTCCATGATATTATGGAGAGGGGGAAGCGGATCCCAGCAACAACATGTGCAGCTCTGGTGAATTCCAGGCCCAGGAGGATTAAGGCCGTGCTAGATAACAACAATGCTCACACCAAATATCGACACTTTGGACATGTCCACTTAGCCTTTACTCATCTTCGTTGCCAGTTATTTAGACAATAACGTCTGTATGCGGAGTTATTGTTGTTGGGCAGTAAATCTGTACTACTATACAAGCTGCACACTGATTAGTCTAAAGTACATGTGCGACTACTCTAAGAAATGTGAGGGGTGTACTTACTTCTGGGAGATACTGTATATACATAGAGTACATACATATACAGGGGGTTGGACAATGAAACTGAAACGCCTGGCTTTAGACCACAATAATTCATTAGTATGGTGTAGGGCCTCCTTTTGCGGCCAATACAGCATCAGTTCGTCTTGGGCTTGACAGATACGAGTCCTGCACTGTGGGCCAGAGGGATTCTGAGCCGTTCATCTTGCAGAATAGTGTCCAGGTCACTACGTGATGCTGGTGGAGGAAAACGTTTCCTGACTCGCTCCTCCAAAACACCCCAAAGTGGCTGAATAATATTTAGATCTGGTGACCGCGCAGGCCATGGGAGATGTTCAACTTCACTTTCATGTTCATCAAACCACCCTGTCACCAGTCTCGCTGTGTGTATTGGTGCATTATCATCATCCTGATACACAGCACCGCCTTCAGGATACACAGGGTGCACATGGTCCTCCAGAATGGTTCGGTAGTCCTTGGCAGTGACGCACAGCTGCCCAAATTGAACGTGCACCTCAACTCGCCTGTTTCCACCAAAACTGTTCGTCGAGAGCTCCACAGGGTCGATGTTTTATGTTTTTTGGATACAGTGCGGGTTCGCACCCGGACATCCCTTTCAGACAGCTTCCTCTTATGTCCACAGTTACTCCTGTTGGATGTGGTTCATCCTTCTTGATGGTACGCTGACATTACCCTGGATACCATGGCTCTTAATACATCACAAAGACTTGATGCGCGTCTCGCTGGCGCACCTTTGGCCAAGACAGCAACAATTTTTGTCCTCTTTTGAACTCTGATACGTCACCCATAATGTCATGTACATCCCTCTGGCAACTGTGCAGGACTTGTATCTGTCATTCCCAAGATGAATTGATGCTGTATTACCACCATACTAACGGATTATAGTGGTCTAAAACCAGGCGTTTCAGTTTCATTGGCGAACCCCTGTACATAGGTACATATTTTTTCCCCTTTTTTGGGTGACACAAACCAAGATTTATTTACTTGATCACTGATCAGGACTCGAGTGCAATACATTAATTCAAATATGAATATTTAAAGGAGGAGGCTTATATGGAATATTAAATTTAAAAAGTCATGAAGGGTGCGTAATGGTACGCGCATTCAGCATGTTTGGTTTGGTGCGTGTTGTGATCACAGTGATTACAGTCTAGCTTTAACTAATTAAACCAGCTTATTTAAAATAGAATTCCATACTATGTGCTATTTTGCTAGTCAGGATTACATCATTTTGGTTTAGTTAGCAACCTGCTACACAGCTAACTTGGGTGATTGACGTATATTTTGTATGTCTATTATACGCATGTTGATAATTGTCAAGCTAATGCTTGTATATGGTGGCACGGTGGGTGGCGGATGGTGGGTAGCACAGTCCTGTCGCCTTGCACCTCCAAGATACAAGTTCAATTCCCACCTCGGGGTCTGTGTGCATGAAGTTTCCTCCCACATGTTTCTTCCCACGGTCCAAAAACATACAGATCAGGCTAACTGGTGTTCCCAAATTCCACGTAGTGTGTGAATGTTGACCAGAGGTCCTACCACATTGTAAAAATGGGAATAAATACAATAGTCACCGTTGGTCTCCACAGTCCCCTAGTTGAACAACTGAGGCTCGTGGATGGATGAAATACTCGTACACTTAAAGTTAAAAAGTTTTATTGTTTAAGTGTTGATTTAATGTCCCTCTCAAAATGGGGAGTTGGGGGGGATCGGGGGACTCTCAATTCTAAATCTCTAACTCTAATCTATTTGCAAGTTAAACTTATCGATATTCTTACCTATTTATTATATAAATCTTTTTTTTTTTTCACGGCACTGTTTAAAACCAAGCAAGGTACCAAACTGATCTTCTTGTGAATTTGAAAAAAGGCAACATTTTGTGGCTAAATTCCAAAAAAACACTTTAAATCAATGAGCATGATTCCAACACGGACCAAAATAATCCTTATAGTCATTATAATTATTATCTTTACGCCCTATTTGTTGTTTGCTGAGACTGAATTTGTTTGACAAAGTGAAGTGAATCGATTTCTCGATTCACTGCTGTAGTGAACTTACTGCAGAGAAGATTGTGTGTTAGAGAGACCGACTGTGAGAAATTCAATAACGGAGCTTATGATAGCAGGGGAAATCACCGCACAGATGCAGTCCTCCACTAATAACATGAGCAGTACATCAAATTTCATTACACTCGTTTTTTTTTCTTTTTCTTTTTGGTGACACACTTCAGAGAATATTGCTCAAGCCCTTACCAAAACACTAGCAGTGTAATCCTCATCAATCCCTTATCAACTGGGGAAACACTGAAGAATTTCTTCCTATACTGAAATACACTCCGGTATTTCATTTTGTGTTACATATATATTTGAATTCCGTTACATTAACTGTTCAAACTAGTTATAATATTTATTGTACAATGATGATTACATTTCTAGAATTTCTACATTAGAGAACATAGTGCTCGCCTCGAACCAAATCACAAGCTCCTTTCGCACATTGTTAGGATGTTTGTCTGCCATGGTCCTGCACACGTCTGGACAGTGTAAGGGACGTTACTTACTGGATGCCAATGCCAAAACCCACATTCAAAACCAGTCTCAGACACACTTTCAGCAAGAAATGCTATGTTATCTTAATCAACACTTTCTCCTTCTTTTACTTTTTCGGCAAGTTGCACCGAATTGCCTCCGAGCCAGTCCGAGTTGTGTTTCTGAGCTACAATGCTAACCAGTACAAACTATATAACACACCATTATTCCATTCTATAGTATTTGTGCTTCAACCTGAAACAGTTAGTTAGGGAGGTGGGGCTGGGGGGAATCTTTTCATATTAGAAAAATCTAATTGGGATTTTGCCTTAAAAAAAAAACAGGGTAAAACAGTAAAGGTCAAAAAGCAGGGAATGTTTTTCCATCAAATTTGTTTTTGTTCACACACACAGACCCATCTGAATGTGTAAAAATAGCTAAAAAGTTAATTTTGCACTTTAGGTCCCGTTTGAATAAAATAACGCAATCGCGGGCAAATTGCTATAGCATAAAAGGATAATTTGGGACATGCTGTCACAGGAAATGTTGTGTTCTATTTAAACATCTCAAATTAACTCTCTTTTAAAAGCCATGGCTTAGATTCTTCTGGACTCCTTGAACACACCTGCCAAATGACTAGTGTGGCGTCTAGTATTCATCACCCCCTGTACAAATTCCGAACTTATTTCCACACAGCAGTGTGGTCTAGCTGAGAACCACACCTTGATCCGTTTTTTCCCGTTTCTCCCTGAGAACTGACTGACCTTGATGGGGGGTTTGCGTGTGATATGTGACACCAGGAAGTTCATGGCGATGTCTTCACAGTTGATGTACTCATCCACCATGTCTCGGATGGCCTGAGGCATCACATAGGAATACAGGTAGGCGTAGTACTGCACACACACACACACAGATAAACATCAATTTCCATTCTCATACTAAGGCTGACATGTACAATATACTTTTCTGACATTTACATTTTTGACTTTTAAGTAGTTACACTCAGATGATGAGTAATAGTAGTAACATTAACGATAGCTGTGACTCCATACCGTCATATCTTATTAATTTATAGATTATTATATATATATATATATATATATATATATATATATATATATATATATATATATATATATATATATATATACATATATATATATATACACATATATATATATACACACACACTTTATTTTGTTCACTTTACAATTTTATTCACAGCATGTCCCTGTTTATAGATAACATCCAAGCTAGATTCGCTGACACTTCATTCATTTTCGGTACAGATCTACTTGTGATCTACTTCTATTTTCTCTTACTTTTACAGTGACAAGGCTGCAAAGTGCCTTAAGAAAAGCTTACAATGTTGCTTTAAAATCATACAGTTCGCCATAGCAGATTTTCTTCTATCTAGTTGCAGGCTGCTACCTTGTGGAAAAAAGCGGCGCCTGTCAGCACCATGGAGAGTTCACAAGAGTAGTTGGAGTTGTAGAGCCAAGACTGGTGGTTGACGTCCCAGGCATGAAACCTCCCTGGGAAGCCTACAATTCGATCCCTGGCCTCTCGCCAAACCCTGATAAGGAGAGGAGGCAAAAAAGACAAATCTTTTTTTTTCTTTTTTTCCCCTCATATTGTGACCTACATCAAATTCAATGCCTTAAGTTTACAGTTATGGTAATTTCCTGTGATGCGATTAAACAAAAATCTTCCTACTCTGAAAGCCTAATAATGCAGAAAACTAAACTCCTCACCTGTTTTTTTTTTTTTTTTTAGGTAGAACTAATGTCATATGACTAAGCTGATATACCAGCTTTATGTCTGTTTTTCCCCTCATTTCTGATTTAATGACAAAAAAAATTAAATAATAATTTAAAACCTATCGTCATTAAATCAGAAATGAGGGGAAAAAGGTTGCATTATAAAAAACAACTTTTGAACTAATCCAGGGGATTTCTTTCCTGGAAGAGAAATGATGACTATACACAAAAGTATTTTAGACAGAAACACCCTTCCTTTAGCTTCAATCTGTTTCCTTTTTAATGACAACCTCTGTCCTTAGACCTGTTTTTCTTGTAAATGATAAATTGCAGGGTACAAAAATCAATATAATTATGCCAACATTAATATTATACTGGACTTGTCTTAGCCTAAAACAATGTTTGAGAATATATTAAAATATTATGTAAATACATTCAAAGAATGAAATATTACCTGAATCCAAACATGATTTCATCGTGTCGGAGATGGGCGTCATCATCAATAGACAAGATGGCCTCGGTCTCCACGACATCCCAGGGCAGGAAGCGATTATTCAAACTGTTCTTTTCTGTCCGAACCACCTGCAAGCAATAAGACATCGCTTCGGAAGATCAGAATATCGCTGTCAGGATATCATCAACCATGGTCTGTGATTAATTATAAGCTTGAATAAAATGAGACAAAGTAGCCTCAAGGAAAGAACAACTAAATAATTTAAAACATGTGGGGGCATGATTAGAAATTAGAGAAACTTTGGCTTGCAATCCTACAGATACTTTAAGAATCTGAGACTGTATACTGTTGTGTAAAATAAGTCATGATCTTATGGCATTTTTTCATTTTGGCTTTTCACATGAATCAAAAAGTGACTCAATAGCATCCTACTTTCATGGCTTTAAACATGCTGGCCAACACTTTGGTATAATCAAGATAAAACAAACATACCACAATCGGCAGCCCGATGTCTGGCCAGAGGAGGTCATCTGAGGGCGGTTTGGGAGAATTCCAAACTACCACCACCTTGTTGAGATAAGGAAGGCCATTTAGCCTCTCCAGAGAGTTCATAAGTACCTCCTCTCGTTCGTACGTCAGCATGACCACTGTGAATTGTTCTCGTGGCACGTTTCCACCCAGTGCAGCTTGAAACTCTTTTCCAGAGCCTCCAGAACCTCCACCAATGGGGCGAAAACCAGTTCCAGAACCTAGAAACTTTGCCTCTGAAGGTAGAACAGGGTCTAAGGGTGTGTGGGGGAAGAGATGGAAGGGCCCAGGAGCACGATTCCAGGTCCGGTAGACATCCGATACCGTGTAGGTGAAATTCCGCAGAAACCTAGGTGATGCATAAGGGGGTTCTGTCTCTACTGGACCGAGATCCAGGTCCCCATTGTCAGCCAAATTGGCATCTGTACCTGCCATCTTTCCAGCTTTGTGGGGAATCTCCTGGGCAGGTTCCTCCTTTATGGGGGCTGCTGGTATGTGTATGCTGGTCCGGATACTAGCCAGAATGGTGTTGAAGATACTCTCCGATGTGGAAAAATATGTTTCCCAAAGGAAACGACCTTGCCGCCGCATGGCCAATAAATCATTGTCTGACAAGCTCCTTAACAGAAAGTGCAACTCTGTTATGCGAGGCTTGGGTACCATGATAGCTGCCTCACTCCAGCGTACAAGATGGTGATAAGGTAACTTTGTGTGGTCGCCAAGAACCACAGGGATTGCTCCAACCTCTAGAGCCTCGAACAAGCGCATGTTACACCCTGCAGATGCTATAAGCTGCCCATCGCCTGGGGAAATCACCAAGGCGAATGTTGACGCTTTTAACACTTCTAAACGATCCTCGCGCTCCCCACACAGGGCCCATTCAGTCGGTAAACTAGGCTTTGGTCGGTTCTTGCAGGTAAATTCCACAAGTACCTGGTCTAGGTGACTGTCTTGTACCGCTTTAAGGGTGCCAATGATGCGATCGTCATAATCAGCTGGTGGGTCTCCCTCCATTTCTTCCTCAAAAGATTGTGGTGGTGCTTCCAGCAGGCTACTCCTTAGAGATTCCACTTTCTCTCCTTGAAAGGTAAAGAGATACTTCCTCTTCACTGGAACCTGAGGAGGTACCTCCAAAAAATTGGGCTCAGACAGAGCATGGACCAGTGGGGACACCACCAGGTCAAAACCCTCTCTGTATTGCCGTTGAAAAAAGGTAGACTGTGCTATAGCTGCCCGGCCTGTACTTACATTGTACAAGAAGTTTTGTGTTAAAAACTTCCTGGACAGATGAACCAGCAGGTGATTATGACCGTCTGACCTCCAGTACGGCAATGCTTTTAGCTGCTTTTCCAAGTCAGTGGGAGAGGCTGAGGAATCTTGTATTTCTCCAACAAGCACCACATAAAGACAAGCAATATTTGGATTATCTGTAACATAGACACTGCTTTTAACAGAAGATGCAAAGGCTTGTTTGACCAATGGGTCAATATTGTCTCCCCAAGGATACGATCCTGTGTCATACACATAGACTGGGAATCCTGATGTAAGAGGACATCTGGCATAGTCAAAACAAGTATGCAAGCGACAGGACTGTGGAGACCTTGGAGGGGGGAGTCCTGGATCATCTTTGTCTGGTAATAGTCTAACAGGCAAAGATAATTTTGGCTGATTCTGAGCCATAAGTTCCTTATAAGAGTGTTCTGTCTGGCTGATAACATTTTTGAGTTGTAACAAGTCCTGTTTGGCACTGTCGATGCTACGCTTACAGGCTTCAATCCGCAAGTTAAGACGGGCTATTTCACCGTTGAGCTCCTGCCTCTTTGCCTCCAGCTGAAGCAGCTCTTCACTCACTGACTCTCGGATACGGCAAAGGTCTTGCACATGTTTCGCCTCACACAGTTCACCACCAGGGCGTGGGCCAAAAATTCGTTTGTCCGGACCACCTGAATCGTCAATCGTGGTGAGGTAGTAATGAGCAATGAGTGGGAAGAAGACCAAAATGAAAAAGAGCATGAAACTGAGCCATGTCAGTCGAACCCGCCGAAACACCCATGGCTGGCTGCCGTTTCCTGCGACACCTCCGTTTCGCTGCATCGTCCAAACGTCACTCTCCACCACACCAAGCAGATAAATAGAGTCGCTGGGGAGATTCAGCTGCCATTATGCAATCTACCTTGTGTACGCAGGTGCAGGTAAACCAAAAATTATAAACGAAGAAAGAAATCTCATCTTTACTCTGGCTTCAGGTAAAGACGAACTTCATCATCAATGAATGTATGCAGTCCAAACATAATGCTGCTTTTTCCTACGTTATGTAACCAGACTCCAAAGCTAGCCAAAGATGTAAATGAGACCTTGGACAGTGGCATGAACAGAGTGCCCTTTGATGACGTCTCGGATGGGAACATGGCTGGTCTTAATTTTTCTTCGTCATCCTGCTAGGCAGAGCCATTCTTCCACTCGGCATAATGTTGGAATGGTGGCTATAATGTGCGGTTCAGCCTCTCATTGTCTGATGTCTGATCTAGAACAGAGACAAATATATCGTATTAGCTGTTGGGCAGATCACTAAAAGTAGTTTTGCTACTGCCTGCTTCTAATGCATATGCGCTAACTTAGATATTCATTTACTGCTTGCTTTAAAGTATGCTCGAGATCTCGTACCGATTTCGTTTCATGCAACCATTAACAAAATCTGACTCAGGATGAGCTAGGGAATTACTCTGTATCGAGGCAGCTTGAGACACGACAGCTGCACCTTCCATCCTGCTGGGTAGTACAGGAGAGCACCATATGGACTCATGAGCTCATTCTTCAGGCCATACAGAGTGTCCAGAGCACAGAGTTCAGTTGCAATTTTAGATCTGATAACGCATGCTACTCAAGCCACAAAAGTAGTCATAAAATTAAATGCTTTCTTTATTAGCCATCCTGATGATATATAATACCATGCTATCTAATACGTAGGATCTGAGGTCATTGTCCAGGTATAGTTATGTTGGGTTAAAATTTGACCAATTCGGAAAGTTTCAATTACCTAAAGTGCTTTAACTAACTGTGGCATCCCTGAAATAAAACTGCCATTCTTGAATCTGACTTGAATCGTCCTATCTGGCAAGTTGTTGAGGTAAATTATGAAACTCTGGATTGTCACATAAGCTCAACAAGTGTTTCAGTCACTGAAATATGTATCAGCAGTGAATCCGTTGGAGTGGCTTAAAGATTTCCTAGATTGAACTTCATTTTAATGTTATGTGGAGTCACTGAGGAGGAAATGCTAAATCAAAAATATTCAAACCTACAGCAAAGCTTATATATTGTAAATACAGGCCAGTACAAGCTCTGAAGCTTAAGGCACAGTATAATGGTATAACGGTATGCAAAAGTTACAGTTCGGTATGTACCGTCACTACATTTATATTACAGCAAAATAATCAAATACAACGAAAATATATATATTTTTTTAATTTAATAAGAATTTTTTGGTTGTATGAACATGGCAACAAGTAAACTTGTAAACACTGGCAAAGTTGCTGAACACACAAGAAATGCAGATAAAAGGTGCATCTTTCTTTCTTCTTCTTAAAAAAAAAAAAAAGGTTCTTTGAAACAAGACATTTTTCAAATCATTATTTGGTATAGTGAAGAAACAATAAAATATAGTTGCAAGCCAACAATGAGCGGGCCCATGCACCCTAGGCCATCACCACCTGGTCACACAACCTGTGTGTTATTTGTGCAAGTTAAGACCTACAAAGTGGAAAATAAAATCTGCTGGGAAAAAAAAGTATCACTCAATATGCGTCAATATGCGAATGACCCAAAATAACAGACTTCCTGTTGAGTTGAGCCCAAGGCATGCAGTGCAAAAGTTGTTCGGCTCAATGAGCTCTAAATGTTTACAGAGTTTTGTGCACATACTGTATTTGCAAGTGTGTATGAGCTATGCAGCAAAATCTCTTCTGAGGGCCCCCTGAGGGCCCCGTGCCACGCCCAGGGCCCAGACTCTCAGGCATCCTAATGGCAGCAGATTCCAACCTGTCTGCCAATTTTCATGAGCTTCTGAGCATGTTAAGACACCCAAAAATTCCAAAAGTATAGAAAAATAATTTAAAAAAAAAGATAGTGCTTGGGCCCTAATGAATAAATAGGGAGCATCTTTCATGCTATTAAATGCCACCAAACTTAGAAATCATCTCCGGCTACTCTTCTCAAATTCGAGCTCCATATTGCCATCAAATCAACACGACTGCTTACAGCGTCAGAAATGCGCACCGCAATGAAACGTCTTACCTTTAAAAGAGTTATACTGGATACAAGTAATACAGTAGCTTTAAATCAGTCAACAGGCTCAACATATTTGTTTGCGTCATAAAACACATATAAATGTACGTCATAATATACGTCACTCAAATTTCAGATTTAATGCGCTGAAGTTAAAAAAATTAAAGTCGGAAGTTATGACAGGCAAAACATTGGCGATTAGCATGTAATAAGGAAAAATATATTTAAAATGTACTTCAGTATCTATTTCCTTTAACCTGTACCAATTCCAGATCTCTGAATTCATATTTTAAATTTTTGCTATATGATATATATGAAAATGTTAACCTTTTTTTTTTTTTTTAATCCAAGTGCACATTTTTGGTGCTGTAGGAGGTATTTATCAAGTTAAGAAGACTGGGTTTGGGTTAAACTTTGGTTTGACATCGTCCATAGAAGTTTTAATTAACAATTTTAATATTTACATCTAGTGCTGCACGATTAATCATATCGCAATTGCAATCACGATGTCAGCCTATGCGATTACATTACAGCAAATGTTGCGATTATATTAAATAAGCAAATGCATTCGTGGACGTAGTAAGACATTCATTCGAAGAGCTGTATGGCCATTTTTTTTTATGCCAAAGATAAAAAAATAACCAGTCAGTCTCGTGTAGCGCGTGTGCTTGTGGGTCACGTGACTTTCCGTAGAGCGGTGTGGAGACGGGAGAAAATGGATACAGAACAGACCAACACTGAAAAATGCTACCTCGTTTATTTGGCGATATTTTGGTTTCAGGATATCCGACACTGAGCAGAAAGTGCAAAAATACTGTGCAAAAAGTACTGTGCAAAATTTGCTACATCACGTAGCAACACGACAAATTTATATCAGCACCTGAAGCAACACAGAGAAAAGTATGATGAATGCATGGCGGTAAAAGCCAAGAGTAGTAAAGAGACCGAACAAAACAAAGCACAGCCCAGTGTGATACAAGGAAATCACTGACTCCATCAGGCACTGCTTGGCAAAAGACATGATGCCCATATACACTGTTAGCAAAGAGGGATTTCAGAAAATGATTCGCACACTGGACAAGAGATAACGGTTGCCCTCACGAAACTACTTCTCTCAAGTCGCAATACCTGAAATTTACAGTAAGTGCCGTAGCGAGGTTCAACTTGAAATAACTGCAGTGAAATTCTTTTCAGTCACTACGGACGTTTGGTCAAGCAGGACGACCGAGCCATATATTAGCTTAACCGCGCACTTTGTCAACAATGAGTTTGAACTGAATAGCCGTTGCCTGCAAACATCGTATTTCCCTGTCGATCACACGGGAGAGAACATAGCCGCGGGTTTGAGAGAGGCACTGGCTGCATGGGACCTCTGTGACGATGTTTTGGTCGCTGTCACAACAGACAAACGCACGAACATCGTCAAAGCAGTAACGCTTAATCACTGGACTAGGTTTCAGTGCTTCAGGCATAGATTTAATTTGGCCATCGGTAAGTTAAATTAATTTAATCTTTTCATATTTAAAGCTACTTAACTGTACGTTAAAGAGGACAGCTATTAACAGATTTATTTAAGAATAAATGGAAATACATCTTTTTAAAAGAAATATACAAAGTACTGTATATGGTACATCCTGCTTAAATGTCCCTGTTTTGGGACAAAAAGTAAAAAAAAAAAAATGTAAAATATAATACATATATATATATATATATATATATATATATATATATATATATATATATATTTTTTTTTTTTTTTTTTATGAGTATTTGTTTTATTTATCTATACTTTTTACTTTTATTTTAAAGTTAATTTAATGTAATTTAATTCAGTAATGTAAAGATGTTACCGTTATTTAATTTTGTACAATTTTGTTTTAATTGGTTTAAATTGTTCATTTCTAGCACTGTATACTGTATCTCAGTTGAGAAATACAAATTTCATCATCAATTTAATTTCAATGATTTAATGGGGGGGAAAAAAAACAAAAAAAACAAAAAACAGAGCAGTAGTTAAAAGCTAGATTGTATTTCACAGGGACCACAACACGCACCTAACAGTATGATATTACCATGCATTCATTATTATCTATGATTTATGTACAATAGAATAAATTCTGATGATAAAAAAGGCATAAACCAATAAGTCTACAATAAGCCTGATCATGGGTTTTCTTGTTTAATACTGGACACTAAAACGTAATCAAAACATGAATCACTATAATCCCCTAAAACATTAATATGATTGTCGAACAAGAAACAAGTTATTAAATCTTAATCCGTAATTTACAAAATCACAATCCTGACAAATATTATAGATTTCAGCAGTAACATGTTACTTAGCAAATACTGCAGCTTAAAGAAAACCCCTAAACCAAGCCAAAGACACTGGTGACGCACAATGTGAGATTAAACACTTCGGTTACAACATGAAATTCTACTGCGGATTCCAGTCTACGAACAAACACACACACACACACACACACACACTTTTTTAGAAAACTCCAGGTGCATGTTGAATGAGGCAGAAATAACAGTGCACTGTATTAATGGGATAAATATCCTCTAAACAGAAACACCACAGAAGACCAAAGCTGATCAGTTTCATCAGCACTCCGACAGGCACATGGTTTGGTACGGTTATTTTTGATACGCCGTCTAGTTGTTGTCTGCAAAGTCAGGAAGTCAGGCAAAATACAGCAACAATTCTGTGGGAATCACCAGAGACCACCCGATACTATATCACCACGATACCCAGGTGCCGATTTGATTTCAGTATCAATTTTCTCAGATTTCGTTACAAATGCAAACACATGCAGGGTGTGAGAAAAAACATTAAAAGGCATTTAAAATGGGTAATTATAAAAAGTATATATTTAGAATAAAAAAATATATATTTTTTTTAATTGGGACATGTACTTTATTACATAAGAAAATGAAAAGCAAATCTTTCAATTTCGACGCAGGCACTGGTCACGTCTTCTTCTTGCATAGTTTACATAGCTGTATCAGCTGTGCATCACAATTTTTTATTGTGTCCGGACGTACTGTAGTGTTGCATTCCTCCCTCTCACTGTACGCCACCATATGTACACAAGACCAATGGAATTCGACACTTAATAGCGTGCTGCAATCTTAGTGCGCTCCTGAACGGTAACGCGGTCGCGGTCTCTGTTCATGCTGCATGTGCTGCCTCGCGAAGCTGATGCCTGTATTATTGACGCGGAAAAAAAATGAAATCCAGTTTACTATCATCTGTTTTAAATCTGTTTTCATCATGACTCCAGTGATACTACAAGTTCTATATCTGTTAAATTTTGCCTAGTTAACCTTCACCCAACCCTGTATAAGACGTAAAAAAAAAAAAAGAAGAAAAGATTTTGAAGACAGTGTGGCAATATATTGCGATAAGAATTGCCATAAGTGACTGAATCAATTTTTCCTTCATCTATAAAAAAGACCATCCTTCATAGCTGACGTCATGACCGTGATTACCTCAGAAAACTAAACAGAAAAGGTTCCTCATGACCTTATAACAACCACTGGAAAAAAAAAATAAGAAGACATCCTGACATGGTTTAGAACTATTTAATTTAGATTTTCTACCTCAAAAAATGGGGGGAAAAAAAAAAGACAAAAAAAAAATGAACCAAGCCCAAGCTGTTAGCTGTCAGAGGTTATAGGCCAAGTGAAACACCATCTGGTCCAGCTAGCCTTGGGAGTGCGCCATGTTCTCTCCGATAGCTCAGAGACCGAGATAAAAATGGAAACATAACCTTTTCCATCAGTACCAAGCAGTAACAAGAACAGACTCTCTAAATTTTTGAACACTTAATGCAATGGAAGTGTGTATTCGGCCAAAGAAAGGGAGAAGAGTAAAGCGAGAGAGCCTCGCGTCTCCGGTGCCCGTGTGGAAAGTAGACTGGAAGCAAACTGAGCCAGTGTTTAACCAGCTGTGTTAAACAGGAGCACTTGTTCTGCCAAGTTCTTGTTGAGAAGGTGGCAACTTAACATAACCGCCACACGCATTTACACACCAATGCGTCACTGCCGAATGGCTCGACATCACTCTACAGGAAATCAGCTGGACAACTTACAGGCATTATATTGCTGCAAAAACATTATTCAAATTATAAACCGTAAACCATGAATGGAATAAGTGGTTATCGTATATGACAAATGGGTGAAATGTTTGATAAGGGCATCTACTATATTTTCAGCAATCTAGCTAGTTCCATGATATGAAGCGAACAGTAGTCGAAAGCAAACAGAGATGAGGAAGATACACAGCGGATTGCTTTTTTAAATAGCTCCATATTTATGAACCTCCCACCAAGAAACACATGCGAGAAGAGGGCAGCTGGAGTCAACAAAAGCTTAGAGAAGAGGGCAGCTGGAGAGATGCAGCAAGAAAGAAAGAAAAGAAAAGAAGAACAGCTGTTCCTTAGCTCATCATTCCCTATTCCTCTCTCGCATTCGCCATCACTTTCCTCAATCCTATCTCTCTCCTTTCTTATGTACAGATCGCTTATCTCACAGCTCATAGTCAGTCAAAAGTGTCCAGTCTTGAACAGTCGACCCAAACCCAAATTTCTTCATATTAAATTAAATGAAAGTAATATAGCTTTAATTTAAATGGGATTGAATGTTTTATTACGACAAACTGCAAAATTCAAAAACGAGTTCTGTTCCGAGAGCATGTTCGTAAGTCTGATTTGTTCTTAAGTCTGACAAAGTGAGCTTTATACACCTTTGACATGAATATGCAATGTAAAGCATACCGATATACTTGGTTAAATCTGGGCAGTGCATCTGTCCACTTTCCCAACACTGCCATCACATGGCTAAGGAGTAAGCAGACCTCTTTTATTTTCAAACCGGTAGGGTGTTTACATGCTTGAACGGACACCTTTTTAATCTCAAAGTCGGTTTCCACTGTATTGAACCGTGAACTCCAACTGTTTTGTTGAGGATTTACCGAAATTAGGAACGTTCACCATGAGGACAGCTTTACAGGACATTTACAGCCATTTTTTATCATCGTGCTTCCGGGCTGTTTTATTGAAACCGGTGATGAGGCCGACTCATTTCTCCAGCACCCCACATGCACACACGAACAAGATACCAAGATTTGGACCTGCCCTCGATCTACAGCAAGCGGTGCTGGACCAAGGCCAGGAAGATCGTGAAGGACCTCAGCCACCCCAGTAATGGACTGTTCTCTCTGTTGAGGTCAGGAAAGCGATTCCGCTCCCTGAAGACCAATACAGAGAGACTGAGGAGGAGCTTCTACCCGCAGGCGATACGGTCTCTCAACCAGTTCACCAAACAGTACTGACTGACTCACTTTACACACCCAAACTCAAGCTTCTTGCACTCTCTCTGGACTCTTGGGACAATAACTGCACACCCTTCACACTACATCACTATTTATTCTATAGCACAAGTCACTTTAAGTACAAAATCACTTTATAGCATACTTGCACACCCCCTGGACATCTCTATTTATATTCCATATTTTTCCCATACTGTACACCTAGGTTCACCTAGGCTTTATTATATTTCTTATATCAGATATACATTTTTTTCTACATTTGCACCCAGGTTTTCTTATTCGCTTATATTTTTTTAAATATTTTTATTTTCTTATATTTTTCTTATTGTATATTTTTTACTGTACATATATTTTATTATTTTATTCTTAGTTAAATCTATTTCTAAGTTCTTTGTTATATTCTTTTCGTGTAAATAGTCTTAAGTAGTTTTTATTCTAAGGTCACGGGCAGTCGCCTAAGCATTTCACTGCATATCGTACTGTGTATGACTGTGTATGTGACAAATAAAATTTGAATTTGATTTGATTTTTTGGACATTTTATACCTTCACTTACACCCTGAAAATATTGTATATAATCGTATACATTAGTATCTGGTGCACTGCCGTGTATATTTTTTGTACAATACGCTTTCGTCATTTGTTCGCACCTATGGATGTTCGTAGAACCGCACTCCATTCGTATCTGCGGAAATTCGTAACTCGAATGTTTGTAAGTCGAGGACTTACTGTATACAGATCACAGGCCTGATCATCTGTCGTCATCTGCACCCGTTTCTCACTGGTTCATGCCTTAAGTTAGATGTATGGTTCATTTGTCACTGTGTGGCTTAAACAAAAATATTTCTCTCTCATTTTCAATCCAGGAACTGGACTGAAGATAAACACATCGCCAAAAGCTTGGCAAAAATCAAAGGCAAAAAAAAGTACTGGGAAATTATTCCTTAAGATTACATTAAAAGATACAAGAAAGTCTGGCTCTATAAGAAGCATGAAGAAATACGCGGTGGCTGGCGACTTCTGCATAGTATTGTACAGGATGTAAATAAACATTTAGATCCTGACCCCATCGCTAGAAAATCACGTGGACAGTGTATATCTTGGTGTACTACATCAGAGGCAGACAAATGAAACAACTGACCAGCAAAGTAGACGATGACAAAGAAGAAGAACCCTTCATTTGTCTCATATACCTTACGGCACAGGGAAATCCTTTTCTTCGCACATTTCACCTTGTTAGAAATGAGGTGTCAGAGCGCAGGGTCAGCCATGATATGGCACCCTTGGAGCAGAAGATTATGGACCTTGTTAGAAGGGTGCAACAGTGGGATCACAGTGGTATACAAGCAGTTTATTCTCTGTATCCAACATGCTCTTGTATCTTGCCTTTCCATCCTGAGGTCATCGTGCCCCATTGGGCCTTCTCAGAGAGGCTTTCAGCCGAGCACGCATCCATCTGCTCGGTCTGTCTGGCCTTTCCACTGGAAATGACTCGCCACAGATGGCACTTAAGATGACTATCCGTTTCATTTGGAAATGCATGTCTCTCCCTCGGTGGCATTTAGAGCTTTAAAAAGAGACGAGAGCTGGGCGAGTAGCTGACTTCAGCGCAACCCTAATGGCGTGTAACAATGATGCAAAATGAGTTAGTGTCTGATTCATTATCTGTGAGCAGTTTCCTGAAATGCTGGAGATACCAGATGGAGGATGGGTATGTTCAGATATTTTACAATAGAAGCATCTTGAAGAAATGCCAAGGGATTACAAGACCATTTAGAAAACTAATTTCTAAAAAGATTCGTCTTGTTTTGTAGACTGCATTCTGCGTTCCGCAGTGTTAGGATTATGTATTGAGAAACTTCCTATTAAGCTCTCTTTATTACAGAGGACGTAGGCACCCGCGGGTGCTGTCTGTTTTAGTGCTCTTATACAGTTATATATCTATCTATTTATTTTTAATAATAAAGAGGAGCAAAGTGGAGACGAAAGGAAAAAAAAAGGAAAAAAAAACACGATCAACATCTATTTTTGCATTTTTAGTAAGAGGATTATCCTGGTCTGGGTCACAACTATTTTGGAAGGTGGCGGGATACGTAAAACCCGAAAAAAAATATTTAAAGGTTATTATACAACAGTTCATTCCGAGTAATATGATTGGACAAGAGGCATTATGTAAATAAATAATAAAAAATTTATTATTTGTAACCAATTAAGCCACCACTGGAGTGCTGATAATGGAGTATAACAGTACTGTAATATTATAACTATTATCACAGCGGCGTCCGGGTCCCAGTATCACAGCGGCGTCATACTCCATCAGCACCAATCCAATGGCTCGATTAAGGCTGCGAGGTACTGGATTATTGAGACATAACTGAGCCACCTGTGGAGTGCTGATAATAGACCATAACAGCACCTGTGATAATAGATTGTATCACACATGAGAGGTGACATGTGTTCCATAAATGTTCCAGTGGCATTACAGTCTATAGGGTTTATTTTCAGTCACAAGTGCTCCAACAATCTTTACTTACACAAGCCGTCAGTACAATGGAATTAAAAAAAAAAAAATAAAGAAGAAAGAATGAAAAAAAGAAAAAGTCTGAACGGAAGCACGCTCAGGAAGAAAACACATCTGAGGATGCAAAGTGTTGTTTCATCTGCATCCTTAGCGACTGCTTCTAAGTCGTTACAAACTGCCTCTGAATCGTCTACTTCTACTAGCCATCCTGTTCACGGCTGACAGGAGCTTCTAGTACAAGGCTGAATCCCAAATCCCTCTCTAACCCCTGACTAATTACTTCTTGTGTGGAACGAGGGGCTGTTCTCTCTGCAGCGTACTAGCGTTTCGTTTAACACTAATTGGGATTCAACTCCGGAAACCTGAAAGTGTCCAAATATTCTAAGATGGAGTAAATCTTGCACATTTCTCAAGACTGTCCACAACCTCCACGGTTTATTTATCAATAACACTCGATTGACACTGCCTCAACTAACATGAAGGGGCCCTCACAAATACTGAAAGTCTTAACTAAAATGCGATTGTCCTGATCTGATATACTCACTTGTTATAACATGCAGCACATGGAAAAAGGCCGCGTCAATGAATAACAAATTGAACGCATTTTCAAATAAATACAGACATCGGTCATGTGGTATTTGGCGAGCTAATCATGGCTAGTCATTAGTAAGCGGTACGGTAAACCAGGACCACCTCGGGCAAAGCTGGGAAATGCTCTTTATTCCTCTCTTCATTATTACGCTTATGCATACTGGACAACGATGAACGCGAGCCAGCGATACCGAACACGACAGCCATCCATCACTGTACATGTTTCCACTAAAAGTGGCGAATGCTGAAAAAGACTAGCATGTTTAAACATGAGAGCGCAAAAGGGTCAGAGGACGGGCAGAGGATCTTCGCTACCCAGAGGCATGATGAATAAAACATGATTTACTCGAACAGATTTGCCAGAAGGTGTGGAGGATTTCTCCTGATCAGAGGAAAATACCTTGGGCATGCGTCAGATCTCTGGCAGTCGAACAAGCCGTAACATCTAGCCAGGTCTTTGTGAACAAATCGCATCCCTTCGCTTCAACATGGCTTTGATATTACAAATGCATGTACCCGAGGCTGAACCGGTTGAGTGTCAAGAGCTGCACTCTGCAGTGTCTTAACTGGAGCCGCAGAAATGTGACAGACTCAGACTTTAAAATTAAAAGTATTATTGATTGATTAACAAAAAATCATAATCCCCGGAGAAAGAAAGGCCAAAAAGTCAAAGAAGGAATGGACACCAGGGGGAACAGATTGGATTATGAGAATTATGACATATGGACGTAGGACAAACGTAGGACAAAGGGAACCGATCAGAGACGATGCAGGACGGAACAATGAAATTATAGAACCGACACGCAACAGAAGGCGGGGGTGGTGTTCGTGGAACGAATACAAAAGAAAGAGGGCCACAGGGATGCAGGCATGATGATGATGAGAACAGGGGACACAGATCAAAAACCTGAGACATAGATCGGGCAGCGATAGAGGGAGGACTATACAGATTGGATGAGGACAGGGCAATGAGACGCGGGTCGAATAACGGAGATGAGGATCAAATAAGGAGGATGCGGATCAGATAACGGGGGCGCGGATCGGGCAAAGACGGAGGGCACGGACTGAAAGGAGACAGGGACGCAGACACGATGAGAGCAGGAGATATACAGGACAAATGATGATGTGACCCGGCTCGACTGAGGGTGGCGGTGGGACGCAACCTGAATGACGATCGTGAAGGGCACAGATTGGACAACACCGATTGGTGTCCTCCGTCGTCTCCAATTAGATGATGCGGCAGAGGAGACAATGGGAGTCTCGGATGACGTGGAGGCAGGTCAGACAGTGACGGACTACGCAGACCAGACGACTAGAAGGGACACAAATGAGGGGCCGATGAGGACACAGGATTCACACAGGTGACAGCGCAATAATCGACCTTTTTTCGACAACCGCTTGTAACGTTTTCACGTTATATACAGAAACTTTTACATGCATATGAAAATAAATACGTACATCGCCGTCCTGAGAGTGAAATCCCGCGTCTATTTCGGCTCACAGATGTCGTTACTCACCCGTTCTGTGCCACATCTGTCGAGCGGGCCTGTGAGAACCGTGATAACTGGTACAGCTTCATCTGCTCGGAGTTCCATTAACTCCCTTAAGAGTGGACGTTCTGTTCTTAATCACATTTGGCTGCATCTAATTATGGATGATCCAGAGCAACGCAGAATTCTCTCTCTCTCACACACACACACTCCACGAAATGACCCAAATCCAGCGTGTACTGTCTTCATAAAGCTGCCCACATCCAGGCTCTTTACAAACAGATGAATCGTGGCAGAGGACCATGATTGGATTCCCAAGTGGAAAAGAGGGGGGGGGGTATGAGTGCTGATGTGAAGGAACAGCATGCACACACACACGCACACAAATGCAGATTCTGCTTCAGTGAGTACAGTTAGCAGAGAATTGAAGACGCTGCTCTGCATTTTCATTTTAAAACTACCTTAAAAATAAAAAGACAAAAAAAAAAAAAAAAAAGGATATAAAACTCCATGCTTTGTAAACAAGATGAGACGAGACAACACGCTACAGTTTGCAGTACTGCTCTTCAAAGCAAAACAACACGTGCGTTTCATTTGGAAGGCCGCGTTAATGGAAAAAGACGCCACTCCCCGATTCCGCTCGATTGTATCAAGTGTGCGATCCTGCTGATTTCTTTCAGTTTTCTTTATGAACTGAATTAAATGCATCTTGTAAACACCTCGACTGGAATAGTCCGAACCGATCCGGACTGATCGTAATGATCAGATGAGCGGAATGGTGTATAAACCTTTGATAATCCGTCAATAGGTAAATATTAGCCGCGTCAACACTTGATCTAAATGTTGGAGTATATACACTATTTTGTTATATTAAAATTTTTGCTGGATAAGAGCGTCTGCTGAATGCCTAAATGTAAAAGTAAATACAATGCCAAAAGTATTCGCTCGCCTGCCTTCACATGCATATGAACTTGAGTACCATCCCATTCAGAACCCATAGAGTTTAACATAATGTTGGTCCCCCCTTTGCACCTATACCAGCTTCAACTCTTCTGGGAAGGCTTTCCACATGGTTTAGGAGTGTGTTTATAGGAATTTTTGACCATTCTTCCAGATGTGCCTTTGTGAGGTCAGACGCTGATGTTGGACGAGAAGGCCTGTCCCGCAGTTTCCGCTCTAATTCATCCCAAAGGAGTTCTATCATCAGGTCGAGGTCAGGACTCTGTGCAGGCCAGTCGAGTTCTTCCACACCGAACTCGCTCATCTGTGTCTTTATGGACGTTGCTTGAGGCACTGGAACAGGAAGGGGCCGTCCTCAAACCGTTCCCACAAAAGTTAGGAGCATGGAATGGTCCAAAATGTCTTGGTATGCTGAAGTATTAAGAGTTCCCAAAACCCCAGCCACTGGATGCAGTGACGGTCTCGAGCAAACTAACCAAGTTTAATGTTTAACTTTTTTTTTCTTTCAGTGAAAATGATCATTCATGGCCACCATGTTCACTGGGACACTTTTTTTTCCCCCATAGGGGCTGCAGTATGTGAAAGGACTGGTCTTCCTAGAAAGTCTAGAGGAACTCGAGCAGAGAATCACTGAGCCGCTGAAGAATGTTACGCCAGATACACTAGCTACAGCGTGTTTGGCAGGAGATGAATTACCTAACTAGACGTGCGTCGTGTCACAGGTGGTGCGTATAGCAAACACTTGTGAAGCTTTGTGAAATCAGATACAGATTTGTATCTATTTGAATGTAGTTACTCGCTCACTCATCGTCTGTACCGCTTTATCCAGTATACAGGGTCAAGGGGGCCTCGAGCCTATCCCAGGAGACTTGGGGCACGAGTACAGGCGGAGTATACCCTGGACAGGGTGCCAAGTAGGTACTCAGATATCGATATTTCAAATGATGTAAAAAAATAAATAAATAAATAAAAAGTTTTGTTTATTTCCGTCAGATTACATATAAAGAGTTAAGTTGGAATCTTCAATCGGATCAGATTGAAGAAATGTTCTCTCTCCTGAACGCTACCGAGGCATTCAAGCATCATCATCACCACATTTGGTATTAGACATCATTTTGTTTTTTTTCCCCATGTTGTAGAATAAACAATAACGTAAACTTTCTTTTCTCGTGTTTGATCCATTTTCTTTCTTGCGACAGGTTTTTCTATTTCGAAGCCTGGTTGGATTTTAATTTAAGGCGAAAGACACGCACTTGCTTTTAACTACGAAGCCAGCTGTCGCACGCACGTCCTGCTTTTCAATCGGAGCGTTGTCGGATCGCGTCCGAAAAAATCTAACACTTGCGGATGATAAAATACCAACATAAACAGAGGGGGCAGTGTGTGAAACAACATGCTGGTGCTGTCCGCAAAAGACAGATGGTGCTTCTTGTCATCGGTTTCTCTTTTAAATACAAGAGAGAAAGAAATACTTGGTGCTGCATGACGACTGGTATAATAAGCTGATACACCTACGCTGCCTCCGCCGCTGACCCAGTTTCTACACCATCATCATCATCATCATCGCCATCATCACCATCACCGCCTCCTTAATACCTGCCACCTTTACCGCTTCCATTCCTCGGTGAAATGAACTGAATTCCTGCGCCAAGGAAGCATGATGTCTATTGGGGAAAGACTTGTGATCCTCCAGTTGTAAAACAAAAAACAAACCAAAAAAAATAAAAATGTGGGAGCCGAGACGGAGGGAAAAGAAGAAAGAATGAGACGGAAGCGGTTGAGAGTTCGGTCTTTTTTTTTTTTCTAGATGAAAAGGGGAATTTCTGTTGCTCAATAGCTTAATTCAAACTGGAATTCTAGCCAAGAGGCGACACACACACACTCTCTTTCTCTCCCTCACACACACACACACACACACACACACACACACACACACACACACACACACTGTTGTTACATAGCGCCTGCCAAAACTCCAAGGACCGGCGTTCTTCTCGTACGCACTTATCCGAGTAAACAGCTGCCACGAGGAGATGTTTCTCATCATCGTTTCAACTTAAAAGATAAAACGCTGCACCTGCGCGACCACAGAAATATCGTCTCTCCTGCGCACGTTTATGAAACGTATTGTATCGGCCATGCTTAACAGAGTGACGTGTCCGTGAATCTGTTCTGATAATCCTGCGACACTACTATAAAATCACAGACACACTGATACTGACTGAAATACCAACATCAGCCACCACGATATACAACGTGACCCGAGCGTGACGCACGTCCTCGCGATTACGAACGGTAGACGACGTGATGTGACGTCTAGACTGATGATTCAATCCATTCACGTTTGGGAATTTGGTAGACGCTCTTATCCCAGAGCGACTTACAAAAGTGCTTTGCCGTTTCCATCATTGTATAGATCCTTACAGTGGGCTACTAATTTGATCTGATTTGGTTCATGATTCTACATTTCTTACAGAATTTGAAGACGTATCTAACAAACATTAAAACTCTGGGTAACCCGTGTTACTGGTTGTTTAGCCGTCATGTCTCGTACGTAAAGAAATCGTTTTCTTTTCCCCCAACGATCTTTCCGCTTCATACTCCAGTCCAGTAGGTGGCGGTATTGCACCACCTGAGGACAAATTCAAAAGGAATTTTTAAAAGTGGAGAACGTCCCGGTGTTAACCAGTTCCTGATCGCTTGATTCTGTAAAGCTGCTTTGCTACATTATTAACAGTATATGTACAAATGAAATTGGATTTAATCGACTCTCATTTGTGTTGCTGCCACCGTAAACGTTCCCTCACAAACTCCTCTGTCCTGAAGCCTTTTTAAAGCCTCATTACTGTAACAACATGTTCCTCCTGTGCTTGGTGGGTTTCCTCCGGGTGCTCCGGTTTCCTCACACAATCCAGAGACATGCAGCTTAGGCTAAATCACGTTCCCGAATTGCCCGTAGTGTGTGAATGACAACCGGACATCGAGCTGGCAACCCGATCTCTTAGGTAACTGTCACAGAAATGTCACAGCTATATCTCCAGGATGGGGAGTATCTGTCGTCCGATTTGCCGGATAGCACATGGGTTGACCAAAATACAAAAATTTTAATAATTATTTCCAACTTACGAACATTCGAGTTGCGAACTTCTTCAGATATGAACGGATCTACAAACATTTGTACAGAAGATTAAAAGTAGTTCAAGTGTATTGTAAAAAAAAAAATAATAATAAAAATAAATAAATAGACACTGCAGTGCACCAGATACCAATATTTACAATTCTAAACAATATTTTCTGTGTGTAAGTGAACTTATAAAATGTTTCACTGAATCAGTCCGGGAGCACGATGATGGACAATATCCGTCCGGGTGAACAATCCTAATTTGGCCAAATCCTCCATGAGACAGAGTTCACGGTCCGAAACAGCTCTGGGACAAAATAGCGTCCGTTCAAGCGCGCAATAAACACCATGTAGCCTTTGAACGAGGTCAGCTGCGTCACAGGGATTCCATTCTGATTTAAAGGAGCGGTCTCTCGCAAAAGTATATTTCAGAACCATAACACCAAACCTGCGCGTTTCATTTTTTATACATTACACATTGTATATTTGTGTCAAAAGTGTCCAAGACGCCTCCGAGTGGCGCAGTGGTAAAGCGCTCGCCCTCTCATCCGGAGATCGCGAGTTCGATTCCCGGGTGATGCTGTAACCTCTCGCAACTGGAGGTCTAGAGAGAGCTGATTGGCCGAGCTCTCTCAGAGGGGAGGGATGAGAGGTACTTAGTGCTCCTCCCACATTAATCACGGCTCTACAGCCAATCAGGGGCGTCTGTGAGCTCGCGCAAGCGCAAGGAACGGATAGCGCTGTCCTCCGAGTCCGTTACTCCCACCCAACGGTGCGTGAGCGAGCAGTGCGAAAAGATGCGGTCAGTGCGCAATAAACTGTGCTATAAAAACAAACGATGCACATAAGCAAATTTTCAAACTAGCAAACCTCCACGCAATCCTAATGGGAATAAGATTTACTCGGCTACTGTTATTTTAAAACGCTACTGTAGAGTTCGAATGGGTTCATTTCACCATGTACAGAGAGACACACTGAAGATATATCACCTCTTAAACACACGACTTTTGTGTTTCGTGTTGCTTCAACAAATACAACATAACCTCTGCTTTGTTCTCCGAGTGCTGAACACACTGTTACTGTGCAACGCCAGCATACTGGGACGTCAGAGGACTGAATCAAGTGAGTCACGAGCTGAGACGGATTTAAAAATAAAAATAAAAATGGTGCAAACGTTTGGTGTATTGAGGAAACGTTCTACCTTGTTCTAGTGTAGATGGGATTATATAGAGAATTAAAGTTAGATCAGATAAATCTGCACAATCAAAAATCCCGGTTTGACTTGAACAACCCTCAAGTGACGTGCTGAAACATAACTATGAGCGCTATTATCTTTAAGGGACTTTAATTGTTTAAGAATTGAATGTCCTTGCAAGCACCTTGGAAATCCCTAGACTTTCAGAGACATGAGACAATCAGAGACATGAGACAAAATGTTTGGTTTAATACCTGAACATTCTGGCTGCTAATGAGTCTGCAGGTGAAAGAGACATTAGCAAGCTGCCGGACTCAGGAAAAGTGAAACGAAACATGGCACCAACTAGAGATTTGTCAGACGAAACAATGGAAAGGATTTTAAAATTCTTCCGGAAGGAAATCCAACACAGAGCATGGCATAAGACGTAAAGTACGCAAGTATAAACCGAACGGGAAGGTGATTAAGAAGAGGACGTCAAAGCGCTAGGACAGAAAACTCATAGCAACCTGGCAGGAACATAGACGACGCACAACGAAACAAACAAGCAGAAACATTCATCAGTAGCTACGTACCGACGATGTTTCTTCAATCCGACTGAATCCGTTCTGATTAGAGACTGTCTACATTAACTGTCTACATGGACGACGATCTGATAAGACGTGTTTACCAACACAATCGGAACGTTACCTTCAGCGCACTGTCAAATGTAACAGAAGAAAAAAGTAGAATAAGAGAGTGATTCTGTAATCTTTCCCTACATGTTTATATTTCTCCTCTCTACCCGATTAAACAAATACCATTAATTATTGTATTATAATTAGGAAAAAGCCAGAACGCTTAGCTATAAAACAAACGATGTATTTCTAACACATTTATGATTCGATTACTTTCTACATAGTAAAAAAGCTGGAGGAAACGTCATCTACGTGTCTCGACGCCATGACGTTTGCCAGAGATTGTAATCTATCGGTCTGAACCTGTGCATTCGGAAAGGCTTTTCTACTCGGCGTGGTCGCATGGAGTGCTCATTTCTGTCTCCATAGCGTTTCTGTCTCTCCTCCATCATCAACACTGCTTCCCACCCACGGCATGTTTTTTGCTGTTTTTTTTTTTTTTTTCCAGGATATCAGCAGTTTCCAAAAAAAAAAAAACCTCAAACCAGCCTGACTGGCACTAAGTCACTCACATCACACCGTTTCTTTATACTAATATTCTGTGACACTCTTGTTGTACCTGCATATGAATGCGACTCGATGCATGCCACTGGTCTCTGAATTTTTTATTTTATTATAAATTTCTCACATGCTCTTCTATAATCTTGCAGGTGGTGCGATATGAGCTATTCTCCACATCGGCAGGCATCACAGCGTCCTGTATAGTTGGAGCGAATTAATTCCCAAGCTTGTTTAGTTGATGGTCGCACATGCAAGTTTGGCACAGGTGATGCCCTTCCTGACGAGGCCCTCCCATTTTATCCGGGCACTGCATCCAGGGGCTGTGGGGTTTGGGCAACGGCTGGGAATTAAACCCGGGCGAAACACCCACCACTGAGTCACCACTGCATAATGATAACTAATTTGATATTTTTCTAGACACAGTTCCGATGCCCACAGAACATCACAACACTTCAAGCATAAAAAGATAGAAATGCAAAATTATTACGAATTAGGAAAGAAAACGCAGACAGTCAGAAGTAGAAGTTAAAGATCTTTCGTGAGAGTGATGTGCGCTGTATCTTCCATCAGCTGAGGCATTCGATTACAGCTTGCAGCTATGCGCAGATAGACCGGTCTATCCTCTGTATACACGCCACGGCATTCCTCGTCAAAATTAAATGCCAAGCCTAAACAATTCCCAAGCTTGTTTAGTACTGTAACAAAATCTGAAAACAATTTAACGATCAAACACTAGAGATCCAGTTATGAATGGTGATTCTTTTGTGTTAACATTTAAATATATAGCCACACTGAATCCAAAATAGATTTTTTTCACGCTCATAATAATAGGGATAAACCAGTCAATCGCCGGTGACCAGTACTGGCTGATTTTCAGTTTGACTGGCCGTGTGAAAAGCCTCAGACGTAAACGGTTCTGTACCGAGCGCGGACGCTTCCCAGAGCCGCAACGGAGACACATTTTTATGCTGTTACATTATCAAAAAAGTACACGTCTCTGATCTCCAAACTCTGTGATCGAATTAGTCTCAAATCCCATTAAGACACACGTCTCAAGAGACAGCGAGCGTTAATTATTCGAAAATCACCTGCGTTCGAAGACCCGCGTGTCTGTCATAGAAGACGCACTGGCCGGCATGCAAAGTTTTGAGACTTTATGAGGCGCGTTTGAGTTTGAGCGGTAGATCATCACCATTTCTTTCGAATCCTACAAGAAATTTGCTCTAAACAAGTTTGTTTGGAAATAATAATTACGGTGATACGTGCTGCTCAGTAAAAATGTAGCTTGTTTTTCTTTAACCTTGTTTTTTTTTCTTGTATTTGAAGTCATTTTGTATTGTTTAGATGCCGCGATTGGTTTTTCAGCGAGAAAACAAAACGTTATAAGGAACGGGCTGCATTCAGTCAATCGTTCAATCTTTTTATTTATTTTTTTTTTTTTAAGATTTAAAATTCTAACAAAATCAGGGGACTTGACACTTACAGAATCGCAGATTAAATCGAATCAGCATCGTGGTATCGTGATAAAACCGTATCAGGTGGTGACTGATGATCCCCATCCGTAGTGATATTTATAAAATCGTGCTACTTACAGAACCGCAATACAAACTGGATCGCCTCCTAGGTATCGTGACAATATCGTATCGGACAATCCCTGGTGGATGGACTGAAGTAGTCTGTACGTGAATACACGCAGCTTTACATCATTAGAGACATTCCCGGTCCTGATCGACCGGGTGACTCTGTGACCCCGGCCCTGGGCCTGACCCGAGCAATCGGACCACGGTGCGTCTCCGAGACTAAACACAGGTCTCAGGCCGTAGTAATCGTCATGTATGTTCAGACGGAGTTAAATACAGAGTTTGCAGGGGGTCATCATGTCCAGTTTAAAGCACAGGGGGATGAATGAGCAGGTTTAACAGGAGCTGAGCAGGAGTCTGGACATCAGGACAGGATGAGCTTATTGTAAAGTCAGTGTAGACTTTATTGGGTATAAAATGTCAGATTAAAAGCATTAAACACACACACACACATATATACATATATATATATATATACACACACACACACACACACACACACAGCACGGTCCTGCTTCAATGCTCCAATGGCATGCAGGTTGTCAGTGTTTATCACACACACACACACACATCACTGCACGCAAAAATAATGCGCAAAAATAATGGCACCCCGAATTCCTGCTCCTGTTAGCTCCGTGCTAATCAGCTAGCTCGCCTAGCACTGGGAGAGATGTGAGCTCGGAGTCTTACCCGGTCTGAGGCTCCGCATGCGGAAACGCCACATTAGCACCCGCGCTACGCCGCACGGACACGCGCTTGAGCCGAGCCGTTGAGTCGATGCAACTTCCGGTCGCGAGAAAGAATCCGTGCATCAGCACGCGCTTGTTTTTACCCCGTTGAAAAGCGCTCAGTGTTACACCGCACAAACGCCAAAAAAAAAAAAAATCAGACCTGCGTTGTATTTTGCCCACCCGTATTCCAAAAGCTCCCGGCCCTCCTCCTTGCGACGATTGGTTGAGCGCATCAAACGTCTGCATTTTTATTGGCTGACAGAGAATACTCTAAGCGGTACCAGCCAATCATAAAAGAGGAGATGGAATTTGCATGAATACGGATGGGGAATGAAAAAAAAAAACGCAAGAGCCGCTGCATTGTTAAAATCAACACTACCCGCGAGGAATTCTGGGTAGATGGTAGATGATTTTTTTTTTATTATTATTAAATCTATCTATTACTGCCATCTAGCGGCGATCTTGTGTTATTTTTTATTTTTTATTTTATAGAAGTAGTTGTATAGAAAAAAAGAACTACTGTATATTTCTTGTTTTTTTTTTAATAGTATGATGTATGTTATGTTAATATGATAGTTATAATAATATTATATATAATGTATCACAATAAATTTAGCATTTTAACATTTTTTGGCTGACCCTGTATATTCAGTATGCAGTTTTGTTTTCTTTAGCTTTTCATTTTTATTTCATTCGTCTATTAATAGATTAATTTATTTATTAATATATTAATCTAACAAATAATTTTTTAATTTAACCTCCAGGACACTAGGTGGCAATAAAAATGTGTTCAATAAATACGTTTAATAAATGTAGAAGAAAAGCCCTGTCCTTGTTGCCATGTTTTAAAAAATACACCATATCAAATAATTCACTTTATAGTTTCAAAATTCTTAAGATGTTCCTTGGTTATTTGTCAGTTTATTCAACAAAATGTTAGTGAAAATTATACAGTTATGTACTTGTTTTGGGGTTCAGGCACTTTTTTTTATATCTGTGCAACTACGCACCCAACTACATTGGAAGATGAAGGATGAAAAAGAGGAAAGAAAGAGATGGGAAAGAGATCATTTACAAGTACAATATACAGTACATACTGTATAAGCCAGTCCTCTTTAGACATAGGAGTGAATAAAAAGCAGTGTAAAAAGCACTTACTTTTTTTTTCACGCAGACAGACAGTCCTGTTATCACTTACACTACAGTAATTATGATACAGTCTTTGCCTCAGGTGTATTATTAATTGATTCAAACTTAGCTGATGTTACTGACAAACTGGAAAGTGCAAACTTATGCAAATTAGGTCAAATCGGCCATAGTGTGTGTGTGTGTGTGTGTGTGTGTGTGTGTGTGGCCTGTGATGAGTTGGCACCATATCCAGGGTGTACTCCTCCTACGCGTCCTGGGAGAAGCTGAATAAATTAATTAAAGGATTGTAGTAATTCAAGCCACAAAAATGTGGAAGAAACCACTAGGACAGAGGTGTCAAATCTTTTCTGGGAAGGGCCGGGGTGTGTGCAGGTTTTCATTCCAATGAGGCACACCTGATAATCTATTGAAAGCCAAGAACAACAACAGGTAGCATCAGTAGAATCAATCACAGGGATTTGGTGCTCTCACCACTGTGGCCCAGGTTCGATTCCCGATCAGGTAATCAACTTTTGGGCCAGTGGTTGCTCAAAGGGTTAAAGCACTGATTACTGATTGGAAGGGTGGTGGTTCTAGCCCAACTTCACCAGGTTGCCATTGTTGGACGAGGCCTCTAAAGCTACCTGCTCCAGGGGTGCCATATCATGTCTGGCCCTATGCTGGGACCAGGCTCGATTCCCTCTGTGTGCATGGAGTTTGCATGTTCTCCCGTGCTTGGTGGGTTTTCTCTGGGTACTCTGGTTTCCTCCCACAGTCCAAAGACATGTAGGTTAGGTTTATTGGTGTTTCCAAATTGTCCATAATGAGTGAGTGTATGTGTCTGTCCAGGGTGTACCACGTCTCGTGCCCTAGGTCTCCTGGGATAGGCTCCAGGCACCACGCGACCCTGAACACAAGATAAAATGGTATAGACGATGAGTGAGTGATGAAAAGATTAATGTTGGTTGTGAACGAAAGGTCTCAGAACACACAGTAAGTACATCATTGTTATGGTGGCAAAAGTTAGGTGGCTGGTCATAATGTTATGGCTTGTGGTATATTTGACCAAAAAAAAGACTTAACTTATGTTACTACTGCTTGATTGAAATGACACACACACAAACACAAACACACAAACACACCGGTCCTTTCTGGAGAAGATTTGACACTGTACAGGACATTAGGAGTAGTAGGCTGAGCTGTTTGGAGGGATACTTGTGGATCTGGCAACCCATGTTTCTCGTGTTGCGACTGGAGGCAGCGTGGAGAGAAGCATGTCTGCGTTTGCGTTTTATCAGTCGCTAAAGGGAAATGCAACGCATACAGAGGTATGTAGCTTCGAAGTGATTATAAACGATTATCAGGTTATAAAAGGCGATATTGTTTGCAGAGGTCGAGTAGTGGTGGTTTGGATAGCCGTTAGATTGATGATGAACAGTGCCGAATGGAGAGAACAGCGTTCAGTAGGCTACAGTTTATTAAAGTAGATCAGTGTTTCTGTTAACTGGAGAAAGTTGTAGTATATCTGTATATAATTCTGATATACTTGCAAGAAATTCCTAAAAAGACAATCTCGTGCGAACATGCACGCTTTAATTTGACTTCGGTTACCGTTCGGGCGATATTTGAACGGGTTATCACGGTTCGCGTGACCTCAGGCATCAAAAGGTATCGAGAAGTTTCGAGACTAGTTCTGTAACACGCCAGCAGATGGCAGCACGAGGGCTGCACGTGCAGTCACAGGGAACGCCGACCTTCATAAGCCAGTGTGCTAAAAGACATCGTCCTGTGTACATCGCAACTGGTGCTGTTCTTGCCTACCACGTCTGATATTTCATCATGGACAGTCAGCGAAGGTGAAATTCTGTGTGAAACTTGGCAAATTTGGCCCAGAGACAACGAGAGATCAGCAAGACCTCCGAAAAATACACAGAACAGTCCAGGCCATCCTCGTTTGAACATTCGCCGTGTCGTCACCAAGTTCGTCCCCATCATGCGTGCCGTGGATGTCCCGTCCTTCATGTCGAGGATCATTACTGATGACAAAACTGGAGTGTATTGGTACGACCCTGAGACGAAGCAACAGACATCGCAGTGGAAGAGCTGCATCATCATCATCATCCTCTCTACGGCGAGGCAGGTCCGCAGCTCGACCAAGTGCATCGTCTTTTTCGACGTTCACGCACATTGTGTTAGAATTTGTCCCCAGGGGCCAGACAGTCAATAGCGAATTCTACTTCCAGGTCTGAAGGCGTCTGAAAGAGGACGTAAGGCGAAAGCGACCGGATTTGTGGCGCACGAGTCTTGAAACTTTTTGATACCACCTCGTATGGTGTTCATGTTTCGATGTATTTATTCCAGTCACTACACAACACTGTGGCATAAATCTCCTTTTTCACATCCTACATCTGTCAGGCGTACATTTATCTTCTTTTATATATTCATGAGCAGTTGAAGGTCAAGGGCCCAACAGTGGCAGGGTTTGAACCTGATCACCAGGCAAACGGCGCTACAGGTATCTCACGTCCCAGCAAGATCACCAGGATGTTTGTCAGGATTCCGCAATTGTCAAGAAATGTCGTTTATAGTATCGATAAGATCAAGATCAAGCTAGTTGTGATTTTACTTTTTAGTCCCTGTGACTATTTACAGGGGATCAGCTGGCCAGCATTATGTACGCTTAAAAAACATCATTGCATTGAAATCGCGTATATGAATTCAGTGGTTATTGCAGTTCACACAGCGTGTATTTCAATGCAAATCTCAGTAAAGTCCTCTAGCCTGATTGTCAGTAAATTTCACTAACAATTTGTTTTTAAATGTATAATTGTTTTTTTTTTTTAATCAGAAGACCTCGGTTTCTCCAGCGAAGAAAAAGAAGAAGAGGAAGCAGAATGGATTAGTACCGACCGTGAGCGGCAAGAAGAAGTTGAGAAAGATCTCAGAGGAGAGAAAGACAAAGGAGGAGGAAAACCAAGATGAGTCTGTCCATGTACGTCTGTGACTTTTCAGTGCTTTAAGCTCTAAAACTCCCAGGTCCTTTTACTTAATCCAGATTTAATGCATCTCATCGTCATTGCTGTTATTTTAACTATTAAAACATTTATAATCCGAGGCGTTCAAGTCAAGCCTGGGACTGAAGTCATGAAATGAAGGCGCAATAGCAATTGACATTTACAGAAGACATTAAGCACAAGACAGTGACGAGACATCAGCGGTGTACATCTATGGCTCGGTGCCCACTGCCGGTGTTCCCGTGAGCGTTAAAAAAATCAGCTAATAACTCGCAGAAGAGACGCTGTACACGCAATCATTTACCGACACCACTGTAGCAGGGCATTAATATAGAGAAATAAAGTGATTATTTTTTCTGTTCTGCATAATCAAAAGTCCTGGTTTGACTTGAACACCCCTCATAAATAATGAAAAAAATATATATTTTTAATTTTAGATAAATACAGTGGAACCTCGGATTGCGAGTAACGTGGTTTACGATTGTTCCGCAAACCGAAAAAATAAGTTTTTAACCGGAAACCGAGCAAGTATTAGTTCACAGGCGCCGAGTATCATGTATCACACGTGCGACTCTTATTTTGACACCGAGCGTCACTCTTGCGCTGCGGAATTCTTTCAGCGTCTTTTGTGTGTGCGTGCGCGTAATTTGACACCGACACACACACGCACGCGAACATGCGCACAGACGCTCTCTCACCTTTTCACCCCCTCCCCGACTTCACAAACACACAGGAAATCTGCTCTGTCGCGATTCTTTTCAAAGGTAAGGTGCTGGCTCATTTTTTTTTTTTTTTTTTTTACTTTACCACAGTGATTCCCTTAGTATGCTCATGCCAGTGTCAGAGAGATTTCTTTTCCTGTTATACGGTGTTTCCGTTGTGTGTGTGTGTGTGTTGTGAAACTTAAAAAGCGAGGTGGGGGGCTCCGAGTGGCGCAGTGGTTAAAGCGCTCGCCCTATCATCCGGAGATCGCTAGTTCGAATCCCGGGTGGTGCTGTAAACTCTCGCAGCCGGAGGTCTAGAGAGCTGATTGGCCGAGCTCTCTCAGAGGGTAGGGATGAGAGGTAGTGCTCCATAGTGCTCCATAGTGCTCCAACATTAATCACGGCTCTACAGCCAGTCAGGGGCGTCTGTGAGCTCGCGCAGCGGATGGAGCGGATAGTGCTGTCCTCAGAGTGTGTTACGCCGCCCCCAATGGTGCTTGAGCGAGCAGTTTGAAAAGATGCGGTCACGTGGTTTGGAGGAAACACGTGATAGTCTTCGGCCCTCCCGGCTGAGTGGTAGTAGTAGCCTTAATGTGGGAGCCCCCTAAATAGGAAGGATGGGGAGGAATTGGACACGACTAAATTAGGGAGAAAATCGGGGAAAAATCAAAAAAAAAAAAAAGCGAGGGAGGAGGAGTGTTGCTGTGTAAAACGAGGCGAGGGAAGGGGCTAATTCCACACACACACACACGGCGCCTGCGCGCACCAACGGAAACACTTCTGTCGGGATTTATTTGTACTTTGTTTTATTTTCGTTTTATAGATTGTATTAATTATTTTTATGTATTTAATTTTTGGGGCTGTGGAACGAATAATTTGAGTTTTCATAATTTCTTATGAATTTCTTACGATTTGGTTTACGAGTGTTTTGGAACACGAGCCCACTTCCGGAACGAATTATGCTCGTAATCCAAGGTTCTACTGTACCATAATAAAGATAAATCGCTTTAAGGTACTTTAAGGAGTTTAATGCTTTTGCAGGAGAAGCAGCAGCAGCAGCGACCGTCGACCGGGTCTGATCAAGCGAACAACGACAGACTTCACACACTTCTCTCTGAGCTGCATAAAGTGGACAACAGCAGAGAGCGAGCGAACGTGCTGTTTCAGTGGGTTATACATCCTATTCCAGCAAAAACCTTCTTCAGGTACAGCTTTCACCAGCTGATCTGTAACCAAGAAACCAAGGACTAAAATCATACTAATAGTTTTAGGAGACATATACACTCAGAATACTATTGCAAACACTGAAAAAGACTCGTCTTAAAAAGCTTAAAGAAGGCACGAGCATCAGTGGAACAAAACGGTGATTGTGTAATTACAAACTTATTCCTAATTCTTTCTCTTTTTCCCTCTCTTTAGGGATAATTGGGAGAAGAAGCCACTTCTGCTCAGACGCCAGAATCCACACTACTACGAGGGCCTTTTCTCAACAGCAGAGTTTGACCGCATGTTGAGAAATGTAATTTATTTACAATGTAATTTAGTTCAATGCTAAAAACCTTGTAGAATGCAAGGTTTATTTTTATATAGTGGTGCACTGTATATATAAAAGACTCGAATTGTAATATTATAGACAGCAGGCAAGATGCGCAATGACGCATTGTCATGTCACTTGTTTCTTGATTCCTTATCTATTATGAGACAGTGTCCTCTCTAATAAAGCTAAGGAGTATTGCGTTCAGAACAATAAGTCCCCGACTTACGAACATTACAGTTAAGAATTTTCACATTACGAACATTTGTAGATGCGTAGCACAAATCGCAGAAAAAACTTGCGTGTATTGTACAACAACAACAACAAAAAACGCACTGCACTGCAACAGATACCAATATTTACAATTATATACAATATTTTCAGTGTGTAAGTGGATGTATAAAATGTCCGGTACGTACGGGAGAAAAGAGTCGGCCTCATCGGTTTCGATGAATCAGTCCGAGAGTATGATGATATAAAATGGCTGTCCCAGTGGTGAATAATCCTAAACGAGTCTGAGACAAAAAGGTTGTCCATTCAATCGCGCAGTAAACACCATGTAGCATTGACCGTCGTCCGGACATCCTTCTGGGATGCCTTTAAACGAGATCAGCTGACCCGGCTGCATCACCGGGGATTCCCCTCCTGATTACCTAGTGCCCTGAGTCCCCTGGGTGCCTGTACAGGATCAGCAATATAGAGAACGTGAGAGTGATATGCATTTTGATGTTTGTTTATTTATGAGACTATGAGTCCGTCAGGTTGCTGAGGTTGTCACCTAGTCATGTTTAGTTATTTACATGTCAGCAGTTGTGTGTTAGAGTAGTATTCCTCTGTGTGTTGTTCTACAGGATGATGTCCAGTACGGCGTGAACCTGGACGTGACGAGCTACACAAACGGCAAGAGAGAGACGCATAATCCTCCAGGACGAGCACTGCCTTATTCAGTGTGGGAATTCTACGATGTAAATGGTTTATACACAATCATTTGACATTTTGCAGACGAATGCATGACTCTCTCTCTCTCTCTCTCTCTCGCTCTCATTATTTATTTATTTTTATAGGTTTTTATCTGAATCGTTCTTTACATCATCACTCTGGCTTGCTGCAATGCTTTGTGTTTGTGTTTACTTCTCAGAGCGGGTGCTCGCTCAGGCTGCTGAACCCTCAGGCCTTCTCCTCTACCGTGTGGAGCGTTTTGTCCATCCTGCAGGAAAAGTTCAGCAGCATGGCAGGAGCCAACGTGTAAGAGGACACACTGACCCAAGAATCTGAGTGCGCTACTGAGAGCTAAATCAGTTGAAGTTTCAGTTTGCAACCTCTACTACACGGGTGTTTATTGAGAAATCTTTTTTTGTAAAAACTGAGAGCTTGTCTGTGTGAGAAATCCTCAGCTTTTCTCAGTAAATCACCATATCCAAGAGTAGGGAATAATCATAAATAAATAATATATATATATATATATATATATTATAAATGAAATAAAATTAAATTATATATAAGTATACACCGATTAGCCATAACATTATGACCACCTGGCTAATATTATAGGTCCCCCCTTTTGCCACCAAAACAGGGGACAGAACACAAAGCGTATTATCAGAACCACCATTAACATTCTCAGCAGTTTAAGCTACAGTAGCTCTTCTATTGGAATCGGACGACACAGGCCATCTTTTGCTTCCTGCAAGCATCAGTGAGCCTTGTCCACCCGTGACCCTAGTACCTGTGATTTTTTCTGGGATAGTTTTTAGGCCTTGTGACCCAGTACACAGGATAAATCGCTATAGACTGTGAATGAGAGAGTGATCCAGTAGTCCGGCCGTCACAATTTGGCCCTCATAATTGTAGCTACTGTTACAATATCTTATTACGATGGCACGTGAAAGAGAGTTGTATATATTGGTCAGGAAGTGAACCTATTTTTCCTGAAGCCGATGTGTTCGGAAGCAGAAAAATGAGCAAACATAAGGATTTGGACGACTTTGAGAAGGGCCAAATTGTGATGCCTAGACGACTGGGTCAGAACGAAGGCTGGTTCCATGTAGTCTGATCCAATAGAAAGGCTACTGCTCAGATTGCTGAAAAGTTATGTCCAATCGATGTTTACTTTTGTAGTGATGTTCTGATTCGACTCTTCTGAAGGATAACGCTGAATATTCATGTTTATTTGTGTGTGTGTGTGTGTATGAAGGTACTTAACACCAGCAGGAACACAAGGATTCGCACCGCATTATGATGATATCGAAGCGTTTATCGTGCAGCTGGAAGGAAAGAAGCATTGGAGAGTGTATAGCCCACGGTAACACAGCTTTAATCTCACAAATAAACATTGTTCAGAATGATGTTTTTTTGTAGTATGTAAAATGTAATGTCAATGTAGTTGATTTGTAAAATGTGATATCAGTGTTGTGGTTTTCTCTAGGTCTGAAGATGACGTCTTGCCGCTCGTGTCGAGCCGTAAGTCATTTTCTGTTCACATCTGTAAAGATGTGATCCGAAATTTTACTGATTCTGTTTCACCCAGTTTGTTAAACAAAGATGACATCGTCCTTTATTATTTCTCATCTCCAGCTAATTTCAGTCAGTCCGAGATCGGAAAGCCCGTCCTGGACGTGACGCTGGAGGCGGGTGATTTGTTATATCTCCCCCGCGGGTTTATTCACCAAGGCAACTGCCTCCCGGACGCCCACTCGCTGCACATCACCATCTCCTCGTACCAGAGGAACAGCTGGGGCGATCTGCTGCTCAAGGTACATGGTGTTGCATCTGTCTGAGAATTGTTTACAGAGATTATTGATCTTAAAAGTCTAAGCTTCTCCACCCGATCCCCAGGTGATGCCAGCGGCTTTGGAAATGGCGATGGAGGAGGACGTGGAGTTTAGAAAGGGACTTCCTCTCGACTACCTCACCTACATGGGAGTGCAGAACTCTGACAAGGTGTCCATTCACATGAGCGAGCAATGACCGTTTCCTACAGTTAAAAACAGTTCAGTCTTTTTACAGCACCTAGCTCATGACCTGCATGGTGTAAAAGTGTTTTTATTTTTATTTTATTTTTCTTTAGCTGTAATGTAGTTTTGCTTGTACATCTGTTGATATTCCAAAAAATGAAAAAGTTTTGACTTTCGTGAATTTTTAAAGAAGCCTGGGCCCGTATTCACAAAGCTTCTTAAGACTAAAAGTTGCTCCTAGTGATGAAATCCTTGGACAATTCTTAGAATTATGACATTATCTTAGAATTTCCCCTTAAATTTGGGACTAAATCTTAAAGAAGATAAAAATGATTCACAAGACAACAAAAAACAGCTAAGCCCTAAAAACAGCTCCTAAGGTAAAAGACTTTTAAGAGGCTTAAGAGTTTCTATAGCAGAGGATAAAATGGTGGAAAGAAGAAATATTCTCCAAACACTGAACGTAAAGCTAAAAGTTAACACTGCTCTTCTGTCCAACTTGGTTTTCTTGTCCTTTTACTTCCTTCCATCTCTCTTGGTTTGTTGGCTGCATATCATCCAAAAGTGCAACTTAAACAAACTGTCCTGCAATCGTGTACATTGTAAAAGCTGAGACATTTTGCTCCTATCGATCTGAAATGGATTACAATAAAATCAGTACAGTAAATAAATGTAAGAACTTAAATATAGTACCTACTGTGCAGAAATTGGTTGCTTGAAAAATATTTCAACATGTTCGACGTTTAGCTGTTTTGATTATCTTTAAGATATTTAGCCTGTAACAGAAACTATGCATGAGGAAGCCTGCATTCATGATTATACAATTTCATTATATACAAACATTATGATTTCACTGTCTGTTCTATTATCATGTAGTCTATTTTCACATTTTGAAGAGGTCAGAGGTTATTTTTTATCAACCAATCACAGTCCTTGAATTGCTGCATCATCCCTAGCAACAGGGTCAACCACACCTCCTCAATATGATAAAGGTTTTTGTACTTTCCTTACTACTTACTCCGAGTTGCTCTGAGATGTTTCCTAAATCACTTTTAGTCCAGGACTCCCAGCTAGGAATTTTTAAGCTAAGATAGGAGCTCTCTGAGAGAATTTTAAGAAGCTTTGTGAATAGGGGCTCAGGACTTTTTTTTTTGTCTCTCATTTTCAGTCCAGTTCCTGTACATGTTTCAGAATAGTTTTTTGTTTGTTAAGCCATACAGTAACCTAGTGGCATTCAAGCATAAAAAACATTTAACTTAAAGGCATAAACTAGTGAGATGACAGATGATCAGCCCAGTGATTATTATACTGGTGATGCTGAATACTGAACAGACGACGGGGGAAATGAGGCTGCTGCCGAGGTTCAAAATACACTGATGTCTAAATTGTATCTTTAAGTTAATATTTAGTTGTTGTTTTTTTTAACTTCCTGTATGCCACTTTAATCTTAGGAAGATCCACGGAGAGACAGGTTTTTGTCCCACATGGAGGGTTTAATGAAGAAGTTGGTGTCCCATGCTCCAGTGGACGCTGCTGTGGATCAGAAAGCATGCGAGTTTCTGCACGACTGCCTGCCACCTGTGCTAACTCCAGGTAACTGCTCCGATCTTCTCTTCACGTGTTAATGTTAACTAGTGCACATGCTTTACCAGTCAGCTTTCTCTTGCCTTTTTAAGAACATTCTGGTCATAATGTAAATAACATAGAGAATATTCATATTTTAAAAGTAAAGCATAAACCTAATTACTGAGCAGCATTTGCTCAATGTGTTTATTTCAGAACCGATTCCATGTAGTGACTTTTAACCCCTCCCAAAAGGAACCTGAACAGGCTTCACTAGTTAATGCTGCGTGTTTCCAGAGTAGATGTTTATTATATGCATTGATATTGAATTTGAAATATTAAAGAGAAAGCTTAACTATGTGACATGCTTGTTTAAGGATGCGAATCTATAGTTAAAGGTCGTCCACTATAACACTGTATGTGAACAAATGCATTTGTAAATTCACCCTTTCTGTAAAATAAGCATTTACACCTCGTAAAATATAATAGGATGGTGTCTAATGTTAATTGGTGACAGCTGTGTGTGGGTGTGTGTAGCAGAGAAAGCGAGCAGCGTGTATGGCGCTCCTGTGAGATTCGAAGATGGAGAGGCTGTGGATTCGATCACACACATCAAGCCTCAGACGAAAATAAGACTCCTCCGCTCAGGAATCGCCAGGTGTGTTCTCTATTCATGCCAGAAAATGTGCTCCAAGCTTTATGTCTAGGAACGGTATAATGTGATAAAGAGTAAAAGAAAGGAATTGGGATAGATGTTAAAAATGTACTGTACCATACTATGTATGTTGACCTGTGACTGGGGTCATAACCTGAAGTAAAATCTTTGTGTACAAGGTGGTATCAAAAAGCTTTGAGAATAGTTCTGCAACACGCCAACAGATGGCAGCACAAGGGGAGCACCGACCTTCATAAGTCAGTGTGCCAAAAGACATCGTCCTGTGTATATCAGAAGCAGAAACATGATTCTGCAAGTTTTATGGCGATGCTGCAATGAGTCGTTCAAGGTGTTTTGAGTGGCATGCGCACTTCGAGAGCGGAAGAACATCACTGGAAGGAATCAGGAAGACCTTCAACGAGCTCAATCCCCGAAAATGTTGAAAGCATTCGGCAGCTTGTGCTTGATGCTTTTCGGGGAACAATCCACAACATTGTCGGCGTGTCCGTGTTACAGAACGGTCGGGGCAGTCCTCACGTGTGATCTGAACATGTGCCGTGTTGCTGCCAAGTTCGTCCCCGGGCTGCTGATGATCCAGGAGCAGGAGGAACATCACGTCAATGCATGCAAAGAACTCCATCAGCATGATGTGGATTACCTGTCCTTCATTACTGTTGACGAAACTTGGGTGTACGAGTATGACCCTAAAATGAAGCAACAGTCTTCACAGTGGAAGAGCCCATCATCTCCACATGCGACATTCATGTCATTGTGCATTGAGAAATCGTCCCCAGGCCAGACCATCAATAGCAAATTCTGCTGCCAGGTTTTAAGGCGTCTGCAGGAGGACTGCTAGCGAAAGCGACCAGATCTGTGGCGCGTGAGTCTCGGACGTATTTGATGCAACCTCGTACGTTCATTTTACTTGGAAAAGTGGCATATGGTGTTCCTTTTAAAATTATTTAAGATTTCAAAAAATGTAACCAGTGCACTATATACATGTTTCAAGATGCACACTTAAGGTATCAAAGTGCACACATGAGAATACTACGCTATCAGCCTAGCATAGTTAAACACCCCTTTTTGTGAGCATAGATTTGTGGGGTTAAAATTTTGATTGGAGTTGTTTAAATTAAACCTAAACAACATTCTTTTTTAAAAGTTCCTGTTCTGTAATTTAAGGCCTTTCATTGTTCTATGAGATACTGTATTTGGTTTAAATCCTCTTCTCTGCAGACTCTGCAGCGACGGCGAGGCTGTTCATCTTTACTACATCACCGAGAACTCGAGAGTTTATCACAAAGAGGAGCGCAAAAGCATGGAGATAAACGCAGAGGTACAAGCTGTAAAGTGTGTTAAAACGTACTGGATATAAATACAGCATGCTGTAAAGATTAACATAATTTGATGATTTTCTCATGAAGCTCATTTAATCAAATACAGCTTGATATTAAGATAGCTTAAGATGGATTTGTCCTCTGTAGCAAACAGATGCTGTGGAGTTCCTGATCCACTCGTATCCAAAGTTTATCCCGATCTCAAGTTTACCCTGCGACTCTACAGAAGACAAGGTAACATATTCCTGATAGAAACTAATGACCACAGGCATTTAAATGCTCCTCAAGATTTCCATTCAAGTGCTGTTTACTGTCTGTTTGCCATTCATCAATTCAACTTCCAGCATTAGAGATGACAAGATGTCATCGTTTCGTATCGCTAACCATCTGCAGCTTCCTTAACTCCTTTGTTTAACTCAGTCACTTTGTAAACTACATTGTAAATAAAGTATCCAACCTTGTTAATGTTTTTAAAATTACTGTTTTAAACGTGTGATGAATGGACTTAATTTGTGATGTAAAGCAAGTCAGTGTTGTTAATGTTCTTGACTGTGTTTCTGCAGGTATCCTTGGCAGAGATGCTGTTTGCAAAAGGACTGATCCACACATTTGAACCTTTGACCACCAAGTGACGAGTTCATCTGTTCACTATAGTTACCCAGGGGATTTTTTTTTCCACTTTTCTTGATTTCCACTTTTCTGGAACAAATGGAAACAAAGTCATATTTGATTGTTTGATGTTTACACCTTTGCAGTAAACAATTTAACTTCAGAAAGCCTTTGTGTTTTGTTATTAAAATGCCTGAGCAAATATTTGTCTGTGGTGAAAAAGTGTTAGACAAACCAATGATCTAGTGTTTTGCTACCTGTACAAGTTTAATCATCAGTGAGAGTGTGTGTGAGGGGGACTTTTATACAGCTTTGGGGCTGACAGTCATATGAAAAAACAAAGATAGGGATAACAAACCAGGAATTGAGTATGGCTTCAATTCTCTTTCCAATCCTTTTCCACAGTAAAGTTCACATATTGAACTGAAACACAAGATAACTTGCAAATAAGCAAAAGAAAATACTACAAAGCCAGTGTTGTTTTTTGTATCATTATATTTTACACCAAAAATGTTCTTGACAACTCATTTACAGTTTTGAGAATGACAAAGACGAATTGAAGCAAGCGGGAGGTCCAATAAATACAAGGAGGAAGGTTTCATTTCCAGGTGTACTCCTCACCAGGCTTCAGTTCCCTGAAAGGACAAAGTACATTGTAGGTTTAGTTTAAAACAGCCTGTTCACCTTGCATTGGTAACTGAATCCCAGTGTAGAGTACAAGTGTGTTAGTCATTCAATCCTGAAATGAAATCACTGTCTGATCTCAGACCTAAACCGCATTTGCACTCCGATGTAATCTTCAAAACTTTGGATTGTGCATTACTAATACAAGGTGTAAATAAACATTGACACTATACAGTTAAGTCATATTTATGAGTGCAATCACAATGCCTGTGGGAACCCCCCCCCCCCCTCACCTGCTGTATAACGCGCTTTTGTTCCTGAACATGGTCAGTTTCTGATCGTTCCACCTGTCGAGGTAGATACCTATGACAAAGCCCAGTGGGACCAGGACGTTCACCCAGTGCTCACGAACCATCGCTGCAAAGTTCACCATGATGCCTGGAACTATAGATACAATCAGCAGCCACATTTCATAGTTATTGGCATGCATCAAGCAAAGAAAAAAAGCTAAGGAGATTTGAAATTGCTGCAATTGGGTTAAGACCACATTATGAAGACCTTGAAATATAGTGCTGAACTGTCAACTTAGTGGAACAAATGTGGTCGGGGAAAAAAATAAATGAATGGAGATCGCTTTAACACTTGGTAAAGGTGCATTGAAAAAATAAATAGTGTAATAAATAAATGGCTCTTTAATAATGAAAGTAAGAGTATTATGTATAAAAATGTACAGAACTTGCAGGATTGGAATTATACTGCTGTGTGGCCATTAACAACAAAAAAAAACTTACTAGGGAGCGTAAAGATTGGGACTTGGAGCAATGTAAAAGTTCATGTGGTCTGACGAGTCCAGTGACTCGTCAGGTCTAGGCTCAGCAACATTATGTGGCAATAAAATTACCTCAATGTACTGAATGACCAGGTTATCACATCTATGGAATTTGGAGCTATAAAGCTTCTCCTTGCAAGCTTGCATAGTGTTAAGTGCCTTTCCCAAAGGTTCAAAAGTGGCAAACTGGTGGTGGCAGGGATCGAACCCAGACCATTTGATCAAGACACCACAGCTTCAAACACCTAAGTTATACACTTCTGAGAAAATAAATAATGTCAGCAGCGTTTGTGTTACTGTGTAACTGATGTGTTATTGTCATATGAGAAAGCTGATGGAGTTGGGACAGCTTTTTCCATGCATGCACGCACACTGCTCCTGTTTGACAGTCTATAGCTATTTACCCTAGTACATGCTTTCTTTCCATTGTATTTTGTTTGACAGAGATCAGCTCACCAACAAGCCCCTGCTGAGATCATGAAGTGCGTATTAGAATAATTGAAAGCTGTACAGTGTAAAATATAAAATCCTGGAGTCAGGGTCAATTAGCTTAGCTACATTACTGCCTACATAATGCAGCAATATCAAGCAAAGGGATTAAATTTTAGACTAAATGGAAGAAAATACTCCTTAAAAACACAGAAACGGAAAATATCCTGTGATAAAAAGCCAGGAGTGACAGACCAGTCCAAAAAAAAAAAAAAAAAAGAGGACGTTAGTTAGCAAACAACTTGGCTAATTCAGCTAAAATGCTAGATTTTCAAGAAAAACGTATCTAATTTGCTTGCAAATTTCATAAACAAGCTTAATATATAGCAACTTCAGGTAATGAAACAACAATGTCAAATTGTATTTATTTATTTATACATTGCTAAACTAAATAATAGTTCATTTTAACTTACCGTTGTTTAGCTTTGCTAGCTGCTACCAGGCTGCTCTAGCGGAGGTCGTTGGACCATACCAACTGTCTATGATAGTAAGTTATTAAGTAAGAGGAACTTATTTACATAGTAATAACGTAGGTCTTCGGAATTCATTTAGAAAATATTTTTAATTATAAATAAATTATTTTATTTATACTATATAAATTATTATAGTTTACGGCACTTTAAAAGTTTTGATGTGCTTTTTGAGATTAAAATCATCCCTGTGAAATATAATGGTACATACCATTGACGCCAGCCTGTAGCGGCAACAGCACAAAGGCAGAATCCCAAACCGCTAGCTGCTTTCTACACACACACGCACTCCCTAGTGTATAGCTGAACTAACTTCCCCACCCTACTTAGGGTATTATATACGTATCAGAGCGTGATTTAGGATTCAGCCACAAAATGGCTGAAGCACTGGAAAGTGTGAGCCGTATGGCTCCAAAACAAAAATGTGAATAAACAATCATGTTTATCAAAAGAGTAAACATTTCTCGGGACGTACGTTTATGCGAAATCACCACGTTCAATTTAGCACGCTGTCCGGTATGCTACTATTAATGGATATCGTTTAATTGTTATGTATGTATGAGTTCAGCTAGCTAGATTGCTACCTTTTGTTAGCTGCGCTGAAGTTGATTTCCAAACTGGTCAGTTGTTGAGCTGGTAAACAGAATGTAATAGTCAGTTTAGAAACCAACTATTGCGTTTTAGCAGGAGTCACATTTAATGGTTTTGACTATTCGAGCCATTTGTTGAAACTTTTTATTTTATTATGAAAATTGGGTACATGTGACAATGCAAACTAATCCTTTGGGAACATTACACTTGTACGCTATTAGTTCCTCCTATGTAAAGTTTTTTTTTTAATTTAGTTTAGTATTTAGTATACTTGTAACAATATCTATCTATCATATCTGGCTACAGAACACTAGTCTCCCTCTGTTTAGACTTTACTGTATTGCATCCTCAAAGTCATCACTTCTCTGCCAGTGTTTAGAGATGGTGATAAAGTGCATGATGTGGTTAAAATAAAGGTGGTTATATACATGTGCCAAAAATGTCCTTTAATTTCTCCTTGTTTTAGGTGTTGTAGATCACGGTGTTGAAGATGACGTCCATCATCAAGTTGACGGCTGTGTCCGGAGTGCAGGAAGAGTCTGCTCTCTGCTACCTGTTGCAGGTGGACGAGTTTCGCTTCCTGCTCGACTGTGGCTGGGACGAGAGCTTCTCCATGGACATCATAGATGCTATGAAAAGGTATGTACGGGAAAACCCTAATATGAAATGCAATTTTGGACTAATGGCTCAAGTATTATTGACTGACAGATTTGATTTTTGCCTAGTATTCTTGTTTGTACGGGCTCGATCTTGGTCATGTGCTTTCCTCATATCTCCCAAAAATGTGCCCGGATGTGAATTGGCTGTGCTATACTTCTCTAGGTGTGAGGGATTATGGTGTGATTGTAGGGTGATTGACTGGAGCTGAATCGATGTTTGTTTCGAGAAGACGCTATGACAAAGATAAAGCCATTCTATTGATGTTGTACCTCAAACACAAACCAGTGTTTCTAGTCAGAATTTGTTGTCAACCCCTAAAAACAAACAAACAAACAAAAATCATGACTTTCTTTTCCCACATACAATTTTCCATGCATGTAAATGAGAAATCTAGGATAAAAGTAATAAAAACAAGAAATTTTAGGGAATACAGACTTTTTTTTTCTTTTCTTTTCATCCCGTTTTTTATTTTTATTTTTTTTTTGACCTTACCCTGTTTCAGGTATGTCCATCAGGTCGATGCGGTACTTCTGTCCCACCCAGATCCACTTCATCTCGGCGCTTTGCCCTATGCTGTTGGCAAACTGGGTCTCAACTGTGCCATCTACGCCACCATCCCTGTGTATAAGATGGGCCAGATGTTCATGTACGACCTGTATCAGGTATGTAGGTCATCTGAGAAGGGTTTGAGAAAAAAAGAGGGGGAAAAGAAAAGAATGAATTCAGTGCTACAGAGTGTATTGTTTCTGATGTTACGTCTGCTTCTCACAGTCTCGTCACAACACTGAGAACTTCTCCTTATTCACGCTGGATGATGTGGACTCAGCTTTCGACAAGATCCAGCAGTTGAAATACTCACAGATTGTGAATTTAAAAGGTAAAGGCAATCTGCATGGGTCTTTCACAAAGAGCATGTTGCACACCTGTGCTCATGAATTTTATAGTGTTTTTATTACAGTGTGTATTGGAAAAGGGGATAACTAACATTAAAATACACAAGTGCAAGCAACACCACCATGAATCTCTTCAGTGCATTACTCCTATAGTTTGCAGCCACTGATCCTTGAAAGAAACAAGTCCAGTCCGTTTTTACGTTTATATTGCAAAAAAAATCACTTTGATCATCATCCAATTAAAATACATTTGTTCTAGAAATTTATAAAAATCTAATTGTTGATGGCCCAGTGTCTGTAGTTGAATGGAGAACAAACTGCATGTTTCTTAGTCAAAAGTCAAGAAAAGAAGCAGTACTGTAGTTTGCACTAGTGGTGCAACCGATCTGTACAGAAGAACTATATGTGTATATTACTGCCCCAAAATTTTGGATCACTTTCTAACTCCATGGTCATTCCTGATTTTTATTTCTTTCTACATTGTAAAGCAATGCTAAAGGCGTCCAGAATATGCAATAATCTCCTTTGAACTGTTAATGTTGATCTATTTGCTGCTCATGCTCTGTAAAGCCTTCATAACAACTCTAATACGAGGTTTTACTTGTTAATTGGTGATTTTTGAGGCTGGTAACTCTAAATGAACTTCTCTGTAGCAGAGGTAACTTGTGGCCTTGCCTTCCTGGGATGATCTTCATGAGAGCATCATGGTGCTTGATGGGTTTTGCAAATTTCCTAGAACTATTCCAGAAAGACTGACCCCCGTGTCTTAAAATAACAACTGACTGTTATTGTTGTTGTTACATAATTACCTGATTCTATATGTGTTATTTTATACTTTTGAAATCCCCAGTATTGTTGTAGAATGTAAAAAAATAAATCACCAAACAAAAACAAAGATATTCGCGAGTGATCCAAAACTTTTGAGCGGTAGTGTATATAATAAAATGGAGTATTAAGTAACTAACATTTTCTCCAAAACTTCACATGGTTACCTGGCTTTTTCCAGTTTTTTTTTTTTTTAATTAAACTGAAAATAAAATTTTAACATTGAGGGTGCAAGCTGGATCGTGATCCCTCTGATGCACAGTACGGCAATAAATGCCAATCACATATTTTTGACCTGATGCACACACACCCTTAGAGGACAGGAAGACAGTACTGGTACGAATGTTTGGCTTGTGCCACAGTGATTGCACCAGTCATGGCTGAACAAGCTAAACAAAATATGTCTGATTCCAGTCACTGGGTGATCAATTGGGTTATTTTTTTGTTTTGTTTTTTTCCTAACAGGTAAAGGACATGGTTTGTCCATCACTCCTCTCCCTGCGGGTCACATGCTCGGTGGGACCATTTGGAAAATCGTAAAGGATGGAGAAGAGGAGATTATTTATGCTGTGGATTTCAACCACAAGAGAGAAATGTAAGCACATGTCCCAAAAGTGTAAGGCTTTTTAAACAGGGTTTCAGATTATGAAATAAACCTCTTTTTGCTTGATCTTGCAGTCACCTGAACGGCTGTTCCCTCGAGGCAATCAATCGCCCCTCCCTGCTCATCACCGACTCCATCAATGCCACTTACGTTCAGCCTCGTAGGAAACAGCGCGATGAGCAGCTCCTGAGTAAGTCCTCTCTCTCTCTCAACAGCTACTGTTTTGCAAAATAAATCTCGTACATCTCAAACATCTTCTAACTAATCATATTAAAATTGAAACAACCATTCAAATATATCCTCATAAACAGTATGTCATTTTCAGTTCTCCCTTATTGCAGTTCCACGCAGGTAGTCTGGTGTATTTCAGTGCTCAGCAACACACTTTTACGTTCCTCCCCTTCTAGCGAACATCATGGAAACGCTGCGTAATGACGGCAATGTGCTGATCGCAGTGGATACTGCAGGCCGTGTGCTGGAGCTTGCTCAGCTCCTGGATCAGATCTGGAGGACGAAGGACGCAGGGCTGGGCGTTTACTCACTCGCCTTACTCAACAATGTCAGCTACAATGTGGTGGAGTTCTCCAAGTCTCAGGTAATCAAGCACAGGGGTGGGGAAGACTATCCCAGTGTAGTAGCCAGGGTGTGACTTGGGCAGATCAACGAAACCATGTATACTAGAAATACAATCTAATCTCAGGCTTAATACTAAATTCACCATTAAGCATCATACACCATGACCGTTTTCCACCATATTTAGCATTACACATAATGTAGATTATGTAGATTATTATTAAGTACTGTCAGTAAGTCTCACCCAGATTGTGTATTCTTTTTTTTTTTTTTTTCTTTTTTTTTTTCCTTAGGTGGAGTGGATGAGTGACAAGTTGATGCGATGCTTCGAAGACAAGAGGAACAACCCGTTCCAGTTCCGTCACCTGTCTTTGTGCCACAGTTTAGCAGATTTGGCACGAGTGCCAAGTCCCAAAGTGGTGCTTTGCAGCCAGCCTGATCTGGAGTCTGGTTTTTCACGAGAGCTTTTTATCCAGTGGTGCCAGGACTCCAAAAACTCCATCATCCTGACATATCGCACCACACCGGGCACACTGGCACGCTATCTTATAGACCATCCGGGAGAGAAGATGATTGATTTAGAGGTACATTTTCAAAAGATTAATATCATGATAACCATATTTAGTAGTGAATAAGTCATCCTGCAGTGTAATACGCATCCTCTAAAGTCTCAGTTTTTAGAGACGAGGAACTTCCTTTTCGTATGTTAACAGTGGATTACGATCCTTTAAGTAAGACTACCAAAGTGCAACAGACTATTGATTGGTTCATTTATTTTGTTCGTTTTTGTTTTTACACCAGATAAGAAAAAGGATCAAGTTAGAAGGCAAGGAACTGGAGGAGTATCTGGAAAAAGAGAAAATAAAGAAAGAAACTGCTAAAAAACTGGAGCAAGCGAAAGAGTGAGTAACCCATCTATGAACTAAATTATGAACAGACTTCATGTTCACAGTTGAGTATCAAATTAGATCATCAATCAAGGGGTTAAGCACTTCCTAAATTGCTCAGGGTGGACGTGGACTCGAGCGACGAGAGTGATATGGACGATGATCTGGAGCAGCCAGCCGCAGTCAAGACAAAACATCACGATCTTATGATGAAAGGTGAAGGAGGGCGCAAGGGAGGCTTCTTCAAACAGGCCAAGAAGTCATACCCTATGTTTCCTGTTCATGAGGAGAGGATCAAGTGGGACGAGTACGGAGAGATCATTAGGTCAGTTGTCTCATTTTGATATAATTCCTGTTGTGTTAATTATGTTTTTCTTGTTTTATTCCCCGTGTCTGTTTTATAAAACATTTAATTACTATGTTTCGGATATGATGCTTTCCAGGCCTGAGGATTTCCTGGTTCCTGAGCTGCAGGCCACAGAAGATGAGAAGAGTAAGTTGGAGTCAGGCCTGGCTAACGGAGACGAGCCCATGGAACAGGACCTTTCTGACGTCCCCACCAAATGCATCTCCATTAAAGAGACGCTAGAAATCAGGTTACTACCCTGTCTAATAAGAATACAGTTTTCTATTCAGTGTGCTTTTTCAGGGCTTTCAGGTTAGTTATACTGTATATAGCAGGTTACATGACCTAAGTTTGACCAAAGCCAAATTAAATTATTTACCACTTCCAAAACAGAAATGTGAGCTTGAATAAGTATTTTCCCCCTAATTGCCACCAAACCCTCAAATTAGTCAAACAGTCACATTTTCTAGCTTTATTCCTCCATTTTACACGCTATACAAGTCATTGTCACTTTAAGTGACCATTATAATTTTCTGTTTTATGTCCTACCTCAAGGGTGTCATAATCGTTGTCTGCTTAATGTTTATCTCTGCAGTAGTTTTTCATGCAACAGGCCTTTGATTCTTGCATTAAGTGCAGATGTTCTCAAGCTTTTCCCCCTGTTGAAACGATGATGGATATTGCTGACTTTATTGTAGCTTGTTCTGAGTTATATGAGGCTATACGCTACTGGAGTTCATAAATACTCAAATACTTGCTTATTTTACTGTCAGGTTTTCAAGCCATCACATTTCAATTCTTAATTACTAAATGGTTGATCACATTATTACCCTAGCTATAAAGCTTGGCTGGGGTACCCCTCCTTTTGCATGCATCAAATCTGTTTGTTTTTTTTATTTATTTTATTTATCATAATCACAGCTTGAGATGTCTGTAGAAATGGGTAACATTTTTATCAGTTTTACACATACCGCAACCTTTCCTGATAATGCTGTAAGGCATTTCAGTAACTTGTTCATACTTCCATCACCAGGTCTCGAGTCACTTACATAGACTACGAGGGCCGTTCAGATGGAGACTCCATTAAGAAGATTATAAACCAGATGAAGCCTCGGCAGCTGGTTATTGTACATGGACCTCCAGAAGCTAGTCAGGACCTGGCCGAGTCCTGCAAGGCCTTCAGTGGTAAAGATATCAAAGTCTATACACCCAAATTGCAGGAGACTGTGGATGCAACCAGCGAAACACACATCTACCAGGTAATGATGAGTGTAAAAATAAATCTGGATTGAAAATTAAATTATACATTTGGTCTATCTATCTATCTATCTATCTCTATCTATCTATCTATCTATCTATCTATCTATCTATCTATCTATCTGTCTGTCTGTCTGTCTGTCTGTCTATATAAATGAATATACCGTGGAACCTTGGATTACGAGCATAATTCGTTCCGGAAGTGGGCTTGTATTCCAAAACACTCGTAAACCAAATCATAATTTCCCATAAGAAATAATGAAAACTCAAATTATTCGTTTCACTGCCCCAAAAAATAAATACAAAAAAAATAATTAATACAATCTATAAAATGAAAAAACAAATTAATCTGCATTTTACCTTAAAAAAAAAAAGTACAAATAAATCCTGACCGATAAGTGTTTCCGTTGGTGCGCGCAGGCGCCGTGTGTGTGTGTGGAATTAGCCCCTTCCCTCGCCTCGTTTTACACAGTAACACTCCTCCTCCCTCTCCCCACCTCGCTTTTTAAGATTCACAACAAACACACACACACACACAACGGAAACACCGTTTTAACAGGAAAAAAAGAAATCTTTCTGAGACTGGCGTGATATTGCGTATATTAACAGACTCACTTTTTAAGTTTCACAACAAGCGCATAAACACAGCGGCAACACCGTTTTAATGGAAAAAAGCGAGACCGGCATGAGCGCATACTAAAGTAATCACTTAAGTTTCACAACAAACTGACACGCACATAAACACAGCGGAAACACTGTTTTAACAGGAAAAAAAAAATCTCTCTGACCTGGCGTGAGCGCATACTAAGGTAATACTGTATGCTAATACTGCTGTAAAGTAAACAAAAAAACAAATGAACCAGCACCTTACCTTTGAAAAGAATCGCGACAGAGCAGAGTTTCTGTGTGTTTGTGAAGCCGGGGAGGGGGTGAAAAGTCTGTGTGTGTGTGTATCAGTGTCAAATTGCGCGCGCACGAGCAGAGTTTCTGTGTGTTTGCAAAGCCGAGGGGGGAGGGAGGTGAGAGAGTGATGCTCGGTGTCAAAATAAGAGTCGCATGTGTGATACATTATACTCGGCGCTCGTAAACTAATACTTGCTCGGTTTCCGAATAAAAAATTATTTAAAATCTTTGCTCGGTTTGCGGAACACTCGTAAACCACGTTACTCGCAATCCGAGGTTCCACTGTATTTAGATTTAAAAAAATAAACATTCAGGAACAGCTGTTCATTTAAATGATTATCCAATAAGCCAATCGAATGACAGCAGCACAATGCATAAAATCATACAGGAACAAGTATGAACTCAGTGTCTTTGACCATGGCACGGTTATTAGCGCTCGACCGGGTGTATTGACTTTTTCAGAAAATGCAAAAAAAGAAAAAGGATGTATCTTTACAATATCTAAGATTTATCAAAACCATGGGATTCTGCATTTATTTGATGTTCCGGGGAAGAAAAACAAAGCAATCAAACAATCCTACTGTGATAAATTTGATTGAGTGTTTGGTAGATTGGTAGGGTTGAACATTCCTAATTCCCCCTGCAGTTCTTAAATACGCTAATTAAATTGTCACTGGAGCAGTGTTTTCATCCATCCATTTATCTTTTGCCGAATATTTGCTGCAGTCCTTAAGTTTTAAACCTTTTTATTATTTTAAACTATATTGAATGCTGTTATATCACAGTTTTTAAATATTTATGCATTTTCTTTTATGTAGGTCAGACTGAAGGACTCGTTAGTTAGCTCTCTGCAGTTCTGCAAGGCCAAAGACACAGAGCTGGCTTGGATCGACGGCGTTCTGGACATGCGAGTGGTGAAGGTGGACACGGGCGTGCTGCCGGAGGACGGAGACACCAGGGAGGACACGGAGGACGGAGAGATCACCATGGATGTGACCCCCGACCTCATGGCTGAGCCCAGCAACGTAGCAACGCAGCGGGCCATGAAGACACTGTTCGGAGAGGACGAGAAGGAGATCTCGGAGGAGAGTGATGTCATTCCTACACTGGAACCTCTCCCCACTACTGAAGTGAGTGAACATGCATAGTTTGTGAGTGGAAAAACCCGAGGATGTGAATGTTCAAGTAGACTGAAATAATTGAAATGATGAGTAATGAACATCTAGATTTTTTTTATGCGTTAATCTGAAAGTGCCAATTCAGATTCAGATTGTAACAGAAGCTGGTTCCTCAATCAGTGGTCATGTTTAACTCTGTGTGTAATGCAAGACAGACTGGATGAATTAATTATTTTGTTTGTGTGTGTGGCCATGTGTACTCTCAGGCTCCGGGTCACCAGGCTGTATTCATTAACGAGCCAAGACTCTCAGACTTTAAGCAGGTTCTTCTGCGTGAGGGGATCCAGGCCGAGTTTGTGGGCGGAGTGCTCGTCTGTAATAACATGGTGGCTGTGCGCAGGGTAAGTCTCCTCTTCCGCCTCCTTCTCCTTCCTCAATATTAGCACTCAGCTGACTGATACTTACTGTTAACGAAGGACTGGTTTTATGTAATGTGTTTTTTGTATATTTAGTATTTGTCATCCAGCCTTTTTTGTGGTGGTGGCCGTTTTTAAATTGTTTAAAATTTCATCAAACACTACATATATATGTAGTACTTTAGGGCCCCTTCTTTAAACCCTTCCCATCATTCCTTAATAACACTATAATAAAGTAAAAGGAGGACACCCGTTATTAAGGAGTTTATGAAAAAGATCCTGTTGATCTCTCTTACGTTTTGCACATTTTGTTCTTAATCCCATCCCCTTGAGTTGCTTTCTCTCATTCTTGTTCTCTGTTTTATTCATTCTGTTTGTATCTCTTTTGTTTTCTGGATCTATGTCTGTTTGCTTACTCTGCTTTCTCTCCTTTTTTTTCTTTTATTGTCTTTTCTGCCTCTCTTTCTTTCTCTGCAACACAGACGGAAGCAGGCCGGATCGGGCTGGAGGGCTGCATGTGTGAGGATTACTACAGGATTCGGGAGCTGCTGTATCAGCAGTACGCCGTGGTGTAGCGACGCTCCTCAGCTCAGATCTGTTCTACTGGGACCTACATGTCCTCATTTTTTGTAGTTTTTGTGTTTATTTCTAGTTTATCTGCACTGTGTACCAGATGCTCTAACCTGAGTTTCTCAGTTTGAGCATGCTCATTAAGGTAATACAGGTTCTGAGATCTGTCCTAAACTGAAGTTAAAAATATTTTGAGAAAAAATTTTGTTTATGGAGGAATTATTTGTATTTTTGTTTTTTGTTTTTTTTAATCTTTTCTTGTTTCATGATAAAAATTATGATAGAAATGATCTTTTGCTCTCAATTCGTATCCACACACCAGATGGAGCCATTTTCCCAGTGTCACCACTTGACCAAGGGTCAGTGTGCATTTTAGAAACCTCGTATTCTTGCACTAGCACTAAACCGCACATGAGAACAGAACACACAAAAAGCATTCATGTTTTCCAGATGTTTTAAAAGGGTAAGAACCAAAAGATGAAGAAACCCAGTGAATGAAACTGTGACATTTGTAAATCCTGAGTACTTGGGTAAAAACTAAAGTGAGCTCAGACAAAACACAGGTGATCATGTCGACTTCCAATCTACGTATATGCTCACCATACACTTCATAGAAACACTTCTACACCTGCTCATTCAATGCAAATATTAGTGGAACAAAACAACCAGTGAGCAGCATTTTAATCCTTAAAGCAGGTGGTTTATGACACAAGTGGTGCTGATCCATTGTCTCCTGGAATCTCAGTTTTTTGTTCTTACCTGACTGAAGTGGAAACTTTTGCGCTCTTTTGCCATGGGTCCATCTGCCTTAAGGTTCTGCAATTTGAGTGTTCTGTAACGTTTTAGCTGCTGACAAGAGGTTTTCCATCCATCAGTCTACTCCCCAATGTAGATTTTTTGTTAACGCTATTGTGTTCACTCTGGAGACTGTTGAGGTAAAATAACAGGGGTTCAACCGTTTCTGGAACATCTCAAACTATCCTTCTGGTAACAACACCTATGCCATGGTCAACATCACCCAGATCATGCTTTTTCCTATTCTGACATATATATATGGTTTAGTCTTTAGGTAGGTTGCTAGGTTAACAAATAATTTGGTAGCATGCTCACCTTTTTTAAATGTCAAAATGGAATGTTTTATTTACTTCTAATAAAAGACAGGGTGTCCCCCAAAAATGTAACATTTATTAGTCTAACAACATAGGCAATTCCCGCTCAAATGATCTCAAATTAAAATTAAAATTTTATAACTTACATTTAATTATGTGTTGCTATGCAACAGAAGTTTGATGAAGAGTTCGAAAAGCATCTTGTTTTCATAGATGGCTGAGACTTAAAAAGTGGCCAATACAGTAACAGGAATCCCACTTTCTTAAAAAGGAAAGAATGCACTGAATGGGCATGGGAAAACCGCATAATGGATGACTGCAGGATTCTTTTGTTGGTGAAGAACAACCCCAACTTCACAACAGCTAGCCAAGTTGAGAACATGAGCATGTACAGTATGTCTGCCATGGAAGTGGGCCACTGGTGTTTATTCGTGATGTAACTGTTAATAGAATTAGCATGATGAATTGTGAAATTTATAGTGTTTTACTTTCTGCTCTCATTCAGTCAAGTGATCCAAAACTGATGAGACAGTGCTGGAAAATAAAGCTGGATAATGACGCAAATTTTACCTTGAAAGTACCCCAAGCACTTTTACACACGTGGTACCCTTCGGTCAATGAAAGAAAAACTCAATGGTCACAGAAATAACTTTAATCTGACAACAGTAATAATAAATAAGAATTCTATGAATGTTAACCAATGAAAATCAGACATTGCTTTTCAACCACGCTTCAACAGAATTATTTTTTAAAAAATGAACTCATGGAACAGGCCTGGACAAAAATGATAGTACCCCTAACTTAAGTTTGTTGCACAACCTTTTGAGGCAATCACTGCAATCAAACGATTCCTGTAACTGTCGATGAGACTTCTGCACCTCTCTGCAGGTATTTTGGCCCACTCCTCATGAGCAAGCTGCTCCAGTTGTTTCCGGTTTGAAGGGTGCCTTTTCCAGACAGCATGTTTCAGCTCCTTCCAAAGATGCTCAATAGGATTGAGGTCAGGGCTCATAGAAGGCCACTTTAGAATAGTCCAGTGTTTTCTTCTTAGCCATTCTTGGGTGTTTTGAGCTGTGTGTTTTGGGTCATTGTCCTGTTGCAAGACCCATGACCTGCGACTGAGACGCAGCTTTCTGACACTGGCCAGCACATTTCTCTCGAGAATCCCTTGATAGTCTTGAGATTTCATTGTACCCTGCACAGATTCAAGACACCCTGTGCCAGATGCAGCAAAGCAGCCCCAGAACATAACAGAGCCTCCTCCATGTTTCACAGTAGGGACAGTGTTCTTTTCTTCATATGCTTCATTTTTCCGTCTGTGAACATAGAGCTGATGTGCCTTGGCAAAAAGTTCCATTTTTGTCTCATCTGTCCATAGGACATTCTCCCAGAAGCTTTGTGGCTTGTCTACATGTAGTTTGGCATATTCCAGTCTGGCTTTTTTATGATTTGTTTTCAACAATGGTGTCCTCCTTGGTCGTCTCCCATGTAGTCCACTTTGGCTCAAACAACGACGGATGGTGCGATCTGACACTGATGTTCCTTGAGCATGAAGTTCACCTTGGATCTCTTTAGAAGTCTTTCTGGGCTCTTTTGTTACCATTCGGATTATCCGTCTCTTTGATTTGTCATGAATTTTCCTCATGCGGCCACGTCCAGGGAGGTTGGCTACAGTCCCATGGATCTTAAATTTCTGAATAATATGTGCAACTGTAGTCACAGGAACATCTAGCTGCTTGGAAATGGTCTTATAGCCTTTACCTTTAACATGCTTGTCTATAATTTTCTTTCGAATCTCCTGAGACAACTCTTTCCTTCGCTTCCTCTGGTCCATGTTGAGTGTGGTACATACCATGTCACCAAACAACACAGTGACTACCTGGAGCCCTATATATAGGCCCACTGACTGATTACAAGATTGTAGACACCTGTGATGCTAATTAGTGGACACACCTTGAATTAACATGTCCCTTTGGTCACATTATTTTCAGTATTTTCTAGGGGTACCATCATTTTTGTCCAGGCCTGTTCCATGAGTTTATTTTTTTAAATAATTCTGTTGAAGCATGGTTGAAAAGCAATGTCTGACTTTCATTGGTTAACATTCATAGAATTTTTTTTAATTATTACTTTTGTCAGATTAAAGTTATTTCTGTGACCATTGTGAGTTTTTCTTTCATTGACCGAAGGGTACCAACAATTTTGTCCACGTCTGTAAATGCAGAAAGAGAGATAGAATTCTCTTCAAGGGCTGAACCAGTTACCTGTCTTCAAGCCAGTTGAGCATGCTTTTCACTTACTGGATACAGGGAGGCAGCACCTGAAGGCAGCGTAAAGCAGCAAGCTCAGCATTTGGTCAGTCATTAACTGCATAGGTTTTGTATGCATTAACATTTGGCAGACGCCCTTATCCAGAGCGACTTCCATTTTTATTTCACTATACATCTGAGCAGTTGAGGATTAAGGGCTTTGCTCAAAGGCCCAACAGTGGTAACTCAGTGGTTGTGGTGTTTGAAGCTGTGACCTCCCGAACCATTGAGCCAGTGAAAATGCATGTATTAGTGGAAGTGCATCACTTTTTCCCATTTTGTATTTTCTTTAAATAAGAAAATCCGATCTATTTTGGCATCATTTAAGATGTGGATATTGTCATATTATTGCGTGTGTGTGTGTGCGCGCTCATACGCGCTCAAATGTCATGACCTAGATGAACTATTTTCCCCTCTCAGGTGCTGTTTAATGACATTTTGCACTACAGTGGCATTATCCTGTGAAGTCTTTTCTCTAATCCACAATTGTGCCCCATTGAAACAGCACCGATTCACCACTATGTCTTTCTACTTCCTGTGACAGAGACACGAAAATCAGTTTGATGTGAGATCCGGACTTTCATTTGGATAATTGACTGGGACAGCCAGAAACTGTCCATCAGCTAATCCTCTTAGCCTTCATAATGCTGAGATGAGCTATAATGGAGGTGGCAGCTTGTAGGCTCCAAATGGAGATATAACTGGAGAAATCATGGTCAGTGAGGTCACACACGTTGACCCAAATGTGCCAGATATTACTGTAAGAGATATTAGTATTCTATTGTTTACTGACAGTAGCAGATTATTCTCAGTTTGTGGTTGGCTTTGTTTCTCTCATTATGCGCAAAACACTATATTAGATAATGTGTGTCAGTTGTGTGGCCGTGGTGGGCATGGTAGTCTGTGCAGGATGGATTTGGACATTGTACTAACCACACTTGTTATTGGAGAGTTTCCACATATCCTACCCCAAGTGTCCACCACCAAGAGTGAAGCAGAAGCAACGTACTGTCACTGGATGTCACACTCAATTTAATATCAAAATTAATTACAGATTTGCCACATTGTTTGGGAAGAGGAGAGAAGGCTCCAGCTGCCCCCCTTCCAAACACTGTGGTAAATCGAATGCCCTCCCCCAAGCCCTCGAAACTGTCGGTAATTCTGACAGGTACTGTAAGTGCATCCAATGTTTTCAATTCAACCTTTCTCAGGACATCAACCATGACTGCCATGACTAGAGTCTGGTTTTGGCCAAAATCTCATTTTTCCTCAGACGATGCTGAGAACAACTTTGTTGACCTGGTAGGTCCTCCAACAATGGGATGGGTATACCTCCTTGGAAAAGTACAAGTATGATCTCGGCTACTAAATCACATAATTGCCTAAAGCACATCATGGGCCATTTCTGCGGTACAAAGCCATGAGGGAAGGCTGAAGATCTGACCCCAGTCACAAGATTCTAACCAGACAGCTCCATATGGTGTCCATGGTGCACACAAGCAAGAAGAAAAAAGTAAAGATGGCAGCAGTTATTGCAGACACTGCAGATTAAGTCCCCATGTGACTTTGTTGGACGGTGTTGGTATATGTGACTTGTACAAGGATGATTCCAGGTTCCCCTGCTGGTTAGCAGTCGTGAAGCAGAACTGCAAATGGTATTTCTTAAACATAATTAACCTTTTTGCTACTCGTTTTCTTGCTCCTCGTTTTCTCGAAGGCAGCAGATCTCTGAGTGTTTGAGGTCAGAGCTGGATGTAATTCATCTTCCTTGCCCACTCATCTGACCTCCTGTTTATCCAGAATGATTTATTTTCCCTATGAAGCTTGTCGTGTTGGGAAAAATAAACTCAGAGGAATTCTGTATCCACACAGAACATCGGCTTTTTTTTTTCTTTTTTTTTTTTAGGAAATAACCTTTGCTGTCTTTCTTTATGAGCCCCTGTGGAGGACAAGAGCAAAAGGTTATTCTTTCTCTATTCTGCGTTTTCGTTCTGATTTGATCTCTATCACACCTCTCTCCGTCTCAGACAGTGAAATAATGGAGCTATTTTAGTGCTACTTATTCCCAGTGCCTAATCTCCAGATAGTGCTCCTTCACTGTCACATCTCCATTATGGATAAAGACCATGTAGAAAGCATGCAGTGCTATAAATAATTTGTGACCCCAAAGTTCTGGATGATCCACTGAGCCAAGCTATTTCTTTGGATTTTATACCACATAAATAATGATGTAGTTCACCGTTTTTTAGTTTAATCTGCCTTTATTAAAATGCCACAATATGTCTGTTTACAGGATCTGATACTTGGGCATTGGCCATGTGGAAGACCTGGGTTAGTTTCCCACCACCAAATGCCCACTCAGTGCCCAAACTCCAGCCACTGGAGTGTCCGACTGCTTGATATGAACAGCTGAAAGACAAACAACAACAATATGATATGCTTATCTTCTTTAGATGTTAAGAGACATTAGTGCTATTAATGAATTTCCTTAAACTTAAATGAAAAAAAAAAACACTTAAAACCTTAAAATTTAGTTGTTGTTTTGGGAGTACCTTATAATGCAACCAGCCAGTCATGGTGCTGATTTTATTTTTATTTTTTTTTTATGTTATAATACAGAAAATGTGTGCGCCAAAGAAGCTACTTCTGAAGTTTATGCAACATGGAAGTGACCAATCTTGCTACTCTAAAAATTTCTAGTTGCTAAATGCAGCCATTTTGGAGAGATGATTTTATATGTGCCCCAAAAGTGACCAATTTTCAGCGTTATACTGTCTCACTTCAAACTATAAAAATTTTAAATGATAATTATTCATTTTCTTATGAATATTGATACTAAAATTGGTATAAGCTTCTAGAAGCATATGACCTATAAATATTGTTGCATAAATAGTTTTTTTGGTAAAAGCTTAAAATGCAAAAAATCTGTAGTGTCCGTAACCATGTTACAATATTCATGTTGCAATATTTGAACAATTTTGCATTTATGTCTTTTCATTTGAAATCTAAATTGGCCAAGTCTCATCTGAATGACAATTCAGATCATTAAAAGATTTTAATAATAAAAAAATAAATTCAGACACTACATAAAAGGGCATGAAATTGTATTTATCAAATGTCTTTCTTTTTATCTGATAAAAATATAAATGTGTATGAGTATTTATAAAAAGCAAAGCATGGATCGGGAGAAAAATGGTGTCACATGATCTGAAAATTTGAACTTTTTTCACCTAGGTGAGACACTTTTAGCATCAATACCATGTTTTGGCTGAATGCATTATAACACACCTCTGTTAAATCATGTTCTATTTTAAAAATATATATAATGATTAAATATAAATATAATCAGAGTATATAATTATAATGACTATATGTATATAAACTATAAATATATAAAGCAGAATCATTTTAAGGAAAAACAGGAAATCTACATAAAGGTATAAATAACCTTACACTTTATAGTTGAAGCAAGTTTAGATTTTATCACAGCATTTAGTTTTTTTGGCTCAATCAGTTTGGCACACCGACCTGAGCAATCTTCCTTGCAAAGCATTCTAACCCGAATTCCATCTTCAAGTCCAGAGAGTTTTTCCAAATGATCCATTCCAAAACTTTGATGTTGCTTTGGTAAAGCCATTTCTTTGTTTGTTTTGGAGGTGTGCTTCAAATCATTGTCATGCTGAATAATTTCTCCCTTTTTAAAAAATTTTTTTTTATTTAATTTTGCACCAAAATTTACTGGTAAAAATAAAGTCATTACACAGAAACCAGGAAGCTGTCTGTCCTGAAAACTTCACCATAAACCTTATTGACTGTTACAAAACGTCAATAAAAAATCTTGGCTTTAAAAGTCATAACCCTTACAACATTATGGTGACGTCTTTCTCTAGCACACAAATTCATACATTTGTGCAGAGATATGCCCTGCCAGAAGATTAGACTGCTCAGACATAGAAACCTGGCATATGTGCATGGACAAGTGCCAGCAAAAGCTTAATCAACTTCTACTCCCGCTGCTGCTGATCAGAGAAGACCAACACACTGTTCACCGATTTCTGGAGTCATTCAGCATAAAGAATTTGTCCTTTGTTGACCCTTATATCTAGAGTTCAGGCCAAAAATTTGAAGAATGATTGCAAGGCCAGCATGCAGCAGCTCTGCCCGTCTCCTTGAAAGCGGATTGTTCACTCAAGCTATTGACAGTCCTTCAAACTGTGGCAGGTGACAAAGATCTGCTTGATGGATACAAACCAATGAAAAGCATTTGTCTAAATTCCATGCATGATGTGACATGCTAGAAAAAAATAAATAATTATATAGATACAGGTTAAGAGCTTCTATTCATTTTTCTCAAACATCAGAATGTGATAAATGTGATCTTAGGAACTCATGACATGATTGCTCGTACAAGATGTGCTTATTTGAGCATTTTAGAATTAAATAAAAAAAAAATGCTGGTCTTTAGAATTTACACAGGATTAGATGGGGGGAAAACATCAGTTCTGGGCAGATGTTCTGCTGACAGAGGAGAATGGTCAGTCTGGCTCAAGCTGACAGAAAGCCTTTGTGGTAAATCACCACTCTGTAAAACCGTGGTGAATGGACAAAAACAGCACACGGTGCAAGCCAAACCTTGAGTGAATGGTGAATGCAGCAGCAGAAGACAACTCTGGCCTTTAATCATGTCAGCAAAGAACAAGAATCTGAGGCTACAGTGGGCATAGAATCACTGCAATTCAACAGTTGAAGATTGGACAAAGAGGCTGCACAGTGCTTAGTGGTTATCACTGTCGACTTGAACCTCAATTCCCGTCTCTGTGTGCATGGAGTTTGCATGTTCTCACCCGTGCTTGGTGGGTTTCCTCCGGATACTCTGGTTTCTTCCCACTGTCTAAAGCAGGGGTGTCCAAATCCAGTCCTGGAGGGCCAGTGTCCAACACAGTTTGGTGCTTCTTCTTCTCAAGTGTTTAGGTGTTGGTGAATTACAAACTGTGCTGGTCACTGGCCCTCCAGGACTGGATTTGGACGCCCCTGGTCTAAAGACATGCAGTCGAGGCTAACAATGAATGAGTGAGATTGGAAAAATGCTAGGTTATGCTTTTCCAATGTTCAACTATATAACTTGTTTCAGCCAATTATTGCACCAAAAGAATATACCTTGGTGCACAAGGTGGATCTTAATTCTTGTCTCAGGACACTATATTTATTCAACACAAATTAAACATTTTGTTGTTTGATTAGACAATGTATGTCTATTTTAGAAAAAGAAAAAAGTAGAAGAAACACACAAAAAAAATGCTGGGTTGTTTTTACTACCCAAACGCTGGGTTGCCTCTGTTGGGTAATTTTTCTGGGTTATTTACAGGGAATTGTGTACCTTTTGTTTAACCCAGCTTGCTGGGTTGGAGTTGGGTTAGCTAGTAACAGCTAACATCACAGACGAGACCGCCCCTCCCCAGAAGTTCACCTGTGTATTCAGAGGCTGTGTCAGCTTCGTGTCTTTTTTGGGGGGGCTGCTGATAAGGGTGCTTCCTCCTCTGACATTTAAGAGGAAATGTGAACGTTAAATACCAGATCTGTATACACACTTTCATTCACCTATGACTGAATTTGTTCACTGTATGTAACATTTATTACTGTTACCGTGTTAAAGTTACACTCAAACTTTCAGCCTGAAAACTTTTTCAGGCCGAAAGTTTTGTGAGGTAGAATAGCATGCTAGTTTATCTGAAAATAGCTGCTAGCTAGCCAAACCAAAGAACCCCACCTGTGTATCAAAAATGTCGGAGCTTTTTAGCTTTCTTTGTAGAATGCTTGCAGGGTGTATGAAGATGGTGAAGTGATGAATGAAAGCTAAACTGCTAACTCTAGTGCCAGCATGACGCTAGCTTTTAACTAGGTTGCTAGTGTTAGCAACCACATATAAAAAGCTGAGGTGTTAGAATACAATAATCTTCTTACAAATATGCATACTAGCCAACCCTCTCGATTTGTCCATAAACTTTTACTTTCTTTACTTTCTTTCTCTTTAAGGTTGGAATGAACACTGTGGAATATCTCCAGCAGACTGAAGTGTCCGGGCCGTACCCCTACATCCTGATGTTGGGAGATAATGACCAGCATTGCTCTCAGGCCTTAGTGCTTGTAATAGTATCGTAATGATGTCGCTGTTGAACTCGTTTTGTATTATCTAATGTTGTGCTTTGAAAAATAAATATAAATATTTTTTCTATGATTTGTACAATTAATTGGGTGTTTATTGCATATATGTGGTTTGCAAAACTATTTTTTGTAATAGACCAGTATATCAAAGTAATTTAACTGTTTTTTACCCATAGGCATGTAAAACATAAACATGATAACAACTCAACTTATTTGTGAGGTAGAATTAACCCAGCACTATAGTTAAATATGACCTAGCATTTGGATTGAATATTTTACCCATCTTGCTGGGTTAAATAAATAACCCATGTTGCTGGGTTAAATGAACCCAGCATGTAGTTGGTCCAATATTTATTCAGCAGCTGGGTTAAAAACCCAGCATCTTTTAGGGTGAAGGAATAAACCTTTTACATGTTATTATATATGCCATTGTATTTTTCTAGCTCCTCCATGACTATCCATTTTTTCTGAGTTTTGGCCCAGGTTAGGTTTATGAAAATATGTCACTGGGTTGCACTTACACCGCGGAGATTACTCTTGGCCCTTAAAAATGCTTAATACCCAGGTGTGAGCGTGATGTTGTAATTGAATGGCACTTGAGACCGTGCTTTTCCATTAGTGAAAATGTCATTAACATTTAATTGGACAGGGTGAGAAATTAAAAGTTCAATAATGGGAATTGACTTAATTATGGGCAAAGTGGTGTATAAATGTAGTGCTTTAATAGGGATGCCCTCTGTACACTGCTCTGAAACCCGGTCGACACAAAAACAAGACACACACACATGAAATTCTTTTCATGTAGTACTTCTAATGTAAAACTGTCTATTGTTCTATTGACCTATTGTTCCTACACACGTGGACAAAATTGTTGGTACCCTTCGGTCAATGAAAGAAAAACTCACAATGGTCACAGAAATAACTTTAATCTGACAAAAGTAATAATAAATAAGAATTCTATGAATGTTAACCAATGAAAGTCAGACATTGCTTTTCAACCATGCTTCAACAGAATTATAAAAATAATAAACTCATGGAACAGGGCTGGACAAAAATGATGGTACCCCAAACTTAATAGTTTGTTGCACAACCTTTTGAGACAATCACTGCAATCAAACGATTCCTGTAACGGTCAATGAGACTTCTGCGCCTCTCTGCAGGTATTTTGGCCCACTCCTCATGAGCAAGCTGCTCCAGTTGTTTCCGGTTTGAAGGGCGCCTTTTCCAGACAGCATGTTTCAGCTCCTTCCAAAGATGCTCAATAGGATTGAGGTCAGGGCTCATAGAAGGCCACTTTAGAATAGTCCAATGTTTTTCTCTTAGCCATTCTTGGGTGTTTTTAGCTGTGTGTTTTGGGTCATTGTCCTGTTGCAAGACCCATGACCTGCGACTGAGACGCAGCTTTCTGACACTGGCCAGCACATTTCTCTCTAGAATCCCTTGATAGTCTTGAGATTTCATTGTACCCTGCACAGATTCAAGACACCCTGTGCCAGATGCAGCAAAGCAGCCCCAGAACATAACAGAGCCTCCTCCATGTTTCACACTAGGGACAGTGTTCTTTTCTTCATATGCTTCATTTTTCCGTCTGTGAACATAGAGCTGATGTGCCTTGGCAAAAAGTTCCATTTTGTCTCATCTGTCCATAGACATTCTCCCAGAAGCTTTGTGGCTTGTCAACATGTAGTTTGGCATATTCCAGTCTGGCTTTTTTATGATTTGTTTTCAACAATGGTGTCCTCCTTGGTCGTCTCCCATGTAATCCACTTTGGCTCAAACAACGACGGATGGTGCGATCTGACACTGATGTTCCTTGAGCATGAAGTTGACCTTGGATCTCTTTAGAAGTCTTTCTGGGCTCTTTTGTTACCATTGGGATTATCCGTCTCTTTGATTTGTCATCAATTTTCCTCGTGCGGCCACGTCCAGGGAGGTTGGCTTCAGTCCCATGGATCTTAAATTTCTGAATAATATGTGCAACTGTAGTCACAGGAACATCTAGCTGCTTGGAAATGGTCTTATAGCCTTTACCTTTAACATGGTTGTCTATAATTTTCTTTCGAATCTCCTGAGACAACTCTTTCCTTCGCTTCCTCTGGTCCATGTTGAGTGTGGTACATACCATGTCACCAAACAACACAGTGACGACCTGGAGCCCTATATATAGGCCCACTGACTGATTACAAGATTGTAGACACCTGTGATGCTAATTAGTGGACACACCTTGAATTAACATGTCGCTTTGGTCACATTATTTTCAGTATTTTCTAGGGGTACCATCATTTTTGTCCAGGTCTGTTCCATGAGTTTATTTTTTAAAATAATTCTGTTGAAGCATGGTTTAAAAGCAAAGTCAGATTAAAGTTATTTATGTGACCATTGTGAGTTTTTCTTTCATTGACCGAAGGGTACCAACAATTTTGTCCACGTGTGTATATACTCTTATCTGCTAACCAGCTATTAACTTTATCAGTATAATTTATCTTTCTAAACAGCTGCAACACTCTCTCTGCATCTCTCTCTCTTGCTTTCTCTCTAACACACACACACACATGCACGCACACACATTCGACATCAATGTCTTGATGGATGAAATAATTTCGCCACACTGTTGCTGTGACATGACAGCTCTCTAATGTCCTCACTGTGACAGCATGTGTGTCCTTCATTTGACCTTGGCCTTGGTAGAAACAACATCAATTTCTTCATCATTCACTGTCATTCACTTCAGCTTTCCTGAGTTAAAAGTTAATGTATACTATATATTATTATGCTGATTATAGTTATATTACACAGGAACCTATACAGCAAATCACAGAGTGGCCTAATTAGCTACAATAATTTTCACATAGATACTTGTTTGTTTGTTTGTTTATTACCCATTTTCAAAGTCAAACGTTTACATACATTCATCGTGACATATTGGACTAATTATTTCTTTGAACTGATCCTTTTCTGCATCAGAATGATTGTACAACATTAATCTTTGATAGAAGAACACACCAAGAAGGTTTTCTGAAGTCAACACATGGACAAAACTATTCATACAAGGTCAAAAATATACACATACACACCTGCCTAAGTTAATAATTTAGTAGCGCTGAAAGTCCCAAACTTTCTTTTAATTTGCCAAGCCTCAGAAAGCCTCAAATTCCTGTTAGTGATTATGATTGCCTTCAGCTGCTAGCCTCTCTGTTCCAGCATAAAAATGATTAATTTGCAGCACTTATTGGCTTGACCAGCACACATTACAGTGGGAAAGTCCAAGGAGCTTGGTTCTGATCTGAGAAAGAGGTCAAGAATGAATCTAGGAGTCATTTCCAAACAAGTGCAGATTCCAAGATCAGTTCAAATATAAGTACAAACTATTGGAAGATGTAGACACTTTTTAACACCTTCAAGAGAGAAAATAGCTTTGGATGGTCAGGAACATCCCAGGAACCACCAAGGTACATGAATTAGTAGATTATTAAGCCTACTTTACTCACTCACTCACTCACTCACTCACTCACCATCTATACCACTTTATTCTGTATACAGGGTGCCTGAGGGCCTGGAGCTTATCCTAGGAGACTTAGGGCACAAGGCAGAATACACCCTGGACAGGGTGCCGATCCATCACAGGGCATTGACTTTCTGTAGGAAAGTTTTGACCAGTTGTTTTGGAAGAGAAAAGTTCTCCATCCCCAGGAATGCTGTACAGATGTTAAGCATGGTGGTGGTAGCATCACGCTTTGGAGCGGTTTGGCTGCATTATGCAAAGTGGATTGAATATTGACAAACAGAAGGCTACCTTAGAATTCTTCAGCGGAAGCCTAAATGATCAGATAGATGCATAAACAAACAAACAAAAAAATTGAATATTTCATGTGTCAAATCGACTGTGAAATGGATAAAGCAGATTGTCTCGAAGCTTTTGAAGCCATAACCATATTGAAAATTGTGGACTGTGCTTGAATGTCAGCACCATTATAATTGAACAGTACTGGTTTCGCCCAAAACCATCAAATATCCAACCAGAATTCTGGCACATGCTTGGTGACTGCTAAAAAAAAAAAGTGTCTGCTAAAGGTGAAATGTCCTGATATTTAACCAAATATTAGGCGTGCTGTGTGTATATTTTTGACTCTGTATGTATAAATTTGACCTTGTGAAGAGCAAGATGCAAGATTTCTGTAATGAACAGCCACATCTAAGGCTTCCCAGAAATAACTTAACACTGCGTCTACATACTTACCTGTTTGGTGCCATTGTCACTAATGTTTGACAGGAAACTGATTTTATCATAACAGGAAGATATTCCAAAACAGTAATGACCTTACTGAGTAATGTCTCCTTTCTATGGAAACCAGCATTAACTGTTTCAGCAATTAGAGTTACAGTAGTTCTTATATTAGATCGGACTACATGGGCTAGGCTTCATTCCCATGTTCATCAGTGAGCCTCGGCCGCCCATGACCCCGTCACTGGTTCACCGGTTTTCCTTTCTTGGATTACTTTTGTTAGGTCCTGACCACTGCAAACTGGGAACATCCCACAAAAGCTGCAGTTTTGGGGTTGCTTTGACCAAGTTGTCCAGGCTTTATAATTTGTCCCTTCTCACATTAGCTAAATTTTCAAAATGTCGTTAAATTGACGGCTGTAAGTAAGGATGTGAGCGACTTTGACAAGGGCCAAATTTTAATGGCTAGACAACTGTGTCAGAGAAACTCCAAAACTGCAGGTCTTGTGGGATGTCCCTGGTCTGCAGTGGTCAGAGCAGACCAAAAATAATCCAGGAAAGAAATAAACGGTGAACTGGTGACAGGATCATGGTCGGCCAAGGCATACTAATGCACATGCGGAGCAAAGGCTGGTCTGTGTAGTTCGATCCAATAGAAGTGCTAGTGTAGATCAAACTGAGGAAAAGGTGAATGCTGGGTGTCATTGAAAGGTGTCAAAACATACAGTGCATCACTGTAACAGTGACAAGAAGGGGCGGGTGGTCATAATGTTATGGCTGATCACAAGCTAAAAACTCAAAAACACTAAAACACACTGATGAATCGAACGAAATCATTTTAAACGAGTCACTTTGCAGGATCGAATCTGATGAAGTAAATATTAGCACAGCATCAGCGCTGGCGGCAAGCGCGCGATACTTTTTGGTCTTCCGAACGGGTTCGAGTGGGCGGGATTGCCCCATAGCCACGCCCCCGACATACCGACCAATTAAAGAAGATGAAATCTGCTCGGCTTTCCAATTAAGACAAGCCTGGGGGCGCGCGCGTGCGTTCGGGTTCGTCTGCGGGACTGCACGCGGAAAGAAGGTGCGCGCGAGGAGCGTGCAAACGAGCGCGTGCATGCATTTAGATCTGCATCGTTATATACGATTTAGGGCAGGTAGGAGGATTTGGGACGGAAATGCTGCATTGATTCGCAAGCGCTTGCATGAACCAAGAGAGCGAGAGAGAAAAACGCCGCATCTGAAATGAAATGATGGTCGAATTGGAGCAGAGTGACAGCATGAAGAAGAAATGCGCCATCGCGAAGATATTCAAAGTTCGTAAGAGGCGCGAGCTGCTGTGCGCGCAGGCGGGTTTGCTGTGCAGCCTGCTGCTCGGGGTTTGGGCCATGTCGGAGCTCCTCACCCAGGCAGGTAAGTCCTTCATCACCTCCCAGCAAACCGGGGTGATGGTGCTGCTGCTGCAACACACACACACACACACACACACACACACATGCGCGCGCGCAGACAGCTGATTTGGATATTCTGCAGGAAAGTGATCCCACTGCTGCACACACACACACAGCTGACTTGAAGCTTCCCATTCTGCAGTGCAATCCGCACTAACATGCCTAACACGTTTTGCATCTGTTCCTGTGCATGCATTTCAAACGCTATTTATTTATTTATTTATTTATTTTAAAAAGATAATCCATAACATGTACCTTAGTCACGCTCTAGTTCGGATGTCCAAGTGAGATAACATCAGTCTCTGTACGTCACTGGGATTAAAGGTGCTGTGCAGACATATGATCATTCTGATTGTAAAGGTGATTCCCAGTCCTAGACACACACATTTTTTGATTGGTGTTGAGATCTAAATGCACGAATCCTCCATGTAAATGCAAGGGAATGTACACATTTGCAGGAATCTGATGAACTGTTCTAAAGAGCCATTTTATGTACACATGTGATTCTGTGTGAGTACTGTAAAGGTGCTGGTCTTAAATGTAGTGTGGAATTAACATCTAGTAGATTATGTGGGTAATGTAGATCCCCTCTCGAGGATCATTACCTTGTCGTGCATGCCTCATTGAATCATAGCGCTATGCTGGCGGGAGTTTAAAGTCCTGGTAGGGGCATCCATGCTGAACAGGTGGAAGGTGGTAGAGGCCAGACAACATTTTGATCGATTGGTCTTTCTAGGGGCAGCATGGTGGCTTTGTGATTAGCACCGTCCCCTTGCACCTTCAGAATCTGTTCGATTCCCGCCTTGGGTCTGTGTGCATGGAGTTTGTCTGTTCTCCACATGCTTGGTGCGTTTCGTCTGAGTGCTCCGGTTTCCTCCCACAGTCAAAAAACATGCTGATTAGGCTTATTGGCATTCCCAAATTGACCATAGTGTTTGAATTTGTGTTTGTTTGTGCCCTGCAATGGATGGGCATTGGGTTGGATTGGAGTTTCCAGAGTCATTGCAAGATACTTCAATCAGGAGTATGATATGCACTCACCATTTACTTTATTAGGAACACATGCAGTTTAATGAGCCAATCATGTGACCGCAGCAGAATTCACAAGCATCATACAGATACAGGTCCTAAGCTTCAGTTCACATCAAGCAGAATGAAATCAGAATAAAAAATGGCTGGTGGTGCCAGATGAGCTGGTTTAAGGATTTCAGAAGCAGCTGATTCTCCTGGTATTTTCTCACACAATAAATCTCAGGATGTTTCCACCAAATGGTGATAAAATAATAATAAAAAATGATGCAATAATAAAAAAAAAAGTGTGAGCAGAGGGTCTGCATGCTGAAACATCTAATTGATGAAAGAAAGAATGATCAGACTGGTCTGAGCACCACATAAAGACTATAGTAACCCAAATAAGCACTTGTAACAAATATTTTGAGTTGGATGAACAACAACCGCAGACCATGTCCGGTTCCAATCTTTTTACCCAAATCACAGAGATCATATCAGAGAGTATATCCAATGAGTGGATAATAATTATCATATAAGTTGGTCACTGATATGATATGATATTTAATTATGATATGTAAATTGTAGCACCACTAGCAAAGCGCTGACAACATGTACAACATATTTAGGGGACACCTATTTAAATACACCTTGTGACTTTATCGTATATATATATATATATCCACATTACATCACGGTTTGGAGCACAGATGCTCAGAGAATATTTGCATTGAATATTAGCTTGAGACTTTTGAACAAAACAAATTCTTCTAATTATAATCCAGATCTTTTACGCTGGTGTTGTATGGAGTTTTTCATGGGGTTCAATCCACATGGCATTTGTCACCTGCCACAGTCTGACAGAGTGTCAATAGCTCTAACGAACGAATCTCTCCGACAGAGCTGATGGCACTTGGCACTTGCTCTCCAGGCACAGAGTGCACTTGTTTTCTTGGTTTATGGTTCTAACTCTGGATGGGTCTTTCTTCATGCTTGTGGAGTTCTGCTTCGAGTCTGTGCTCTTGCTGCAGTGTGTGTGAGAACAGTAGAGCTGCACAGTATTTGAATTACTACCTGCAGTGTTGCATGAACACCTACGCAACAGGAACATGCTGATTATCATCTGGAATGTACAACATGAGCAGTATTGTTTCACCTAAATGCTTTAAAGCCTCACAGGTAGAAGTGTGCTAGTCTCCAGAACTGGCCTGTGCAGTGTCGAAGAGCATTTTAACATTTATTGAGAGCAGAGTTCTTAACATAGAAAACAGTCTTTAGTTGGTCTGTGTAGAATCTCTGTTTGCTGCGGAACTGCAACAGTAGATGGAGAAATTTCAACTTTATTCTGTGCTGTGAATTAAAATATAATGGACACATTTCATTGAAATGTAGTTTGACTATTTACATGACCTTTTGGAATTTGCCTATTTTAAAGCACTCGTACACATTTTTATACATTAAACCATGTTTACAAAAAAAAGTGTGTATGTGTGTGTATGTGTGTGTATGTGTGTGTATGTGTGTGTATGTGTGTGTATGTGTGTGTATGTGTGTGTGTGTGTGTGTGTGTGTGTATGTGTGTGTGGTGTGTTGTGTATGTGTGTGTGTGTGTGTGTGTGTGTGTGTGTGTGTGTGTGTGTGTGTGTGTGTGTGTGTGTGTGTGTGTGTGTGTGTGTGTGTGTGTGTGTATGTGTGTGTGTGTGTGTGTGTGTGTGTGTGTGTGTGTCCTTAAGTTTGGGAACCCCTGGTATCAAATTAAAGCTCTTTTGCTGAGGATATAATTGCCTCGTATATTGTTGTGGGGGGTATTTTTGCAACTTACAGTATACAACAGTTACTTCTGATTTGCCGCTGTGTAAATTTCAAACACTGATTCCAGTATAAAACATATGCTATTAAAATGTGTAGAACGTGTAAACTTATTTAACGAATTTGCAAGATGTATGAATTATTTTCTGTCATTTTTTTTTCTTTTACAGATTACTAGCCTATATAATACTAAGGATGAAATAAAAAATTATAAATAATAATGATGAAATAATTGTGTCCTATTAATATAATGTCCTTGATAATAATGTAAATTGTTAAATATATAAACTTTTTTTCGAGCTCCCTTTCCCCACACTCTCCCCCCAAGTTTATTCCCTTTTCTGGTGACGTGAAGACCCATTATTCACTTGTTCCCTACACTATTTGCAGTTCCCTTAGAACTGGGCAGTATACTTCGCGGGATCCTACAGGCTAATCAGAACACATATTTGTGTCCTTCGCGGAGGTGGTAAACTTCAGAAAGTAAAAGTCCTCCCATATCTGTTCCATCCTTTAACCCGTCTGATTCTAATCAGCACAGCTTTCAACCTGGTAGGTTTGCCCTAATTAGTGACACAACCTGTTTTCATCATCAAATAGAATATGGAGCAATCATTTTTTAGATCTTGATGTTGTCTTGTGATTTATTTCTTCTATTCAATGTGAGCTTATTAGGTTTTAATACACAAATACAGCTTGTGCAGTGCTGCATTAACTGAAATACTGGTTGTGTGTGTGTGTGTGTCTAATTTGCATATTCATAAAACCACAACAAGATTTGGGCGGCGATAATTTAACTCCAGCTCTCCTTTTTGAAATCGCGTTACTTTGTCGCATGTGAGAGACGAGATCAGAGGCCGGTGATGCCGCCTCTCTTATGGATGTACACAACATTACACTTGGATTAATTTTATCCGTGTACTCTGTCAAGCAGACACACACAGACATTAACAGTTGACACCGCTTATTCTGCAAAGTGCAAGGAGTAGACGAAAAGAAACGGTCCGTGGTTTTAAGTGGACGAATGATGTCACGCTCTCGTACAGCATTTCTTCATTCATTTTTTTTTCTCTTTTTTCTTCATCCTGCTCGGGGTCACAGTGGAAAAAGCGGGTGTCCTGGAAACACTGATTCACAGACTTTTAATATCTCACCGGTCATCATTTGAATCACGTCATTGCAGACATCACACCCTGCAGAAACCCGCTGATGTAAAGCCCAGCCGACTAAGAAAAGTGAAAGGTTTAGTCGGTACAAAAAGTGACGCATCTCTCTGTGCATGTGCTCTCTCTGTCTTCCTGTCTGACTTGTTCAACATATTGTATATGATTTGCAGGTGGCAGTGAGCTGCTATCGATGTCTGGGACAATCCCGGAACTTCCGGGAGAGGTGGGATGTCTTCTATAGCCTCCTGTATGTGAAGAAACCCAGTCGGGAGGGGGGAGGAAAAAGTGCTGTGTTCATTATGATAAAACCACATTATACAGCAGATGATCTCATGTTGAGAATGCTAACTTTCGCAGGAGCAAATGTGGTATTTGAATGCAAAGCATTTATCACCAGTAATGGTTGTGTCTTTGTGTGTACTGTAATGGTGGTGTGATAAAAGGCGCTCTGGGTGCATTGGCGCTTTTCAGCTCTCATGATTGCACTCATAATGATCTGAAAGCGAGGGATCAAAGAGGAGAGAAATGTGCACACCCAATCCTCAACCCGCTTCTCTGCCTCAGACGACTTCCATCTGACTGTTTGTATCTGTTCCAGCGGCTTATGAGCCGACTCGAGAGGGGATAATATTTTCCTGATTTTTTATTTTTATTTTTTATATTAGGTATACATTTTTTTTCTACGAAACGGCATAAATGTTTGATGGTCTAAGATCAAATCTGTTAACGAGATTTTTTCCGTAGACTAGTGCTTCTCAAAGTGGGGTCTATGAAGCAAAACCACAGGGACTGCGATTTATTTATTTATTTATTTATTTATTTATTTAAATTTTTACATTTTATTTTATTATAGATTTAGATAGGAGAACTTATCATATTTACTGTTGTCATCCTTACGTTATTAACCTAATGTCTGCTTCGACCTCATCTGTTAAGTTGAATTATTCTAATAAATAGGCAAAACATTATGAAATATTCGAGTAGTTGGATTATCACTCTGACCGCGTTTTATCCCGTGTACAGGGTTGCAGGGAGGGGGACTTGGAGCCTATCCCAGGAGACTTTGGGCCTTAGCCACTTAGCCTCATGCATGTTTTTGGACTGTAAGGGTAAACCGGAGCACCAGGACGAAACCCACCAAGCACATGCAGGGAGAACATGCGAACTATATGCACGCGGACCTGAGCCGGGAATCGAACCCAGATCCTGGAGGTGCAAGGTGACTGTCCTAAGCGATAAGCCACCGTGCTGCATAGTTGGATTATTGGCGGACAGTATTTTTCTGGGCATTATTTAGAATGGTCTCATTACTATAAACATATCGGTTATAGCCTGGAATATGGCAGACCGTAATCAGAACCTGGTGATAAAGCAATCGTGCAGTGGTAATTCCAAGCAGGACCGATGCCAGGACTGAGGGTAATGATCTTTTCTTACCATTCGATTGATTGTTGTTGTTTTTATTGACTCGATAACCGTCTGCGCTGTTCAGCGGTTGTGTTTTTTTGCTGGTGAAATGAACCCAGCATTGATTTTTGTAGAGAAAAATTTAGTGCGTGTTTCCCTGCATGCTAACATTGTTGCAGGCATAATTGAGAGGTCATGACCTTGACATCGATGGTGATTGGCATTTGTCCTTGTGTCTGTGTTGACCGGACAGCTGTTTTCTGTATCGATCATTATTTAATCTGTACCTCCATGTCTCCATTCATATTCATCACGTGTCCCTGAGGTGGACAGGATGCTGGGTTGTGACTGAATTTGAAGCAGGATATTGGTCCATGTGGTCCGTGAAAACGAAAAGCTGTATAACTGGCGATTTGTGTTTGTGTGTCATGTGGTGCTAATCCATATTTACCTTCTTTTAATCAGTTTGGCTTGCATATTTAAACTGTCTTGGCTATAGATGGCTCGTCTTTCTTTCTTTCCTTTTATTACAGGTTTATGCTTTTTACACTATTTGTCCTTTTTCAGCAGACGGTGTGCAACATGTATATGTCAAGAAAGAAACGAGAGTAAAAAGCTAGGCTGTGAGGAAATAACCCAATAATAAATAAATAACTTGTCATAACTGAAGGAACAAATTTCTTTGAGACAGATTGATATGATTAGTACAACCACAAATCAGAAAGCACTCACTCGCACGCATCTATCTTGTACAGGGTCACAGGGGACTAGGTGGAGCACACCCCTCAAAGAGTGCCAATCCATCATAGGACACAAGCATCCACACATTTACTCGCATGCTACGGGGAACTTGGAAACGCCAGTTAGACTAATTTACATGTCTTTGGGCAGTGGGAGGAAACCGGAGTACCTGGAGGAAACCCACCAAGCATGGGGAGAACATGCAAACTCTCACTTTGATCTTTTAACATTCCAATATTGATTCTTGCAACATATTTAAAAATTGAGTCAATAAAGCATTTACCACTTCGAATGATGCCATTCCTTTTTACCATGGAAATGTTTAAAAAAAAAAAAAAAAAAAAGTTAAAATATTGTCATGAACCATTCCAGGAGTAATTTTGTCCCTATTTTCCCTTCAAACAAGTCTTAATGTGCAGAAGTCCAGGTATTTCTTCGTCCCATTTTGTTTCAAAATTGATGATTTCAGCACCCGCACCTTCTTCCACAACAGCCTTGACTTTGTAACGTTTGTGGAATATTTTTTTGCATCGTCTTGCCGAAATGGTCATGGGCGTCGCCGAGGAAAGATTCCATCTTGACAGCAGCATATGTTGCTCAGAAATCAGTTTGTACCTTTTTGCTATCACAGATCAAGTGGCACTGAAACGACCACGACAGACCCAGAGTTTTCTATAAAAAAAATTTTTTTTTTTCATTTTGATTTGGAGCACATGGCAACCTTTTGCTTTCAAAATCCCGATTTGTCTGACCATAGTACACACTTCCTCTGTGCAAAAGTAGTGTGTAAACATAAGGCCTTTTTCTGTCTTTTGTGAACATAACCACATATTGTACTGTTGTAGAGAGGTTTGGCGACGTAATCCTGAGCCCATGTGGTTATATAATTTCGAGCCGAATGCCTATTTTTGATGCAGTGCTGTCTGAGGGATCTGAACGCAAGATATTCCCACTTTCAGTCTAAATAATGAAATGCCTCAGAATTCCTTAAATCTTTTAATTTTGTAATTAACTGTAGATGATGAAATGTCCAAATCCTTTCCTATCTTTCCTTAAGAAGAATTGTTTTTGAGCATTTGAATAAATTTGTTGTGGATTTATTGGCAATACTTGCCCATTTTTTCTCCTAAAAGAAAGACTTGGATGCTGCTACAAATGAAATGAAGTTGAACAGAAAAAGAAAAAAAAACAAGCGATATCCTGTGATCCTAAAGTATGCCGAAACACAAGCCGAAGCATGAGTTTGGTTCAAATTATCCGCACTCCGGTTAAATTGAACCTTCTGCTGGCTGCATGGTCTTATCGGCGCTTTCGGTTCACGGCTACTTTCTCCCCAGTCGTGTGTGTGTGTGTGTGAACTATATGCACGCGGACCTGAGCCGGGAATCGAACCCAGATCCTGGAGGTGCAAGGTGACCGTCCTAAGCGATAAGCCACCGTGCTGCATAGTTGGATTATTGGCGGACAGTATTTTTCTGGGCATTATTTAGAATGGTCTCATTACTATAAACGTATCGGTTATAGCCTGGAATATGGCAGACCGTAATCAGAACCTGGTGATAAAGCAATCGTGCAGTGGTAATTCCAAGCAGGACCGATGCCAGGACTGAGGGTAATGATCTTTTCTTACCATTCGATTGATGTTGTTGTTTTTATTGACTCGATAACCGTCTGCGCTGTTCAGCGGTTGTGTTTTTTTGCCGGTGAAATGAACCCAGCATTGATTTTTGTAGAGAAAAATTTAGTGCATGTTTCCCTGCATGCTAACATTGTTGCAGGCATAATCGAGAGGTCATGACCTTGACATCGATGTGTGTGTTGCATCAGTTCATCTGTAACTGCGGTGCGAACAAACATAGATAGCAAAAATAGCAGCATGCAGTCATTTATTTTTTTTTTGTCTTTTTATGGTATGCCCTGTGTCGTTATTTATGCACAGTATGGCGAATGTATCTGCACACACAATTTGGACTGATATTTTAAAGAAGGTGAAAGTTTCTTAAAGCGAATCATTACTGGTTACGAGACAATGATTCATAACTATGAGAGCAAATGGCAGCGTATGGAACCAAAACATTGGCCCACCAAGAAAAAGTTCAAAAGTCAAGCATAAGATGGAAAATTGATGCTTACAGATTATCAAGTGCCAGTATTGGAACATTTCTCAGGGAAAAGGTTCAAAAGGCAACAGTGCTTGTTTCAGTGTGACACAGAGCTGAAGGCTTAAACCTTGGCTTAAACCCGGTGTAAACACTCCTGCCCATTAAACGTTCTTTTGAGGTGTTGACGCGTCCTCCCTACGGCATAATCCTGATCTTGCTCCATCGGAGCATCATCTTTATAGTCCGGATTTTGATGCGTTGAAGTGACGAATTAAAGACAGCGGTGCAGACGTGACTCGCAGCTCAGCCTAGAACATTTTTAATAAAGAAATACGTTTTGTCTTTTGTATCAATAATTAATATACTGTGGATTCTTCTACAGCCTGAGTGCGGATAATTTTTGACTCACCCTTGTAAATTTAGAAATCGTTTTTTATTTCTGCTAAATCATGATTGATTTGTATTTGCGTTTTCCGTACCTTCCCAACTTTTTCCAAGTTGGGTTTGTATTTGGACCCGATATTAAATTCCCAGTCACTAAACAGCCTGAAATGTATGAAGTGAATGAATGGGGCGAGTGAGTCACGACTGCGCATGCTATCTTGCTCAAAGCCTGCCATTGATGCATTATGCATAGGGTGCATTTATCAAGCCTGACTTTCACCCACAAGGTGTCTTATGAGTTTCTCTAGGCAGGGCAACAGAAACGCAGCAATATTTAATTATTTAAACAGGCGTTAATATTGCTTCTTTATTTTATCTTTGGTTGGACACACTGTGCTTATGGCACCTCGTTTTTCATTTAGTAGTATTTCATTTGATGAGGATTTTGGCTCTGTACATGCACGTATTCCAGTAAATCAGTAACTGGAATTGAATGATTGGTCATTCACAAACAAATGTGGCTACCACCTCATTGTAGTGTCTGCCAGAGCAGTTATACATGTACATTAGAGATGGCGGAACAATCAAGTCTGTTAAGTATTGTGATTCTTTGGTGTGGCAAATCACCACGCTGATTCCTATAGACTCCTGCTATAGTCCTACAGGTATTATGCTATAAGCTACTCGTACATTGCCAGGCAGCGACCCATTCTGTGGGGAAGGAGCAAATTTGCTGAGGTTGTTTAAAATTGCAAAAAAAAAAACAAAACAAAAAAAAACAGTATGCAGTAAAACCTTGATTACGAGTGTTCTGCACGACAAGCAAAATTGTAAGCAAATTTTAACTCGTTAGACAAGCGAGGTCTTGAAATACAAATAGTATTGTCTCCCATGCTAGGCCTCGGTATGTGTGTGTCGCTTGTATAGTCAACATCCGTGTGCGCATGTGTCTGTGTTTGTGACCTGTGTGTGTGTGTCAGTCGTCACAGTAGCCCCCTTCCTCCTCCTATCCTCTCTCTGGTCTCAGTCATTACAAGCTTAGAGTGCTGGTTAATTTGTTTTATTTCCATTTATATTTTGTATTAGTCATTTTTATATGAATATTTTTGGGTTATGGAACAAATCATCTGGGTTTTCATTATTTCTTATCTGGAAATTCACTTGATATACAATATGCTTTGGATTACAAGTACACTTCCGGAATGAATGAATGAATTCTGCTCGCAATCCAAGGTTTACCTGTATTTATAAAATCGTGATACTAACACAACTGCTATACAAAATAATCAGCACCTACTGTAGATATCATCATAATATGGTATCAGCTGTTCCCTGGTGATTCCCATCCATAACATACATATAGTTTTTCCCCTTTTATTTATTCATTATTTAATTAATGAATTTATTTATTTTGCGTTTTACATGAAAATTATCTCCATGTTAAAAGGGTTGTATGGCAACGGCATGTAAGGCACTGCATGGTTCACTGGTGTTTATTGATGGTGACTGCTTATAGAAGTACCAGGATGGATTTCTGCTCAAAAATGCTGCAAAACTGATTGGTTACTTTCGAAACGCATCATAAAACTCATCGGCTCGTGCTTGTCTTATGTGCAAACCTAAAAACTACTTTGCATGTAGGATGACTTTCTGCTGAGTGAAATCCTCATCAATCCACTGCACAGTTAAACTAATCAGAGACATTACTAGTGCTAAAGCGGAAAGCTGAAATGTCCGCCAACAGCCTGTTGATGTGCTTTTTTACATATGCCTGTAGCTCTGGTAGTATTATTAATGTTATGTGGTGACAGCTTTTTCATTTCCTGCATATGCATATGAAAGCCTGTTAAAGTGTGATGTGCTTTTCCGGACGTCTTAAATAAATAGTTGTATTTCGCACTTGCTGATGTCTGGGATGAAGCTACAGTATAGAACAGAACATTGGAAGTTGCTGGCAAGCAAGAAACGGAAAGATTTTGCTATTGATGTTCTGACTCCTGGGGACAAATTCTCAATGCACAATGCTACAAATTTAGGAAAAGATGATGAACATGCACTTGGTCGGTTATGTGAACCTGCCTTGCTTTCTTTTGGGTAGCGATGATGGGATTGTCCACTGTGAAGACTGTTGCTTCATCACGGGGTTGTCGTACCCATACACCCAAGTCTTGTCACCATTTAATGATTCTTGACATGAAGGACGCGTCTTCCATGGCACGCTTCCACGGTGAGCAGCCTGTGGACGAATAACAGGTGAAGATTGCTTGGACTGTTCCGTATGACACACGGACAACGGCAGCAGTTCTGCTGATTGTTCTCTGGCATTCATCGTGCACAAGTTGCTGTATGATTTTCGGCATTTTTAAGGTTTGACCTCGTTGAAGGTCTTCCTGATCTCTTGTCATCTTCCAGTGATGTGATGTTCTTTCGCTCTTGAAGGGCGAAGCTGATGTCTCTGTGGCAGATTTGCCCAGTTTCACACAGAATTTCATGTTCGATCTTTGTTCTACTGTGTGAAATAGCAGATGTGGTCAGAATAGGTCAGAATGCACAGGACGATGTCTTTGACTCACTGACTTATGAAGGTCGTGCACCATGTGACCTCGTGCTGCCATCTCTTGGCATGTTACAAAACCAGTCTTGAAACTTCTTGATACCACCTCACATTTGTGCATCCCTAGGACAGGGCGTCCCCTACTTACGAACGAGTTCTGTTCTAGAAATGTGTTCATAAGTCGGATTCGTTCTGTCCCCTTTCCTCACGTCATGTGGTCAAGGAACACAACCACACCTAAGGAGTATTTAATCTGACGTCAAATGCGAGTGGAATCGCGGGCGCCATTTTGTCGCAGAGCGATTTTTCCCATAAGACTATGGATCCAATAGAAACTCCACTCGACAACCCGAAGACATTTCATATAAAAAAAATTATAAAAACAAAATATAAAGTAATACTAATTAACCTGCAGTGGAGAAAAGATGGGAGAGAAGGAGTAGGAGAAGTATTGTGCAGGAAGACTTTCTCACCTGTACTGTACACACATGGATGTTGACTGTACGAGTGAGGCAGAATGCGCGAAGAGCCGGGCATGGGAGATGATTGCCCACAATCCTGCAGATCGAGAAGGAGAGAGAGGAGCCATTTGCTCAGATCATTGGCTCGTTTATCAAGTTAAAATTTATTACAAATTACAAATCTCGCAAAACACTCGCAAACTAAGTTGCTTGTAGTCCAAGGATTTGTGGAATGCCTTTCCACAATTTTGTCAGCCGTTTTTCCAGTGTTTTGGACTGTGAAATGTGTTTTGTTGCGCATTTTTCTAAATTGGGATTATTCACCATTGGGACATTTTTTGCAGAACAGACATTTTCCCTCATCACGACTCATTCAAACCGGTGAAGCCGACTCATTTCTCCCGCAACCCCATATACAAGACTTCCTTGATTTGTCGGCACCCACATATTTTCATAGAAAACTGGACTGTTTGTAAATCGGGGTCTACTTGTATTTATACCCATGTTGAAACGTTACCCAAATAGGTTCGTAAGGAACTACATTCATGCACACCCATTGCAAGGTAATGTACAGTAATGACGACTGGTGATTTAAACTATAATGAATCTTGGAAGAATTTTTTTTTTCCCCCCATCATCATGCCTCTTGCTAGTGATTTTAATTGAGAATAATGACCATGTGCACATTTATGCTTTATCGTCTGTTAAAAAAAAAAAAAAAAAAAAAAAAATCACCCTCCCAGAGCTTCCATGCGTAATTCAGTGGTCATGTGATCCTTCTCCAGTTTCAAACACGGCTACAAGTTATACATCTCAATCTTACTAGAATGGGGCTGGGCCATCACACTAAACCTGGACATGAAGAGTTGTATGCAATGATTGATTGATTGTTCATACCAGCTTGAAGTGATTATTATTATATGTATGTATTTTTCATGTTGCGCATAGAAGCTCAGTGTGGTGTGACTTGTGCAGTTTAAATTCATGAGTGCTTCCCTTTTTCTTCAGGACACGGCATGATCGTAGACGGTGGGATAAACGTTGATGCGCACTGGGGCAGGAGACTGATGGCCTTGGCACAAAACAACGAGAGTGTAGAGAAGAACTGCACTGAGCCAGGTAAGAGAGGACACTTTCATCAGCTCAGACTTTGCAAATATAGCAGCGAGCTCTGGGTCTGTGCGTTGCTGGAGCTTCTGTCTCTTTGTGGTATAAAAATAAGCTGCGGACTCCATTAACTTCTCAGTCTCTCCTAAAGAGAGCCAACTGAGGAGATTACCCGATCAGAATCTCGTCTGCGATCTCTCAGGATTACCTGCACTCCCTCCTTCAGGTCCTTCTCCTCTGGTTTTCCAGCTCAACGGCGCCTACCTTTGATGTACAGATAATATGGCTTAAACTGTTTCTCTTTTAATGGCTGGCTCAAGAGAGAGAAAGCAGATTTCCCAGTAATGGGCTGCTGCAGTGCTGACTTGCATATCTACATCCCACACACATAGCCTCTTTCTTTATTATATCCAACACCTTCGGGCAGATTCATTGGCGCATTTCTGTTTCAACAATGAGTTTTCGAATACGAGATCTTTCAAGTAATTACAATTTAACAGCCTTGGCCGATAGCATTTTATTTTTCCATCAGAAATCTCTAGTATTATCAACTTTGTTCAATTAAAAGTCTAATTATGGTGTTTTTGTGCATCACTGCAGATATGTTCCAAGACAGAATTATAAGGCATAGGTTATTTCCCCCCCACCCCCCCAGACCCCCCCAGCCCTTATCTTGTGTCTCTACCAGACCCATGCACAGACATAAAGGGTTTCAAGTATTTGAGTGGGAGGAAAAGTCACGATGCACATCCCACCTATTTTACAGTCGTGACCAAAAGTTTGGAATAACACACAAATTCATTTTCACAATGTCTGCTGCTTTGTGTTTTTAGATCTTTTTGCCAGCTATTTATTTTGGCATACTGAAATGTAATTACAAGCATTGCACAAGTGTCAAGGCTTTTAGGACACAATTATATTAGGTTTATGCAAAGAGTCAATATTTGCAATGTTGACCCGTCTTTTTCAAGACTTAAACAATCGACACTTGACATTTATTGAATTCTTGTAATTATGCTAAAGTATGTCATACTAACATCTGACAAAAAGATCTAAACACACTGAAGCAGTAGACTTTGTGAAAATTAATATACATGTGTTTTTATAGCCCTATTGCACTTCTCTTTGACTGAAAAAAAAAAAAAAAAGTATAATTTTTTATACATTTTTTTGTCAATATATATAAAAATCACATCTTCAGTTGTAGAAGTTGGCTGATTCAACAGGACAATGACCCAAAACATCGCAACCGAAAAACAAGATTCGCCTTTTGTAGTGGCCAAGTCAGAGCGCATACATCAACCCCATAGAGATGCTGTTTAAACACCTGAAGAGTCATATACTGTACATGAGACATCCAAGGAATATGACCGAGTTACAGAATAGGCTAAAATTCCGCCTGAGCGATGTGCAGGTCTGATCCACAGCTACAGGAAGCGCCCAGTTGACGTTAAAGCTGCCAAGGGAGGTTGGCCAGTTCTTAATTCCAAGGGTTCACTTACTTTTCCACTACCATTTTCAGTGTTGAAAGATTGAGTTCAATATAGACATGAACGATCAGATTCTTTTTGTGTTTACTATTTTAGGCACATTCGATTTGTCAATACCCTTGACTTGGCTGAAGATCTGCTTACCTTTAATGAGAAATTAATGCAGGAAACCATGAAATTCCAAATGCTTCACAAACTTTTTTTCTTTCTTTTCTTGCCACTGTACAATAAAAAAACAAATTACCTCTTAATGTGGAGACTACTAATACTGAGTGGTGGTAGTAGTAGTAGTAGTCTTAATGTGGAGCCCCCTAGTGGCTTGGAGGAACTGGATACGACTAAATTAGGAAGAAAATCTTCGGGAGGACCGAAGACAAAGACAATCACGTGTTTCCTCCGAACCATGTGCTCCAACCGACTGCATCTTTTCAAACTGCTCGCTCGCGCACCTTTTGGGGGCGGAGTAACACACTCGGAGGACGGCGCTATTTGCTCCTTCCGCTTTCGTGAGCTCACAGCCGCCCCTCTGAGAGAGCTCGGCCAATCAGCTCTCTCTAGACCTCTATTTGGCTGCGAGTTGTCCAAATACTTTTGTCCATATAGTGTATCATGGCCATTATAACACGACGGGTAGAGATTGGAAAAGAGCCTGGCTAATCCTGTGACTGTCCAATTACAGTAAATCTATGTCTAATAAACAAGCGATTTTACTTTTGTGATGGTGACCGTGTGGTATTTGGGGATGAATTTAAACTTGGATTTGCCCAGTGTTTGGTAATTAACAACAATTGTGGAAAGTGCTACGGAACGAGTGTTTCTGTGAGCGACTAGATATTTGGCTCGTCATGCGGACCTTCGTTAGTGTGTATTTTGTGATAATGGCCAGATGACGCTACACTGTGCTCGGAGTTAATCTGGACCAAGTTCCAGACCCCACACCTATAGAACACACACTGTGTGTGTAGGTGATTGAGCTACAGTTTGCTCTCTCTCTCTCTCTCTCTCTCTCTCTCTCTCTCTCTCTCTCTCTCTCTCTCTCTCTCTCCCCCTCTCTCTGCGTGTGTGCATGTTATGTAACGCTTTGGTAGTTGGCCTGCACTGTTTTCTGCTCGCTCCTTAATGGTTCTAAACAAAACCAGACTTTGAGATCTCCGCAGTATGCTGGTTATGTGGGGACATCATGCTGTTTGTTTGCTGTTCCTGCAAGTTTTCTGACCTCATTACATGAAGGATCTGAGCATCATTTGTATACAACTCATGGCCTTGTTTAAAAGTGGGTTGTTTATTTGAAATACGGTTACCATCATACATTCGACTGAAAGAAGAGTTATAGATGCTCCTTCTGTCTGTCTGTCTGTCTGTCTGTCTGTCTGTCTAATGATTTCTGAATCTCTGAAATCTTTTGTGTGTGACCGCCTGTGTGTGTGTTGATCTCTCTGTTCATTTCCATCTTTGTTTGTCTGCCTGACTATCTGTCTGTTTCTCCAACTGTCTATCTCGCCCCTTTCCTGACTGTGTTTACTGTCTGTCTCCGGCAGCCTCTTTCTCTCTGAGCGTTTTCTGTCCTGCTGCTGAATGGGGGTGTGGTATTTTTTTTTTTTTTTTTTTTTTTTCTCTCTGCCTGTATCCTTCTGTCAGTCTACGAGGGCGGTCATACTTAAAATGTGTGTTATCGAGTGAAAAATTATGAAGATATTTGCCCAAAGTATGTCTCTGGACATGAGTACATTTATGGGCATTTCCTCTTGATTTGAACAGTATAGTTCCGAACCATGCCGCTAGAAGGTCAGAATACGGCAACCCATTAAGGTCATTAAGCGGTGATGACCTAGACCTCATGCCATGGCCCCAAGCCCCCCCGACCTCGCCTTCAGTAACTTATGCCTCTTCCATCACTTGAAGGAACCAGGTGTTTGAAGTTATTTTTAAAGGCTTCTTTAAGGACAGTCTCCACCAGATCATCTGTTGTTAGGTGGAAGATATGTAGAGAAAGATTAAGCTCACGTTTTCATTGCATGTATTTATTTTGACTGTTGACTGGTGATTAATAGATATGCAAGGTATGGAGAAATATGACGTAAAACATTTATTTTTAACTGTTCAATTCTTAACGTCTGTGATTTTTAATAATTAATCGTCAATATCCCTAGTATACACACAATCCGAAAACATTCAACGTTATAAATATTTCAGGACCCATGTTGCACGCAGAGACAATTTGCTTCGTGTTTGCCCTCATTTAAAAAAAAAAAAAAAAAAAAAAATTTATTATTTAGTAAACAGACCTCACAAGTTTGTGCAAAACCCTATGATTTACTGGAGTGTCATCTGAATCCATGCTCCAAAAAAGAAGAGATCAGACAAAAGAAAATCTGACCTTGTGTAAAAAGCAGTTATTGTGCATCACTGTGTATATTTAGTTTAATCTACACAGACATAGAAATAGTGCAGAATTTTAATATTAAAGATGTCAAACATTTACTTTCTCTGTTTTTAAATATTTCAGGACCCTTCTGCTTATTTCACTTTTATGATCTGAAATAAATCCCAGACTTTTAATGACTCTCAGACCTTTGGAGCCCACTAATATATCGAACTGATTATTAGTTTTGCATTAATAATCCAACCTTTTGAAATAAGCAGGTACAGTACAATTGTAGTTAACATAAATATTCCCCACTCACTAAATGCCATTGTTGAATTTTCAAATTAGGTTCTCTGATTAGAGAATTAACCAATTAATCATATTACCAGCTCTGACAATAGCAGAGTCTGGAAAACCAAAATCATTGGATGATTCACTCGAAAGAGGCCCCGGATATTTTGTCAACTCTCGCTATGACGAAGCAATCTGAACCAGAAACGGAGGTGACATACCATGACGTATGCGTATTGAATTACATGCAATGCTGGAAGTGATCTCCGTTTTTAGCCAGACACATTTCGACGCGGTACCCAATGTTCCTGAACATACAGTATGGGGGGGAATAGCAGCAAGTTCATGTTGAATGTTTTTCCTCAAGTCTTCTGCAGTTGGTACATCAGGAACACCAGGGCATCCTGTCGCGTTCAGGTCATATAATGAGGAGCACATTGGATGTCGATTGTTCAGATTGTGTTGTCCTAGCAACAGTTATTATAGAATATTCGGGGCCTCTTTGGAGTGAATCATCCATAATAAAAAATAAATAAATGAAGTCCACAGAGACTTATGAGGTGGATGCATTCTTTACCCAAATAAAGATTAAAGATCAAGCAAGGCAATTAATAAAAAAATATTCTTTAACAAAGAACAATACATCTTAAGTAAGATTAAGAAGATTTTTTTTTACTTATTTACCATTTATGAAAGGATTCTTAAGTTTCATTGCTTTTTAGTGTTTAGAAGGTCTTCAGATAACAGGGTCTTGTGTTTTCGAGGTTTAATGGTTACGAGATGCGTCCATATATAACTGATGTAAACTACAGTACAGCAAATGCAACTTAATTTCAGGATTTATGCTTGGCAAATGATGGTTAACAAGGACACCATGAGTGTTCATGGATTATTTCAGCATTTGATGTGACCGAGAGATTGGTGCTGCAGTCCATTGTACTCCAACCTCATGATGTTCCAAGTTGAATTTCCTGAATCTGCATGTGTGGGAGGAAACCAGAGTACCGGGTGAAAACCCACCAAGCACGGTGAGAACATGCAGTCTTCACACACACACACACACACACACACACACACACACACACACACACACACAGACCCGAGGAGGAATTCAAACCCAGAACGTAGAGGTGCAAGGTGACCGTGCTGCCCACTAAGCCACCGTGCCTCATAAAACCAGTGGGTTTATCTTGTACATCTGACGGTTAACTTGTAAAAGTAGGTCTTAACTTTCTAACTCAAAAGCTCCACCTAATTTAAAATCTAAATTTATCAAGTCGTAAATGGTACAGAAGGTGATCTGGTGATTTGCCGATGTCATGTGCCTCCATACATTTTAATTCGGAGTGGTAAATGACCGTTCCTTCTCATTTTCCTTATCCCAGGTTGGGTTATTCTGAGTTCTGAGCACATTTGATTGCAAGAAGGAACTTGTGCCATGTTAACACATCTCTGGTTAATCAACATGCCAGCAGTGTAATGCAAAAGAGTATTCTTATCCAACTGAAATTGGATGATGTGTAAAAAATGTTTGGGTACAATTTTTATTATTTTTTTCTTAAATTAACAATTTAAAATGAACATCAAATAGATTATTAGAAATGTAAATGTTGGTGCCCTCCTTCTGTATCTGCATCACAACTTCCCTGTTCTAGTCTCATCAGCTTTTTTCCATTAGTGCAGAAAAGCAAAACACCTATTATATAATGTGTAGCATCTCTCTCTCTCTCTCTCTCTCTCTCTCTCTCTCTCTCTCTCTCTCTCTCTCTGTCTGTCTCTCTCTGTCTCTTTCTTGGTATGTTTATCAGAATCTGGCACATTTTGCCTAGCTGATTACACACCCACATGCTCTACCCCAAACACACATGGTCACACACAGACACGGCAGGCCATTGTCTGCCCTGTTGGTTCTATTCCTGTGCAAACCAGATGTTAGCAGCTGGACCCAATGCTCTTTGCTTAAATCTCCATTATAAATATATTGTAGAAGTATATTTTTTGCACAACAGTGCGGTGCAACCAAGAAATGTGATTGGAAAAGAGGCATTCCATGAGTGCAGAGATATAGAACATACCAGCACCGGGACGTTACGTACTGTAGCTACAGAACAATATGCAACACTCCGCTTCACAGGTGTACGGAATCAGTTATGACGCAATCACAGCTGGCTTCTCTTTCCTTGAGATTTGTCAAGTCTCCGACTCGGACAAAAAAGGAGGGGTAACAAAGTTTTAAGGCTAAAATGTCCGAAATGATTCAAATCCCTTTCAGTTTGATTGGTATCTTTCTTGACTCTGGAGGCAAATTACACTTTTTTTTTTTTTTATATCTTATTGTGACATTTAGACGTTCAGTTTGCACAAGGCTAATCTTGCTGCGATAAGTTAGCTGCTGTTCGCTGACTTCATCGATCCGATAGCAACTAAAGATTCATTCTTTCTTTTTTGCCATATATTACAGTTATCATGTTCTGGTCTCGGTCGTCATCATCATCATCTTTACTGAATGTGCAGGAGGTCTGCAGACACACACACCAGTAGATGAGATCAAGATTTATTAAGAAGCTGGGAGTTTTACCGTAGCAGAATGTTTGTCTTGATTATTAAGACCAGGTCCTGTGAGAGGAGTGATGAATAATGCTCACTCTTAATGTGGAGCAGTAAATACCATGCATTTATTACACTTGGTATTGAAACATTGTATAAGGTCTTAGGTGATCGATTAGTGCTATTGGGATTGATTGTTGCATTGGTCCAGGAAGTCTTCAGCGAGGCTATAATTCGCTTCCTACAAGATAGAAGAAGTAAAAGTCTTGTGATTTGGCGGCCTAGCCCATCGCCGTCAGTTTTCTACCCTGCTTCTCATGTGTTGTAACCCAATCTAGGTGCATGTTTACCTATTTTGCACTGGTTGGCTACTCGATTCACACGGGTGTATTGTCACCTGGTTTATGCTTTACCGTACCATGCGCATATTTACAAGTGCAAAGTTCTTGCATTTGCTCATGTAGAATATGAATAAAAACCCATAGTAACCTGGTGTATAATCCATTTTATTTATTGTTTTTGGTCTGTACAGGAATCTCAAGCCTTTTTTTACTTAATCCAATCTCAATTGAATCTCAAGCCAAGATTTACTGTTGTCGGGATTTATTGAAGCAAGCACACTTAACAATTTTTATATTTTTCTCAAAATAAGCAAGCCTTCTTTGAATTCCCCCCCCCGTGGGTTTCAATATGTGTTGTCGGTAAGAGAAATCACAGTGCTGTAAATTGGCCAGCTGTTTGTATAATGCTTGTGCTGCATACAGTATGTTTTGGGAAAATGATGCCTTGAGATGGGTGTGTTCCTGGGTTTTAAAGTGCTTTTGCTTAACGGGCTTGGGGTTTTGCGGGATGCATAATTTTCCCCCATCAGTTACCTGATGCAAAATTGCAACTCATTTGATTTGCTGGCATTGGACATGTTCCTGTGTTGTTGTTATTTTACAGTGTTCTCATAAAAGTGTATCTGTATTTAACGGATACTTAGCCACACTAATTACCTGAGCTGTGCAAGCAATCTCCTGAATCTCTGTGCATGTCTATTTAGGGTAAGGGATATACGGTACTGTAGCACAGGAAATGCATAAGATAATGCACGGATTTGCATTTTTGCACCGGTCACTGGATCTCCATCTCTGCAGAACGGGCTGTGGTTGCTGCACATGCTTTGTATAGTCAGTCCAGGGGATGTCGAAGCTGAAGACAGAAGGGAGAGAGATGGATTACTGGAAGGACCAAAGTGACATGAACAATTTCTTGTACAGGAAAACATCAAGGTCGTATCCCAAGCAAATAAGCAGGATTTGATACGAAAACCTTCACTCGGGGTTTATTTAATGTTTAGGGCATGGCCACCCCTACAGGTATCTGATGGACAGTATTTTGTATGCTCATTGAAACATGTTAAACATTCCGTGCGCTTACTAAGTTTCATAATTCACATCAATTCTTATAGCCCTAATGATCTACTATAGCTTTTCCTGAATGAAGCCATCTGGGACTGACGGGAACAATTGGATTAGGTTTGAATGGATCTCATGTCTAGGACCACGTGTGATATTAATATTTGAAGAATTATATTTTATTTTCTTTCTTTCTGGGAAGCAAGAAATATTGCAAAAACATTTTTGTGCATGTTCTCTTTGAGTCACAAGGGTGTTGAGCACAAATGGCCTTTTTATTCATTTCTTTCTTTCTTTCTTTTCTTTTTTTTGGCCAAGTGTTTGTTATACAAGTGCAAATGTTATGTTAGATTTTTCAAAAAGCTGCAACTACATGACTTGCAATATGGATAAATCAGCATGCAGTTGTGGTCATGGTCATTGAAGTATGCAGTTTAGTACCAGCAACATGTCGGTTGAATTTTTATTTGAAAACTAGTAAGCTTCTGCTTTAATTGTATTTCTGTAGCGAGTCCAGCAGAAAGGCGTGGCAGCAAACTAGATAGAGGGGGAAAAAATGCAAGATTTTCTGCACACAACCTTAGAATTACAAACATTTTTTGAAAATGATGAGAAACTTTCTACACGCTGATGCAAAAAGTTGTAGGTTACAGCATCATCAGCTTCCTCCACCAGGTTTAATTTCACTTCTGTACAAGACGACACCATCACCATCATCGCCACGTACAGTTATGCACCATTTAACCAGCAGCTTCACAACGATGGTACAGAAATCACTCATGCATGTAGTAAAGCACTAGTATAATAGTATCCCACATACAGCAATGTTAAGGATATAATATGGTGTTCTCGCCTCCAAATTGCATTGTTGTTGTATTTCACAATGTATCCCGGACATTACGCCTGTCATTTATTACTGCTGGAGAGTCTCCAGTGGTAGTAACAGATTGTATAGGCTTCAGCGTTCTCCCAAGACCCGTCAAACGCATTGAAACCGCCCACTGGATCCACTGAGTAGCAAAACAACCTGCATCTTTACTTCACTGATCACGTGACGGAATGAAGCGATGCGATTGGCTCGTCATGATGCGTTGGTCTTTACTCAAAAATCAAACGGCTACTTATTGTGCCTTTGTTCAAAATGTGAAAATGTTAAAGCTTCATAGATTATTCATTAAATATAAGATTATATAGCAGATTTAAAATGAAAGGTTTTGTTTCAACCTAGAGTCTCAGAGAATAATAATGAATGAGTAAGTTCTAGTTTTCTGATATCTGAAACAATATTACTAAAGGTTTAAATGTGGTTTAAATATTATTATTATTATTATTATTATTATTAATAATAATAATAATAATAATAATAATAATAATATTATAATTTTTTTACATAATTCAACTTCAGGCACTCGGTAATAAAAAAAAAAATACTACTAATAAAAAATAAAAAAAAAAAAAATAAAAAAAAAAATAAAAAATTAAAAAAAAAAAAAATTAAATAAATAAATAAATAAAATAAATAAAATAAATAAATAAATAATAAAATAAATAAATATAAAATAAATAAAAAAAATAAATAAACAAAATAAATAAATAAATAAAAAAAAAATAAAAATAATAAAATAAAAAAATAATAATAAAATAAAAAATAATAAAAAAATAAATAAAGAAAGAAATAAATAATAATAAAAAAAAATATTAATAATAATAAAAAAATAAGAATAAAAAAAATAATAATAAAAAATAATAATAATAATAAAAAAAATAATAAAATAATAAAAAAATAAATAAAAATAAAAAATATAATAATAAAAAATAATAATAATAAAAATAAAAATAATAATATAAAATAAAAAAATAATAATAATAAAAATAAAATAATAATAATAAATAAAATAAAATAAAATAAAAAAATAAAATTAAAATTAATTAAAAAAAATAAAAAAGGAAAACTTGATGGTACGTTCATGTACGGGGGTTGGACAATGAAACTGAAACACTGGCCTGTTTAGTGTTTCATGGCTAAATTCGACCAGCCTGGTGGCCAATCTTCACTGATTTACTCACTCCACCAATGAGAGCAGAATGTGGAGGTTTAATTAGCAGAGTAATAGCACAGTTTTGCTTAAAATTTTGCAGTGCACACAACATTATGGGAGACGTATCAGAGTTCAAAAGAGGACAAATTGGTGGTGCTGTGACCAAGACCGCGAGTCTTTGCGATGTATCAAGAGCCACGGTATCCAGTGTAATGTCTGCGTACCGCCAAGAAGGACCGACCACATCCAACAGGAGTAACTGTGGACGCAAGGGGAAACCGTCTGAAAGGGACGTCCTAATCCGATTTTATCCCAAAAACATGAAACCACGGCTGCCCGACTCGCAGCAGAATTAAAGGTGCACCTCAACTCTCCTGTTTCCACCAGAACTGTTTGTCGGCAGCTCCACAGGGTCGATGTACATAACCGGGCCGGACTGCTATAACCAAACCTTGGTTTGCCGGACAGCGGTTTCAGTGGTTTCAGCAGCGAAAGTCTTGGGCTGTGGACATTGTAAAACATGTATTGTTCTCTGATGAGTCCACCTTCACTGTCTTTTCCACATCCAGGAGAGTTACAGTGTGGAGAAGCCTCAAAGAAGCGTACCACGTATGATGTATAAATTTTCCCTTATTATGAGAGGTGTTCAAGTCAAACCGGGACTTTTGATTATGCAGAATGACAGAACACTGTTATGACGGTAAAAACCGCCTCTGTTTTTACACTAATGTAGTTGTGTACATGTATGGAGCCTAATCTCATCAGGTTTTATTTTGCCCTCTCAGGGTTTATGGAAGAGTATGTAAATATGTAGAGTGTTCAGTTCAGTCCAGGATTGTACACAATAACAGAACACAGCTATGAGAGTAAAAACTCACTTTATTTCTCTATATAATCCCCTGCAACACTAATGCACTTTTATAAGGTAGAACGTTTTTTCAATACACCCAGAGCCATGATCGGTCTGGCTGCTTCAGGTCTGAAAAGCTGGCCTCCCGGGAACTCCTTTCAAGTGTATTGAATATTTGAACACGCCGAGTCTGACCTCTGGCCTTCTGTGTGAATTCGCACACTAGGAAGTGTCCTGCTTCCGACTATTCACATTTCTCATGCTTTAAGACGGCACTGACGCATTCCAGGACGCGTGAAAGTCACAAAGTCGGTGTGTGTGTGGCACATGTAGAGGAGCATCTGTGCAGTATATTATGTTACACATAATAAGGAAGGGGAAGTGGCTGATGGTGAGGGTCAGCGTAAGTGCATTATCTAGTCTGGTTATTTATTCATGACGTGCCTTTCATTTTGTAGTGTACTGTATGTGGACATGAGGTCTACATGTCTGCATGCTCGGCATGGCTTAAACTCGTTAGTATAAATGTTAGTATAATTTATACATCTATTCATGGATAAAAGCATCCTTTTGCTCAAAAATCTATGATGTGATTGAATAAGCCTACACACCTATTATGATATTAGGGTGGTATATAAAGTGGTTTCGTGCAATGGACATGTAAAGTGTTTCAGCGGGAATAGGGGAATGACCTGCGCTATTGAAGAACCTGGAGAGGAAGTGATGGCTCGGCAGTTGAGGCTTTAGGCTTGTGACCCGAAGGTTGAACAGAAATCCTGGGACAGCGCGAGTCCCGGCACCTCCAGATCAGCCCAGCTGACATTTTTGTGATCAAGCTTTTTATCATCTGGTTAAAACTATTTTTGTCAAGCAAAATTCATGGACTCGTGTCAGAAATATGCAGCGTAATAAATGTGCTACTTCCTTCAGAAGCAGCTGCATTGTTCGATTCATGGTCACAACCTTCCCACTTTCATCAGCGGAATATACTGAGGCTTTGGGAAGTTACTCGGGGAAGGGGGGCAGTCAGAGTATTTCATTTAAGAAGAAAGTAAAACAAACATTAATGCATAGTGGAGGGATTTGGAAGAAATCAGGCCTACAGTTTTAAATTTTAATAGACAAATTTTCTAATATAAAAATGCTGTATTTTTCATCAATTACCACTAGAATATAAAAAAAAACAAACTATTATGACTATTAGACATTAATTTGTACAGGCTAATTGATATTAATAATGTTGCACAAGTTTGCATCGCCATTTAACTATCTTTAAAACAAGGTAACAAACTGACCCGAACATCATTTTTGCTAACGGCCAAAACATGGTAGTGATGTCTCACGTAGGTGGGAAAAAAAGAATTTTCATAATACACCATTTTTAATAATACTTCATATTTCCAGATCCATGCTTCATTCTTTTTGTAAATACACACATACATTTATATTTTTAATCACATAAAAAGAAACACATTTGCCAAACACAATTTCATGCCTTTTTATGTCCGTAGTGTCCGTAACTTTTTGAAATTAAAGTCCTTCTTAAATTAAAAAAAAAATTAAATCTAAAATCTTAATTGTTATTCAGATTAAACTTGGTCAATTTAGATTTCGTATGAAAAGACATATAAACTTGAAACTGTATTATTCCAAAATACAAAATAAAGGAATGGATTTGGCATGGTTACGGACACTACAGATTTTTTGCTTTTTAAGCTTTTACCAAAAAAACAATTTAAGCAACAATTTTTACAGGTCATATGCTTCTAGAAGCTTTCACCATATTTAGTATCAATATAAAAAAAAAATTTAAAAAAAATCTGTATTTTAAATGATTATTGTTTGAATTATTTGTAGTATAAAGCTGAAAAATGGACGTTTTTGGGGCACATATAACATAATCTCTTAGCAACTTGAAATTTATAGTGAAGCAAAATTGGTCACTTTCATGCTCCATAAACTTCAAAAGTGGCTTCGTTTTTCTGTATTATATGTGCAAAATATAATGTAATACGTACACAAAAATATTAAATCGGCACCAATACTGTGTTACGGCCATAAGATAAACTTGACCAGGTTTAAAGCAATCCTGGAACATGAGCAAGCATTTTACTGTCTAATCGCTGTCTCATTCGGACTGTACACCTGTCTGACTTCCACGGTCTGGATCCATCACTATCGTGGCCATGATAACAAACCGGGTACTAAAGGATGAAAGAGTGGATGGAGGGTATGTAGGGTGTGTTTAGCTTTATAACCTTTCCTCTGACACGTTGATGTGTCGGATAGCAGAGGTAAACCACAGCACTGGTGTGTGTGATGAGTGTGTGAGGTATGATGTTGTGTAGAGTCACCTTGACCCGCTGGAGACATTAATCTATACACTGCTATTTTTGGAGCCACGGATGTCCGTTCCTCCTGCTGTTCCCAGCTTACCTGTCACATTTGTGGCGTATGGTGTAGCAATAACCTTTTATTTATTTATTTATTTATTTATGTGCTTCATGCAATAACAACAAAAAATCACTGTGTAGGATAATCAAATGTGATTTGTTTAAAATTGACAAGCAACACAGTAAGAAGTGATTTTAGTTTCTTACACCCGCTTAGCTTTAGTCTAGTCTTTAATATCAGGTAGGACTCGGCAGTCACCTTATGTCATGTTTTATCATGTGCATATTATCACGAAGTAGTAAATGGTAAAATAAATATTTTACTAGTTCTTTACCTAGTTACTGTAATACAGAGTGTCCAGCTGAAACACATCTCAGATAATGCATTTCATTTTATTCATACCTTAAACTCCTTTCGCTTCACTCCTCCTACAAATGCACCATTTTAGTGTCTATGTAAATAAGCTGCTACTAAGCCAAGGAGCGAAAAGGCCAAGGGAAGGGCTCTTCTTATATGAGGTCACAACAGGGGAAAACTGAATTGGCTTAGATTACAAATGTTCTATCTTGTGGATTTTCTCCCTAATTTAGTCGTGTCCAATTCCTCCCCGCCACTAGGGGGCTCCACATTAAGGCTGCTACAACCACTCAGCAGGGAGGGCCGAAGACTATCACGCGTTTCCTCCGAATCACGTGACGCCAGCTGACCGCCTCTTTTCGAAACCGCTCACTCGCGCACCGTTGAGGGCTTGCGTATAGCGCTGTCCTCCGAGTGTATTACGCCGTGATCAACGTTAATCACCGCACTACAGCCAATCAGGGGCGTCTGTGAGCTTGCGTGAGCTCACAGATGCCCCTGACTGGCTGTAGAGCCGTGATTAATGTGGGAGCACCAAGTACCCCTCATCCCTCCCCTCTGAGAGAGAGCTCGGCCAATCAGCTCTCTTGACAGGTTACAGCATCACCCGGGAATCAAACTAGCGGTCTCCGGATGATGGGGCGAACACTTTACCACTGCGCCACTCGAAGGCCCAGGGCTTGAGATGATAATTACAAATAAAAATAATTGATAGAACATCCATTGGATACTATTTCAACTTTTTATGATTATTAATAGCACACGCTATTAGAGGTCAAATAGAGGACGAATGTCACCGCCTGATACATGGTAATCATTGTCAGGGCTCCAGTAGCTTCCGTTCGGATTCCTCATCTGTCCCTTTTCATCCGCTAACCACAAATGTCTTTTCTGTTTGTCAGCAGGAAGTTTTAAGAAAGCTATTGCTCCCTCTGTGCTGTCAGACATCATAAAGCAATTATTGCTTCTTTTATCACTTTACAGCTCCCTGCCAACTGTGAAAGGTTGACTTCCAGCATGGGCTCTCAATCAGAAACAAATAAAACGTCCTGGAGCAGTGACGTCATGTGCAGGAACTCCTGTGTTTAGTTTTTCGTTGTGACTTAATCGCTGAGCATTTCTGTTACGCTCTGCTGAGGGCTCTATCCCATCAAGACACGTCAACGAACTGCATCTTTACCTATGATTGACTATCGTCGCTACGATTGATGTGAGATGTGATGACGCATGACCCCTTTACCTCCCGCCTCTCCACCAAACTTACGATCTAAGGTCAGGGGTAGCTTGGTAGTTAAGGCATTGAACTACGTTCCAGAAGGTTGCAGGTTCACATCCCACGACTACCAAGATGTCCCTGTTGGCAAGGCCCTTAACCGTCAACTGCTTAGGTGTATGAGATATAAAAATGTAAGTCGCTTTGGGTAAGAGCGTCTGCCAAATGCCTAAATGTAAATCTCCGGGTGATTCTATTATGTTAATGCTGAGATTATTTTGACGGGATTCTCCTGAATGCTTCTGCATAACTATGCTGCATAATCTGCTCCTGGTCATGTGTTTGAAAGGTTGCATCACCCTATACTACCCATAAGCTCGGTTAGAAAAATGATTGCGTCAAGAAGGGCATCCGGCGTCAAACTTGTGCCAAGTTGTGCGCGGACCAGATGGTGTACGCTGTGGCGACCCCTTGACGGGAGCAGCCGAAAGACAACAAGCGAAAAAAAAAAAACATGCTATTAATATTATCCAGGATGTCTGACTTCGCTGCACCGCTCAGTCCATCTGTGCTCGGGTTCATGACTACTAATAAAATAAAATAAAAAGTTTGTCATCTGTGCATTTAGTAAATACGTCCTGCTTGTGGGAGAGTTAAATGATATATATTCTATAACTTTCAGGTGCCAGAAGAGTTGTTTTCTCTGTTGTCCCTCTATCTTTCAATCTGTCTGTCTACCCTTGCCTGCTTATTTATAGTTTGTATGTCTGTCCCTCTGTCTCTTTAAAAAAAGATTTATACACACGTGGACAAAATTGTTGGTACCCTTCGGTCAATAAAAAAAAAACTCACAATGGTCATATAAATAACTTTAATCTGACAAAAGTAATAATTAAAAAAAATTCTTTGAATGTTAACCAATGAAAGTCAGACATTGCTTTTCAACCATGCTTCAACAGAATTATAAAAAAAAAATAAACTCATGGAACAGGCCTGGACAAAAATGATGGTACCCCTAGAAAATACTGAAAATAATGTGACCAAAGCGACATGTTAATTCAAGGTGTGTCCACTAATGAGCATCACAGGTGTCTACAATCTTGTAATGAGTCAGTGGGCCTATATATAGGGCTCCAGGTAGTCACTGTGTTGTTTGGTGACATGGTATGTACCACACTCAACATGGACCAGAGGAAGCGAAGGAAAGAGTTGTCTCAGAAGATTTGAAAGATAATTATAGACAAGCATGTTAAAGGTAAAGGCTATAAGACCATTTCCAAACAGCTAGATGTTCCTGTGACTACAGTTGCACATATTATTCAGAAATTTAAGATCCATGGGACTGTAGCCAACCTCCCTGGACGTGGCCGCACGAGGAAAATTCATGACAAATCAAAGAGACGGATAATCCGAATGGTAACAAAAGAGCCCAGAAAGACTTCTAAAGAGATCCAAGGTCAACTTCATGCTCAAGGAACATCAGTGTCAGATCGCACCATCCGTCGTTGTTTCAGCCAAAGTGGACTACATGGGAGACGACCAAGGAGGACACCATTGTTGAAAACAAATCATAAAAAAGCCAGACTGGAATATGCCAAACTACATGTTGACAAGCCACAAAGCTTCTGGGAGAATGTCCTATGGACAGATGAGACAAAAATGGAACTTTTTGCCAAGGCACATCAGCTCTATGTTCACAGACGGAAAAATGAAGCATATGAAGAAAAGAACACTGTCCCTACTGTGAAACATGGAGGAGGCTCTGTTATGTTCTGGGGCTGCTTTGCTGCATCTGGCACAGGGTGTCTTGAATCTGTGCAGGGTACAATGAAATCTCAAGACTATCAAGGGATTCTAGAGAGAAATGTGCTGGCCAGTGTCAGAAAGCTGGGTCTCAGTCGCAGGTCATGGGTCTTGCAACAGGACAATGACCCAAAACACACAGCTAAAAACACCCAAGAATGGCTAAGAGGAAAACATTGGACTATTCTAAAGTGGCCTTCTATGAGCCCTGACCTCAATCCTATTGAGCATCTTTGGAAGGAGCTGAAACATGCTGTCTGGAAAAGGCACCCTTCAAACCGGAAACAACTGGAGCAGCTTGCTCATGAGGAGTGGGCCAAAATACCTGCAGAGAGGTGCAGAAGTCTCATTGACAGTTACAGGAATCGTTTGATTGCAGTGATTGCCTCAAAAGGTTGTGCAACAAACTATTAAGTTAGGGGTACCATCATTTTTGTCCAGGCCTGTTCCATGAGTTCATTTAAAAAAAATTTTTTTTATAATTCCGTTGAAGCATGGTTGAAAAGCAATGTCTGACTTTCATTGGTTAACATTCATAGAATTCTTATTAATTTCCTCCTGATAACTTAACATGATGATCTTTATTTGCAGTGAACCCGCAGTGGCAAACTGTGTTTAAAATCATGTCCGATAACAGCAAGGTGTTTATGTGATGACACCATGATGGACTGAAAGCTGTCACATCGTATTATTTTGAGACGCTGCATCGTTCCTTTACCGCTCTCGGGTAAACAGGACACAAATGTCATTTCTTTCGGTCCAGCAGGTCTGGGGAATAGTAGGACCTAGCTGCAGAAGATCAGTGTTTTATGAATTGGTAGCGCTGCACTTTGTATTCCTGTCACAGAGGACTGTAAGGACTTCGCTTCTGTTTGACCTTTCTGGAGGAGCTGCATTACCCAGTCATGCTGAACAGAACGAGCAGATCGCTGCATGCTGCACAGCAGCCTTTCTTTTGTCTACGTGTGTGTGTGTGTGTGTGTGTAGCGCCACAGTTACAGTATCACTCTGATGTGCAAGGGATGCATGTATACAACCAATATGTTTCAGAGTTGATTTCATAATAGTATGAATCAGTTTTGCAAAATAACATGTTACTAAAGGTCCCATATTTTACTATTTCTTAACACCGAGTGTGTATGTCTAACACTCCAGCTGAAACACACCTCAGATAATGGCACCATTTCACTGTCTATGTAAATGAACAAGTGTACAAATCTGAACATGATGAAAGGAAGGAAATGCTTGTTTCTTGATGCATCTGAATGTCTAAAAATAACAGAAAAGTGAAATTTGAATAATAGTTACATTTTTTAGCCTCTAATAATCCACAGGCTTGCATTCATTTTTATTATTATTTTTAACTGCATTTCCTTTTACGGCAATGTAATATCTTGTATGGTGAAAAACATTTTAAGATTTTGCATTTGATCGTCTAATCCTGTTAATCAGGGTCGTGGAGGGGCCTCGAGCCCATCCCAAGAAGCCCAGGGCACAAGGTGGGGTACACAGTGGACACACATCACACATGCACCCCCTCATTCACACACTATGGGCAATTTAGTAACGGCAATTACCCTAATCTGCATGTTTTTGGACTGTGGGAAGAAACCCGAGTACCCTGAGGAAACTGGGAGAAGATGTGGCGGGAATCGAACCCAGACTCCTTGTTGTTTGGGTTATTTCCTTTCTAAATAGGTCTTGGTGACTTTTGTTATCATATAACAGCTACCAACCAGAGAAGGTGATGACTTTTCCAGTTTGGTTCTCTAGACTCCGTGGATGATTCGGACTTGTGAACATTTTTTCTGCCGTGCCACTGGAGGAGCCTAGACTCAAGGAACAGATCTGTCCAAGGTGAGGAGATTCTCTGGACTGATGTTGGTGTTATTTGCACAAGTGGAGTTCAGATCAAACCGTCAAAGCATAAAGCTGTTCGACATTTACAGCAAACTTCAAGACCGCCCCATCCCCCATACAGTCTCGTCCTCGCTCCAAGCCATTTCCAAATGTTTTGGCCGTTACAGGAGTTCCTGGGAGGCCAGTGTTTTAGACATGAAGCAGACGTTCCAATCATGGCTCTGGTAAACTAAGACCGTTCTACCTTCATGGTATCCAAGCGCTAGTGAAACGCTGTGGTTATGCATTAGTGTAGCGTGGAATTGTTTAGAGAAATAAGTGGAGTTATTGTTTATTCTGCACAATCAGACGTCCTGGTTTAACTGGTTCAAACTCCTTATACACTGATTAACAGAATATGAGAAATATCACAGGAGCATATCGAGGATGCTGCAACTTTAAACATCCAATCAGATTTAAGAATGAAAATGTTCCATTTTATTAATGTGTGTGTGTGTGTGTGTGTGTGTGTGTGTGTGTGTGTGTGTGTGTTGCAGCTGTACATGAATTTCCTGATGACTTTTTCACCAACGCAGAGCGGAAAAGTGGAGCAGTGCTACTGCACATCCTGGCGGTGAGGAGAAAAGCTCTCGCTCTCCCTCTCTCTCTCCATCGAATACCTCGGTCTTATCTTCACCATTATCTGCATCTCCTCCTTCATCTCTATAACCATTATTCCCTTCTATCTCTTCCTTTCATCTTCACTTCAATTTATGCCTTTTCCTTCCTTCATCTCTCTCTCTCTCTCTCTCTCTCTCTCTCTCCACCTACATCTTCTCTTTTTCATATATCCAGCTAATTGCATCTCCATCGAGGACCTTCTTCATTCCTTTCTGCCTTGCCAGCAGCTCTTTCGCCAACTTTTCACCTTACTCTCTCTCTCTTTTCCTCCATCTCTACTTCCAGCTTTATCTTTCTTCATTTCATTTCCCTGCTGCTTATTCTGTCTCTTTCCACCTTGACCTTCATCTACCTCGATTCACATCCATTTCTTCACCTCGTCCTTCATCTCCCTTTTTTCATCCATTACTCTACATCCACCTTCATCTTCCTCCTTCTTCATCCTTCATCTTCTTGATCTTTCTCCATTTCTCCACCTCCACCTTCATCTCCCTCGTTCTTCATCTATTTCGCCACCTTGATCTTCATCTCTTATTCTTTTCTTTCTTCTTTATAAGTTCACGTCTACCTTCATCTACCCATTTCTTAATTTCTGCCCATCACCTCCGTCTTTCATCATGTCTAATGTTCTTCACCTCTTCCACAATCCCATCTCTTCACCCTAACCCTCTTCTTCATCTGTCTCTCCATCCCCTTTCCATCTCCATGCCTCTCTTTATTTCCATTTATTTTAATATCTCTTCTGCATCCTCTCTCCCTTTTATCTACATATATCATTCCATCTTCGGTTCCATTCTTGTCTTTAGCCATCTCCATCCACCTCCTATTTTTGTCTCGCGCATTATCTACTGCCTCACATCTCCCTTTGTCTCGGTCCCTCGTTCTACCTCTACCTCCACCATACCTTCCTTTCCCTCCATGTGTTATGCAACCTCACTTCTCTCCCTTTATGTTTTGTCCATCCCTTTCTTTTCCCTACCTTCACCTCTCTCATCATTTATCTCCATCTCCTTTCTTCACGTCTGTCTTCATCTCTCCGTTCCTGCCTCATCCTCATCAGCCCTGTCACATCCTTATCCATCTCTCCCTTCATCCCTTTATCTAGCTCCGCATTTCACCATCATTTAAATCCATCCTCCATCACTTTCTTCATTTGTTTGATCCAACCATGAGCCACTTTCTCCATTTCACTTTCTCTCATCCTAATTCATCCTAATCCCTTGCTCTCCACATAACTCTCTCTTTATCCATAACATATATTTTTTAATCTTCATATTTCTATCCATCATGCCTCTTTTTTTTTTTTTGATATCCACTTATTTTTAAAAGTTCCACATGTTCTACATTTCACTACCGTCTCATACATATTATATTACTATAGGACTCGCTTGACTTCAAAAATCACAGAGCTTCATGAAGGCACTTGCACGATACCGATTAATCTAGCGCTTAGCTCCACGCGGCCGCTTGCAGGCGCTTTAGGTTGGCGTAGCGCCTCTACCGCTTTTGTTCTCATCTGCGACTCGGACGATTTGCTCAGTGCTGTGTCGCCCCCTATGGCTGAGATTTCTTCCTGCTCCTGGTTCTGCAGCCGAACAAGAAGGCAGATACATCATTTGTTCATCATGTCATGTTCCCTGCTGGAGAGTTCTAGGTCAAGGAGCTGCTTCCATCAGAGCTGTGCAGGATTTAATCAGAGAGGTTTATTGACTAGGCTTGGTTTATACTCGTCTATTGACTAGGTTGTGAATTATGTAGACTTTTTTACGTTTCAGTATAGTTTTGATTGCAGACCTTTTTAGGTTTTAAGATATACATGTGAGCTCAGAAAGGATTTTAATTGCTTGTATGCAACAACAGCTAATTAAAAGGAAAATAAAGTATACAGCACTATACGTTTTCAAAATCTTGTTAATCACTAGCTTGTCTTTCTAATAAGTCCCTTAAGTGAGATTACTTCCTCTGTTTTGTCATTTATCGTATAATTCACGTTAGATCACTACAACCAGTTGTTCAAGTCAAAACGGGACTTGTGATGAAAGTTCTTAGTGATGAAAGGCGTAAAACCATTTGTCATTTACAGTACAGAAGACTTCAATCACAGTACAGTGATGAGACTGTTAGCCTCAGTAATACATTTGAAAGGTGCTAACATTTTAAAGAAGACTGTACATCTTCTTGTAAGCAATTTCTACTTCGTTTGCGTCATTAAAGGAGTTCCTGGGAGGCCGGCGTTTCAGACGTGACGTAGGCAGTCTGATCATGGCTCCGGTGCACTGAGAAATCTTTCTACTTTTATGCTATCCAAGCACCTAGTGACACTGGGATAAGTGCAATAGCATACAGTAGCTCGTAACCCATAACTGTATTCTGTTAATCTGTACGATCAAAAGTCCTGGTTTGACTTGAACGCCCCTCCTATTTCAGTTACTATACCGGTCATGAATGTAGGTTTGAGAAAGTAAAACGGTGTGTGAGATCTTGCGTGTCCTGCTTTGTGTCCTCACAGGCTCTGTATATGTTCCTGGCGCTGGCGATCGTGTGTGACGACTACTTCGTGACCTCTCTGGAGAAGATCTGTGAGGTGAGAGCTTAAGGGCCGTTTCCTCCCTCCTCCTAAAGACAAGAAATCAGGATACTTGCATCTCATTTTTAGTTTTTAAAGAAACTCTAACAGGCTTGGAGTCGGTACTCGTGTGTGTTGTTGGGTACGTGTGAATCTGTGTGTATTACTGGGTGTGTTCTGCAGAAGTTGGATCTTAGTGAGGATGTAGCAGGAGCCACCTTCATGGCTGCAGGAAGCTCAGCTCCTGAACTCTTCGCATCCGTTATAGGTAAGAACAAACACCATCATATCATACATCATACCATCATACATCATATGATGTAATATGATCTGAGATATGATATGATATAATATTATATGATATATCATTATATGTGATATTTGATATATTATGATGTGATACAATATTAAATTATATGTTGTATGATATATTATGTTGTGATATTTGATATATTATGATGTGATATATGATATATTATTATGATATATGATGTATGATATATTATGATACATGATCTGATGTATCATACCATTTATATATCAGATCATATATCAGATCATATATCAGATCATATATGAAATGTGATCTGATGTATATGAAAAATGAACTGAGATAAACGATATATGATATGATCTGATAAATCAGATCATATCATATATCGTTTATCTCAGCTCATTTTTCATATATATCAGATCACACTTCATATATCTCAAATCATATATCGGATTGTATTTAACGACAGCAAAACACAATGTAAAACATGGCCAGAACAACTGTACTGATGTTACTTGTGGAAGCACATTGTGCTTGAATTATACTGATCTAGAGCTTAATTTACACAAAAAGATTTTAGATCTAATACAGTATGTTTTTGCAGGGGTGTTCATCACTCACGGTGATGTTGGAGTAGGCACCATTGTTGGCTCTGCTGTTTTCAACATCCTCTGCATCATTGGAGTGTGTGGGATTTTTGCTGGACAGGTAAGATTGTGTGTATATCTATGAAGAGGCATCTTTTATCTTTAGTCATGCCTCATTATTATTATAATTATTATTTTATTTACGAATTAACTGAAATAGTATAGTGAAATAGTGGTAGAAATTGCTCTCCAAAGTATGTTTTTGTAGCATTCTTTATTCATGGCTGTGTTCTTAGTCAAAATTGACCCCGCACATGAATGCTCTCAGGATGCTTTACCGTTGGCTTGATGGTTTCGTACATTTTCAAGTAGGGCAGGAAAGAAGCCACTTCTCTCCAAGAACATCATCACTGGTATTCTGAAAAAAGGTACAGGGATTGGGACTGCTCAGGACTGGGGTAAAGTTATCTTCTCTGACGAATTTCCTTTGCTATAGTTTAGTTTGGGGCATCCAGAAACAAGCTTATCTGGAGAATAAAAGGTGAGCGCTCCCATCAGTTCTGTATAATGTCAACAGTAAAGTATCCTGAGACCATTCCATTGGGGTGGGGTTGCTTCTCAGCCCAAGAGAGTGATTTTACTCATAATTTTGTCTAAGAACACAGTCATGATTAAAGACTGGTGCAAAAACATAGTCTGAGACCAACTTCTTCCAGCCATACAAGAACAGTTGGGTGGCGACTATGCCTTTTCCAGCATGATGGAGTACCTTGCCATAGGTGATAAATAAATGGCTCGGGGGAACAAACCACAGACATTGTGTGTCCATGGCCAGGGAATTTCCCGACCTTAATCCGATTGAGACCGACTCCAAGCATAGATTATGCAGCCCGTCAGTCAATATGTGACCTAGATGACCATTGACAGCGTGTCAGGGTGGATTGCAGACGTCTTGAGAACGAAGACTTCTGCACAAGCTTGACTCTTTGTATAAACTTGTGCTTAATAAATGCTTGTAATTATACAAGACAATTTTTTTTAAAGCACTGAAGCAGCAGACATTCAGAAAATTCATATTCGTGTCATTCCCAAAACTTTAACTTTATTGTACATTACTTGTAAATTGCTATACTGGTTTGATGCAAGTCTAGTTTACTTTCTGTTTAATTAGGGTCATGAGATATTTCGGTGCATTTTTTTCTTCTTCTTCCTAAGCTTAAGCTTTTGTCACAGTTCACATTTCAATACCTTAATTAGACCTTAAGAAAAAGTCATTACACAACACTGAAAGCATTTGGCGCTACAGAGTATAAGAATAAAATTCCAAAGTAAGGTTCCTCTGCTGCTTAGCGGTGTTCGGATCGAATTCTGCTTGACATACTTAACTTCACTGCTTAATAGATGCATTGTGAGAGAAATTAAGAAGCACTTCGTTCACAGCGCTGTAACCACCTGGAGCTAACACCGAACTGAAATTGTTGTCCTTATGATGTTGCTATGATTAGTTTCAGGGTAAGATAACCGTCGGATAGAGCAGTGTTGTAACCTGAGAAGTAGTGATGTCTTGTGGGTGTGGACTTGCACATGTTAACACAGTCATGCAGGAACGCTGTAAATCAGGATGTGCTGCAGAGCCTTGTGTGAAAAGTTCATGGTCTGCATACAGTACAGTGCACACTGCAGGAATGGATGCACATTATGGAATGACTTATGGAAGGACATTTGGGTGTCTAGGCTTTATGTATGAGAAGCAGGCTTCTTTTGACTGGTAGTAAATCCATTCCAGCTTCCTCATGGAGATTAGGATTAACATACAGAAAGCGTCTTGAATTTACATTGCCGCGTAACAACGTCTTGGTACTGTATAGACGGATGGAAGATTTGTTCCGGACTCGATAAAGGGATCAACAGCTTTAACCAAACTACAGTACACCAGTAGGGGGTACTGATGAGCTTTTTCATGAGGAGTACTTGTCTGCAAGTAAAAAGTTGGGTCAGGTTTAAAAAATTTTTTTTTTTTAAATATAACTTTTGTTATATTTGGGCTATCAGATAGCCCAGACATGTACAATCTTATGCAAAAGTTTAGGCACCCCTTAATAAATAACAGATTTTGGTGATTTATGTAGAAGTCTTATTTAATTTTAAACACGCTGGAAGGGCTAGGCCTTTTTTTTCCCTTTTCTTTTAATGAATTTTAATTGCACATGCTGAAATTACACAGGAACATGATTTTCATGCTTTATAGCAGGGGGGAATCACTTGTATAGTGCTTAAGACATTTTGAGGCGTTTACATAATTTTTGGGCTTCCATACAGATCCATAGTAACACTGGGTTTATGCAGTAAGCATGATGTCTTTGCAATATTTCATTATAAATGAAGTTAACGTTAAACCATTTTTATGGTAGACGTGTCAGTATTTTGTATACTCACATATAGTATGTATATTGCACATGGAAGATGATTTGGGGCGCCATGATTTAGAGTTTGATTTTAAACCCCGATAACAAAGTCACAACTCGAATATATTGTTTATGATGGCCACATGCATGGACAGCTGTGATCACAAAACAGTCAATGAGGGTAATGCATGATAAACAGCAGTGGGACATATTTTTTTACTATGCCAATAAAAATAATTAATGGTATATTATATAATAATAATAATAATAATAATAAATAATGAGCACTTGGATTGCTAAGACATTTGTTTACAATTATGTGCAGACAGAGTGGATAACCCTTTTAAATGCCATGCAAATTATACGATTATATGTCAGCATTTACAGTAGATTCACATTACATTAGTTACATTAGTCTTATGTAGAAATTTGCTCACTCTCAGGAGCACATAATTTTTTTCATGGCAGTGCTTTTTCCCCAAATATACAGTATATTTTGTAACTTTGCATTGATTTATCCGTTGATCAGCCTATTGGCGATAAGCTGATAGTCACTGATACCTGTGGCCGATGTTGGTTAATTGCTGTCAGATTCTTACAAAAGCTGCAGTTTTGGAAAAGATCCAATAGATGGTGCTATAATACATCCCATAACAGCGATGGAGCGCGTCAGTTGTGCATGAGAATTTCACTGTCTGGAGAAAGCTCAGAAGTATCATTTTATTTTGTAAAACTCAAGAAAGATGTTTATATGTATATATTTGTGTTTAATCACTTATCCACTTATTTAATTTCTGTTTAACAAAATTTTTTTATTGGGCTATGTAAATTCTTCTTATTGATTGACTGTGTAGGACCCTGCTAGGGTTTTTGAAAGTGTTATTTTAAGTCTTGTGAAAGAAAGGTACTGTACATTACAGTGTTGTTGCATAAATTTAAATGATTTGGCCTTGTAAACTTTGAAACATTTCTTTATAATAAAGATTTCTTTGTATCCCTTGCACATAAGGGGGTATAAATAACAAGATAAAAAAAAACTCTTGTTCATCCCTAATATTTTCATCCATGAATATTTTACAAACTATATTATAACTGAATTATATTTGGTGAGAATTACATGCATTTTTGTTTCTTGTGTGTGCGTGCGTGCGCGCATGCCAGGTGGTGTTATTGACGTGGTGGGCAGTTTTTCGGGACTCTCTCTACTACATCCTGTCTGTTGTGGCGCTGATCGCAGTAAGTCCTGCTGCAAACACAAATGCAGGACAAACAATTTCAATAACATTCAATAACACACAAATCAGCAGCTAGCCGTATCAAATGACTTGTCTACCTAAATCGAAAGCATAAAACATTGCCCAATGTCACACTGACATCCTTCTTTTTATCCTAATGATTCAGTCATGTTTTTTTTTTCTCCCCTTTTCTTTTTAGTTTATCTATGATGAGAAGATTGTTTGGTGAGTGTGTGTGTGTGTGTTAATTCTGTTTTCTGTTTCTGCCGATTGTTTAACAGTGTGAATAGCAGAAACAGACTTTTACATATGACTTTATTCTTTCCAGGTGGGAGAGCTTGGTGTTGGTGGTCATGTATTCAGGATACATACTGATCATGAAGTGAGTATATAATGTATATTTTTCTCCCCTATTTGGTAACATGGCAGTTCCCTCCCAGCAGCCAGCTTTCCCCTAACATAGGGCAGATACCAGCTGGGGACAGTATTGCCTAACATCTTTCCTTCCTGCATGTACCGCCAAAGCGTCTTTTACGCGGCATTAAAGTTCTTTCAGTAGAAGCAATTGCAGAACTGCAACCAGCCATGACTTTTTTCCCGTCTAGCCTTGCTAGAGCTATCAAGTGGTGGAAATGTCTTGTTTAAACATTGAGCTGTATTCAGCTTATGAATGCAAGTGTTTAACGTGTATCCCAGTGTTTAAAGTGAATGCAAGTGTTTTTTAAAGAGCATACGTAAGTATGTGTATAAACTTTGAATAAACATCTGCGTATTGTATGTGAAATCATCTGATCATAGTGGGTGAGGTGTGTGTTAACACAATGCCAAGAGGGAAATGAATGAGAAATCGTTTTAGAAAAGCAATTGCTGTTTCAATCTGTAAAGGGTTATAAAACCATTTCCAAACAATTTGGAGTTCATTGTTCTACATCGAGAAAGATTATTCACCAGTGGAAAGCATCCCAGCACATTCACCTCAACGTCTGACCGTACAGTGCTCAGGGAAATACAAAAAAAAACAAGTACATCTCGGATCGTACAGGTCTCACTGAGCATGTGAGATGGTAATGTCCGTGACGGCACAATTACAAGAAGACTGAACAAGTACGGTTTCGTTGGAACAGTTGTATTCTTTCTAAAAAGAACATGGAAGCACGACTGAGGTTCGCAACTGAACATATCCCAAGACGTCTGAACCAGTGGAGTGGACAAATACGACACGTGGAGTTCTCCAGTGTTGATGCCCAGCGACATGTTTGGCGAAATGCAAACAGCATTTTAGCGGAAACAACTCGTACCTCCGCTCGTCCAGCACGGCGGTGGAGGGAGGGGTCATTTAGGCTTGTTTTGCTGCCACAGAACCAGGGCACATTGAGGTCAAGAAGACCATGAAATCCTCTGTATACTAAACTTGGGTCATGCAACGGGAAAATGGTCAGAAGCACACCAGTAAATCTACATCAGCATGACTTAAAAAAAAAAAAAAAAAAAAAAAGGATTAAGGTTTTGGAATGGCCTGGTCAGAGTCCAGACCTCAACTTAACTGAATCTACAATAGAATGGATGGTGCTACAGTACAAGCTCTTGAGTCATGTGGGAACTTAATGTTTTGCCACATGTTTATTTATTTATTTAAATAAATAATAGCATGGTGAAAGTTATACCTGAGGTTGTCTTCGTGTACTACTCAGACCCACAATGATCAGATGATTTCATGGAGTTTTCACATTAAAACACATACAATAAAAAAAGGGGGGGGTACTAACTTTTAATCATGACTATATATGAATAACTAAATTTTTGTTCCATCTTTTAAATATTTCAAGACAATAATGAGTGAAGCTGTTGGGTGTGTGAATCTTTAGCTTTTTACCTTTTGCTTTCTGCTGTTTGTTGAGGTAGAAACTTTGGAAAATTCCTTCAACAACATCTAGCACCTGCCGGAATGTTCTTTATTGTTTTTAAATTGGTTTGAATGAAGCACAGTGCTGACCGGTTGAGAAATTGCTCAGTAGCCATGTTTGGATGATGAATGTATACTCTATAAATCCTAAATAATAAAAAAAAAACTTTATTATTGTGTTTTCTTTTTTCCTGACACTTGTTTTTTTTTTCTTCTCCAGTTTATTTCTGTCTTTTTCTCTTTTAGATTTAACTCCAGCATGCAGACTTTTTTCACCGGAAAAGGCAACAAGAATGTTGCTAACGGGAACGCAGCGAGCGGAAACGAGTTGGAGGACGGTAATGTTTGTTGTGCTTCTGTCTCCGATGAACCTTCGTTACCTTTGCCGGGTTGAGGTAAGGCTAAACAGGCAGGCTGATCGTAGTTTGTAACGATTGAGAAATATTAATAAATCAATCTTTTTTTTTTTTTTTTTTTTTCAATGAAAATTGTTTAAAAGTTTTAGCAGAAGGAGAGCGAGAGAGAAAGAGAATGATGAATAACAGTTAAGACCAATTGAATAAAACGCATTTTTCACACAGTGCTATAATAATAATAATAATAATAATAATAATAATAATAATTATCATGGTTTATATTCGAGATGGAGGAAAAATCTGTTCAGTTATTTAGCTATTTGTTTTGTGTGGCAATTCATGTCTCGCCACACTGACTCCAAAATCGAATATAGTTCTTCATTATAATATTATTATTATATTATTATTATTATTATTATTATTTATTATTTTTGCATATGAAGTGGTCAAATGTTGCTTTTCCTCAATAATTTTACCGGCGGTTTGATCTAAACTATTCACCACCTGTAGAATTATAGAGGTAGTCGTAAGGAGAATTTATTTACTAATTTACTATTAGAGATGACGTGATGTGTTACACTATATCATAACGTACATTAAAACTGATTACAGCCACCTGTTTGTTTAGGTACTGTATAATATGACAGTATTACATATTTTACTGTGAAATTAGTAAGAAGTAATAGAATAGATTAGTGTTAAGAGTCACATCCATAAGTAATTCAATTCTTGTATTCCTGTGTGCGTGCATGCGATTTTATTCGCGGCAGAATGATGAAAAGGCAATCCCTTGTGTCTGCTTTCTTTATCTTCTCTCCTTTATTTTCTTATGAATTAGAAGGCAGACTCTCTCTCTCTTGCATTTTGGCTTTTCAGCACGGTTCTGCTTTATTCGAGCTCACTTGCCTGTCTGTTTAGCAGTACTATCTCCACTCCTGCTTCTGCTTGCTCATTGTTTTATGTCTTATTCTTATTAGAATAGCTACTGTATCTCTGACATCTTTGACTGACTCTCTCCACCAATGTGCGTTTATTTATTTATTTATTTATTTCCCCCCAACATTTTACGTTTGAGTACGTGTTGTAAATGAGGGGGAATTTGAGAAAAAATGCAAAATACCATTTTAGTAGAAGTTGTGCACGCATATATGGGGTTCATAAATATTTGGACAGTGCTTCTTTTCAAATCCATTGCGACAAATTGTCAATCACTATGCGAACGAAGTGTAGAATTCCAGCTTTAATTTAATGGCTTAACAACAGTTGTAGTTCAGCCTTTTATTATACTGTTTAGCCTTCTTTCATAGTCCCTCCATTTTTAGATGCATATACGTAATTACTGGCCACTTTGATGGCCAGTTGTGGCATGTTTTTTTTTTTTATTATTTCATGACAAATTGATGAGATAAAAAGTTTGACGTTGATTTTAAGTGTTGGATTTGGTTGCATTTAGTAGCAGTACATGGGAGCTCTTAATATGTAAGCCAGAGAAGTGCCATTGTTAGGGTTGGAAAAAAACAAAAAAAAAAGGAATACCTTGGCAAACTCGCCAACAACAAAAGGCCTGAAAGACAACTAAAGTGGATGATTGCAGAATTCTTTCCTTGGTGAAGAAAAAAACCCCATCACAAAATCTAGCCAGGTAAAAAACACTCCAGAGCAAGTAAACCTGCCACAATCAAGAGTAGTTACCTTTATGAATACAAATACAAACAACTTGCATCCGGATGAAAACCACTGATAAACACTCAAGGGCAGAAAGGGGATGGTTATGTTATTAACATACTGCCATATATGGTTGCCAGTGGAACTGGGTCAGTGGCATTTATTGATGAAGGAGGTTGAATTCTAAAGTGTACAGTGCTCTACTTTCTGGTCAGGCAAGTAATAAGATAAAGTGAAGATGGATAAAGACCCAAAATATTCTGAAAGCTACCCAAAAGGAAATGAAATCGAATAGTAAACTGCAGTAAACAACTGGCAAGTCAGCAGTTGATGATGTCCAAGGTTTGTTTTAAGAGGCATGTGACAACACCAAGCAACACCAGGTGTGTCAACTAATTAAGTACTAATTACTAAGAATTTCAGTTATTTGAAGGTTTTTCAACTGCTGTTCAAGAAATGTCCATATCTACTAATTTTACCGTTTGTTTTTTCAGTATTATTTTATCATTTTCACAATGCTTATTTCTAAATGTTCTGCCTCACGTCTTCAATCTATTAGGACGTTCTGCATGTCAGTTAGATGATTCAATTCTTTATATGATATTAAAAGTTGATATGTGGCATTATTGTCACTTTCAGTGTTCAAGCTATATGTTTTATAGGTACAGCTGTACATCCTTCCAAGTATTAAAGATAATCCTAATATTTACAGTATGGTTGTCTAATTTTGAAAATGGAGGGACTGTAAAACAAACAGAATTTAAATAAGTGCATGTAATTAATACAGTTAAAGCAATATTTTGGTTAAAGCTTTTTAATCAAGGACGAAAGTTCAGTTATATCTTGATTGCTTCACTTTAAATCCGTTGTAATGGTGTACAGAGAGAAAATGGTTACTGTCCAAATATTTATGGACCTGACTAGATTACTTCTCAACAATTGTCGGATTATAAAGCATTTTTTTAAACTTAACATTTTAGTGTTGTGAATTTATGTTGCGTCTTACACATACAATTCTAAAATGAACACAATAATACTACTAATCTGATAGGATTTAGCTAAACTAGATATCAACAGTCTGTTAACTTTAACCGGTCTGTTTCATGCCTATGTCTTGCATTCATATCTCACGGTATGTCATAACGTGGCGTGCTGGACCCTGTGTAGTCAAACCTAGTAAGGCCTACACTCGAGGTTCAGTGGTCATGGTGGACGAGATCATCAATGCCAGCCCTCCAAATTACCGTTTTCCCGAGGCTGGGCTTCGTGTCATGGTGACCAACCACTTTGGACCCAAAACCCGCCTTCGCATGGCCAGCCGTCTCATTATTACCGAGGTGCGTATCACAAGACTCATGTAGAGTTTAAAAAAAATATATATATATAATGACATTTGAATATAAACGCTACTGTACAGCTACAAGGGGCGGTCATAAAATTATTATTGCTGCAAAAATTTTTTATGAAAATGAATGTGAGCTTAAAAACTTCTTTACATATCCTCAACCTAAGGCGATACACCTCTATAATGGTTGAGCTGTCTTTGAGGAAACCTTCTTCTTAGCTCTTGTGGAATTGTTCCACCTGTGTAATCACCACATCATCGTCTTTGAAACAACTGTCATGAAGTGGTCTCTTCAAGTCACTGGAAGAAATCTGTGGAGTAGGGGGGAGATGAGGCAGAATTTCATACCACAAGTCAACCGTCATGAATCCCCTTCGTGTTGTTTCCCTTCAAATGCAAGAAATAAATAACAAAAGAAATGTTCATGAAGATATTCAATTCCGGAACACACATTTTCCATACAAAATACTTGTACATGCAGCAAAGATTAGTAAAAAGTCTACATCATAGTGGGTGAAAATGACAAGATACCAACTTCATCATTTCATGATCAACACGAAAGGTATAATTTATGTACCCATAGATATTTATCTTATTGATTTTACAATAAATGTTTTGGTGTAGAGGTTAGCACTGTCGCCTTGCACCTCCAGGGTCTGGGTTCGACTCCCGGCCAGGTTCGATTCCCGTCTCTGTGTGCATGGAGTTTGCATGTTCTCCCAGTGCTTGGTGGGTTTCCTCCGGGTTCTCTGGTTTCCTCCCACCGTCGAATGACATGCAGATTAGGCTAATTGGCCTTCCCAAACTGCCTGTAGTGTGTGAATGAGTGTGTGTGAGTCTGCCTTGCTGTGGATTAGCCCCAGCCCACCTCATGTCCTGAGTCTCCTGGGGATAGGCTCCAGGCCCCTTGTGAACCTGAATACTGGATAAATCGCTATAGATAATGAGCGAGTGAGTGAATTTGGCAACAATGTTAGAAAAGCTGATCTGAAATGTAAGAAAAACATCTTAAACATGCGGACCTTTACTGCATGATACACATTTAAATCCTTGTTGTAGGTCAAAAAACAAACTTGTGCTCGGCACATTGTCAGCGTTTTTGCAGTTCCCTTGGAACACGTATCTAAAATTATTAGCATAATAACACGCTAAAATAATGCTGCTTTGTTTTCGTCTCATTCACAGAGGCAGAAGCTGATGAAGGGAGCCAACGGTGTCGAGGTTGCAGTTGTGGATGGAAAGAGTGACATTGAGAATGGGAATGTGCCAGAGGACAAGCCTAGTGAAGAGAAGGATGGAGAACTGACCTCACCCTTCACCATACCAAGTAAGAGAGACATGAAGTAAAAAAATACTGTGATGATGGGTTTTCTCCATGAAACTAGGGAGGAAATAGCCCTGCTAATGTAACAAAATTATAAATCTGTGGTGAAGAGATGTTCAAGTCAACGTGAGACCTTGGATTCTGCAGGATAAGTTGAGAGTTGAGAGTAAAAACTCCCTTTAATTCTCTGTATGTATACAGTAATATATAATTCCCTGCTACACTAATGCGCTTATCTTGGTGTTTCACTAGTGCTTGGATGCTATCAAGGTAGAATAATTTCTACAGTACCTGTTTTACGTCTGAAACGCTGACCTGGAGCTAGGTCAGGACTACACAGGATGTGGCAATTCGTGGGGGGAAAAAAAGCTATCCCTCGATTTTCAAGATCAGGAGTTCCACTCGCTGATTGTTCTTGGGAACGACTCCATTGTGGTCTCAATCACCTCGAACAGTATTGCCATTTATGGACGTACGGCCTTCTGTATGTTTGCACTACGGCTACGAGTCTCATCACTGTACTGTGCTTGAAGTCTTTTGCTAATGATGATCGGTTTTACGCCTTTTTTGAGAAGTTTCATCACAAGTCCCCTTTTAACTTGAACACCCCTGGTACTGTATATACATTTTAAATATTTATAGCTTTATCCAGAGGTGACGCTGGCAAGACAGAACTCCCTGAGATGACACGAGGAAGAAGAGAATCGGAATCAAAACGGAACCCTTTCTCATCTGAGTGATCTCACTGACGGATATCTATATTTTTTTTTCCCCTTTCTATAACTTGCACATGAGCATATTTATGAGTATAAGCATCAGTCATTTCTGATTTCATTCTAGCTTTGGTGTAGTCCTGGAATGCAAACTGTTGCAAGCCTAATGCTGTCCAATGAAGAACATGAATGGCTATCTTTATCCTTTCTAAGTGGTACCATGGACAGTAACCTCATGGTGACTTTAGCCTGTGAATGTTGGAGCATCCTCAGCCGCAGCGAGTGATTTACAGGCGATGAGATCTCTAATCAGACATACTGTACAGTATGACTGGTTAGGCAAGTGTTTATAAAATGCAAATCAGTTAGACATCACTTACAAGAGATTGTATGTGCCATTGCCATTTATTAATGCAGCTGCTACAGTTTTGTGCATCTGGAGAAGTTGTTTAGCTGATTATAGTGCACTTAAAATTAATGACTAGTGGAACATTTTCTTTAAAGCATACAGCGGGTTGTCTTTTTCTTTTTTTTTAATGCACTAAATCATTACTCGCGTTCGCTAATGCCTAAGCAGATCATTTCCATTTACGTTCCTAACAGCCGTGAAGTGACTGCAGTGTTCAGCGTACTGTGTAAATGTTACACCTTCAGTACGCATGACTCTTTTGCCAACTGTGGTGTACAACTGGTGAGAATAAGAAATAAAGCTTTGAGTTTCTTTTGAATTGAATGCTTTAGGCAGAAGCTTATGGAGGTCATATTGAGGTCGTTAGCGAGCTGAAAACTCTTGAGCACATTCTGTATTATAAAGTCTATTTGAGAAACTGATTCACACAAATTTAGGGAAAACCATCAATAATGGTCTCTCAACTAGATCTGGAGAAAGCTGTTTATCGTTCCTGCTTTATCACTGACAAAAGAATCCATTATAGAGGAAAAGCGGACAATAACAGGGAGCGTCACACTTTGTTCTCTCTCGCCGTGTCTCTCTCTTCTTTTCCTCACTGAGGAAGAAATGCTTTAATACCTACGTTTAGGGGGGAAAAAATCTTGAGTTCACCCAAACATAGACTATGGTTGTGTGAAATTTGCAATTTTATAAAAAAATTTATTATGGATTTGCTACATGGGGTTTTAAGTAAGATAGCAGACAGTGTATTTAAGCCAGTTTTGTTTTAATAAAAATTTTTGTATAGGGATATAATCTTCTTAGTCTCCTTAATTTAGTCTTTTGAATATGGCTTTTATGCGAAAAAAAAAGTCTATTATAAATGATTGATGTTAACTAAATATTAATTTAGTATAAATTAAACATGTTCAGCCCAAAACCGTTCTTTTCCTGTTGAGTGTTATGGCTCCTGTGCAAATGCAAACTGAAAAAGAGAGTAAAAACTGAATGGGTATGGCTGATTGGTGTATATGCACATCATGTGTATATTTATGAGCAGTTCTTAGTACAATATTATCTTCATACTTGTGTAATGATGTATATTTTTTGGTGTGTATTGCATATCTTTGATCTAATCTGTATTTTATTTGTTATTCCTAACTACTCTCTTTGTCTGTCTGTAGCTTTTGGTTTAATAAAGTTTTCTAACCATCCTTCTAGGAACCTCTGTGGTCTAACAAGGGACCATGGAGGCCAGGGAGGCCACACCATTGTATTTATTCCCATTTTAACCAATATGGTAGGACCTCCGGTCAACATTTATATAGGCATTTACACATTACGGGCAATTTGCGAATGCCAGTTAGCCTAGTCTTTCGAATATGGGAGAAAACCTGGAGTACCCAGAATCAGACTTGCACCCTGGAGGTGCAAGTTGCGCATACAAATTTGTAATAAAATTACACTCACCTAAAGGATTATTAGGAACACCTGTTCAGTTCTTCATTAATGCAATTATTTAAGTCAACCAATCACATTGCAGTTGCTTCCAGGCATTTAGGGGTGTGGTCCTGGTCAAGACAATCTTCTGAACTCCAAACTGAATGTCAGAATGGTAAAGAAAGGTGATTTTAAGCTATTTTGAGTGTGACATGGTTGTTGGTGGCAGACGGGCCGGTCTGAATATTTCACAATCTGCTCAGTTACTGAGATTTTCACGCACAACCATTTCTAGGGTTTACAAAGAATGGTGTAAAAAGGGAAAAACATCCAGTATGTGGCAGTCCTGTGGGCGAAAATGTCGATGCTAGAGGTCAGAGGAGAATGGGCCGACTGATTCAAGCTGATAGAAGAGCAACTTTGACTGAAATAAACACTCGTTACAACCGGGGTCTGCAGCAAAGCATTTGTGAAGCCACAACACACACAACCTTGAGGCAGATGGGCTACAACAGCAGAAGACTCCACCGGGTACCACTCATCTCTACTACAAATAGGAAAAAGAGGCTACAATTTCCGCGAGCTCAACAAAATTGGACAGTTGAAGACTGGAAAAATGTTGCCTGGTCTGATGAGTCTCGATTTCTGTTGATTCAAATGGTAGAGTCAGAATTTGGCGTAAACAGAATGAGAACATGGATCCATCATTGTTCCTAATAATCCTTTAGGTGAGTGTATATATGATGTACAGTACCGGTCAAAAGTTTAGACACACCTTCTAATTGAATGTTTTTTGTTTTGTGAGTTCTCACATGGAAGTTAAGACACAAAGGTCAGCTGTTCTGGACCAAGAACAGCACTGTCGAGTGCATTTCCTAAACCCCTCAAGCAGCATGATGAGACTGGCTCTCTTGAAGACCATCCCAGGAAAGCAAGACCAAAACTTACCTCTGCTGCAGAGGAGGAGTTAATTTACGGCTACCAGCTTCAGAAATCGCCAATTAACAGCATTACAGAGGATGCCTTTTTTTGGATGCATTATTTTAGAAAGAAATGAAAATCAAGAAAGACCATGGAATTACTGTAGGTGGTGTGTCCAAACTTGTGTAAAATCCTACTTATAACGCACTAATAGCTTGTTTTTCCTGCTATTGAAATATTCATACTGTGTCGTGTAGCATTCTGTAGGAAAACCTCATTAGTCCATGTGCCAGAAGCAAAACAGTTGTACGTTAAAAAGACGCTTGCGGCTCAAATCGCTCACAAGAAGCTACATATTTGTGTATATACAGTACAGTACTGTGAAAAAATCTTAGACGCCATATTATCTGTTGTACAAATTTTGTTATACACGTTTATTATGTCTGCATTATTATGTACAAGACCATTCCCTATAAAGATACACTAACATTAATGAATTAATAACTTAATTCATTACAGATGAATATTTGCATGCCTGTAAAGAAAGCGACATATTACTGTACATGACAGACCAGGTTTCAGATGAGAACAACAAAAAAATCAATAATGTCGACTCCTGGGTTTTGCATGAAAATGCGTAGAAAGGAGCGAGTGTGACGAAGTTACCACATATTCTCCAGCATGCTCAGTAAAACCTAACAGCTGTTTTATTTACAGTACTGTGCAGAAGTCTTGGGAACATCCAAACAAAAGCCATATGCAGTGATGCTTCTGAAAACATTCCTACATTTAAAAGAAACTTCTATAAAAAGCACTAAGTAATAACATCAACAATAAACGGTCAATATTTGTTGTGGAAACTCTTTGCTTGATCATAAGCAGTAGTGTTCGATACAGATGTGTGCAGTATTCTAAATAAAACATCTGTTAGGTTTTACTGAGCATGCTGGAGAATATGAGGTCTTTTGGTAACTTCATCGCACTGATTCTGTAATGTTATTTATTCACTAATTGTAGTGTATCTTTTGTAGGCAATGGGCTTGTATATAATAATGCAGACATCATAAACTTGTATAACAAATTTTTTACTACAGATATTTCGCCTAAGACCTTTTCACAGTACTTATTTAAAAGTGAGTGGATTGCATTTCATGGGGTGTGTACTTACAGTATGATCTTGTTGATGGCTGTTGGCATTGTTAAAATCACAGCCTCTTGACAGTAGGGCATTTATTTTTTTGTTTCATTTTTTATAGAATGTCATCCATCATCGGTGTAACAGTAGAAAAAGTGTTAGTTCAGTGTTACGTCTTTGTTGTTTGTGTGTGTGTTTAGAGGGCTGCATGAACAAGACTAAATGGCTGATCTCATGGCCTCTGCTGTTACTCCTCTTCTTCACCATCCCAAACTGCGCCAAACCTCGCTGGGAGAAGTACTTCATGCTCTCCTTTATCCTCTCGACTGTCTGGATTGCGGTCTTCTCCTACTTTATGGTGTGGATGGTAAGTGTGTCACATAGCCTCATTTTCTGTTTCGTTCTTCTGTTATTATAGCTTTTTTTTTTTTTTAGTTTTCCTGACCTCCTAACTTACGGTACATGCTGTTTTAGGTGACCATCATTGGCTATACCCTCGGCATTCCTGACGTTATTATGGGCATCACGTTCCTGGCAGCCGGCACTAGTGTTCCAGATTGCATCGCCAGCCTGATAGTTGCGCGCCAAGGTTTGTCCCTGCTATTGAAATCATGTTTTGTTCTTTAAAATTCTTTGTTGTGATTTGCCCACTTGTGAAGAAGTTCCAGGAGCTCTGACAGGGGTGCTGACTGCAACATAGATTATAGGCTTATACGAATGCGCATGTTCTAATAATATTATAAGTTTTGTAGTAACGCGTCACTCACAGGGCCTAGTATGGTGGAACGCTACATAATCCAAGCCTATTATTGAACAGATTAGCCTGTACTGTATATGAACTCGGGCACACTATTAAACCCTTATTAAGCAGCAGCTGGTTCTCAAATCCTCTCAGAAATCCTGTCAGATTAGCTTATGTTAATGAGCTTGCGTTGAATGTTCAGAATATGTAGTCTATGTGACTTGAAAACAGACGATTTTCTGTTAATTTAGCTAATTTTCATTATCTCGCAAAGATTAGCAATGAAAATTCATCAATATGTAAATATGACTTGAAAATCCTGTTTGGTTAGCTTAGGTTTGCTAGATAGACAAGCAGAGGAGATGATTAGCATTGCTAAATATGGCTAAATGGACTAGTTACAGTAGCTCATGTTAGCTGCCTGGGTAGCGTTAGCGGTGACAATTTTTTTTTTCCTGGCTAGTGCCAGAAATCCTCTCCGAATTCCTACCCCAGCTCATGTCGGCTATGAAAACATATACAAGGGTTTTAATCTGCTAACTGATCTTTATTTATTTATTTATTTTTAAACACAAATGAATCAGTTACCTGGCTGTGTGTGAAAATGGCACGTTTAGCGCGGATAATAAGATGACTGAGGTGTCATCTGAGGTGAAAGAAAAGAATACTTTTCTTTCACTTACTGGACACCACTGGACATCAGTAATATACCAAAAGTACCTTGTTGTAAAAGCACAAATAATCAATGACGAGTGGCAACTGCACCCATTCACTCTGGGTGGTTTTTAAAACCGAAGAAAGACATTTTGCCAAAGCAGTTAAAAAGGAGATGACGAACATGGTCACCGCTGTAAGAACAGATGGAGCTCACAATATGACAGAGAGATTTTAATTCAACATTCGTTAAATGTTAATGTTTGAGATGATCTAAAGCTGCATGATCTGTTTCCTGTTTGTCATGCATTTCTTTATTCCAACATTGTATCTTTATAATACAAATAAATCTGAGTACTTTAAATCGCGATTAATTTGCGATTAATCTCAGTCTATGACTATGATTATTTCGATTTTTATTTTTTTTTCTAATCGATAAATATTTGTTTTTTAAATTTGTATTAAATGAGTCCATGTAATTTGCTTTGGCAATTTTTTTTTTCTTCTATGCCTTTTAATTATTTCAAGCTTGCATTTCTTATTTCTTATAAAGGAGCGACTTTGCACTCATGTACTGTATCAAGGACCAAAACATGTTACAGCTCACATTTAATCAAAAAAGTTTAAAAAAGCACAATGATAGATGATTAACTATGTCAGTATACTGTATATTAGTTTCATGCTACGGCTTCAGGGGGGAAAAAAATTGGTTGATTTTTAAAAAAAAAAAAATATCTTCCCGATCCTTTAACATAATTGAGAATATTTAAATCCTAAATATTGTTTTTAAAGAACATTATCCAATAGGGATGGGAATCAGCAGGGATCACCTGATACAATATCTTAACGACGCCTAGGTGCTGATTCAATTCGCATACAACTCACTAGGTATACTTTTTATAAATATTAATATTTGATATTGCATTTTTTTTTATCGATTTTATTACAATTCTAAACAAATTCCATAAATAATTTGCTCCTACCACACAGGATGCCGTGCTGCCTTCCAATCTGTGAACCCCATGCATTTTTTTATGCAATAAAATCCCTCTGGTGTATTGCTGGGGTAACGGGGAAATCCTGATGTAAAAATGAGGCTGAGGGTTGGTATTGAAATGGAGCTTATTGAACCAGGAATCTGAAAATTTGCACGACTCAAATTACCCCAAATCTGACATAATACCAGGTTTGATGTGATTGGTTATATAAGCAGATAGACCTTTTGTATGGCTGTGCAGGCTGTGTTGACGGATTTGTGTGTGCATTTGTGCTGCAGGTCTAACTTTAGATATTTTATGGTTGTGCAGGCTTTATTGACTGACTCTGTGTGTGTGTGTGTGTGTATGTGTGTGTATGATTGTGTGCTACAGGTCTGGGCGACATGGCTGTGTCTAACAGCATCGGCAGTAATGTGTTTGACATCCTGGTGGGGCTCGGATTGCCGTGGGCTCTGCAGACGATGGCCATCAGCTATGGCTCAGTGGTAAAATCATCCACTTTGTGATAGCTTAAACCAGTCTTGGGTCATTAACTGTAATGTGGTACAGCTTTTGGGCTGATATTGGAATACGGTGTTTTTTAAATTTTTTATAGAGCCGCTATGCTCAACGCTAAGCAATGTTCTGTCCCACTGAGTTAGGATATCTTTTCATATTAATTTAAAAACGCTCGATATATTCGTCTCAGTGAACAATGCAAAAGTTCCCCATGTAAACCATCCACTTCCTTTGCGCTGGCATTTTCCTGAAAATATGATGTGGAGGAAATAAGGCATGACTAGAATAATAAAAACATTAAAAAAAAAAAATGTAAACAGTTTGTTCCTCAGATAGTGCAGTGGTTTGCAAAATTTGCTTATTGTCACACTCCTATGATTTTTTTTCTTCTGTTATTGTTTTTTACTTGAAAAATCAGTATTAATTACAGTCAAACTTATTGTATTTATAGATATTCTAAATACCTGAGCTATCATAGATCACCACAGCAGTAGGTGGACATAAATATTCAATTTGTCTGAAATCTAGCATAAATATTAAAATCTAATATAAATTGCCCCAATTGTAAATGAGCGTATGCTAAATGGATCCCATCACACGTGTACATGTGGTGCCTTGATATCCAGCCTGCGTTCCCAGCATGCACCAGGTCTTTCTGATAGACTCCAAATCCATCTCTGAGCTGAAGGAAACTTTCACTAAAGATAAAGGGATACATGAACTCGTGCATATGATTTATTACAAATTATTTAACCTCAGGTTTTATTCTGCTATTAGGTCCTTCGCTTGCCTGAAATAAACTTTATGCATAAACACTGTTTTTACACTCGCAGGGGAATGTTTGCTTTGGTTCCTGTTGATAAAGTGTTTTAACCTTGGTGTTTTTCTGCTCTCTCGTTCAGGTGATGATAAACAGCCGAGGATTACTTTATTCCGTCGTGCTGCTGCTCGGCTCCGTCGCTCTCACTGTGGGTGTGATTCTCCAAACATACATACACACACACACACACACACACACACACACACACACACACACACACACACACACACACACACACACACACACAAAACTGACAAATAAGCCAGAACCAGTGTTGTTTTGCTGACTGGGCTGGAAACCTTCTTTTATTGACACTTGAAGTTGTCTCGGTGTCCACGCGTGAACATGGAAACACTAAATGGAGTTTATTAGCTTTCCTAGGACCCTGCTGAAATTGTCGACTGCAATCAATCTCTTCCTGAAACAAGGGAACTCGTAGTACTTCCTCTGCAGTGTGGTCTACAGATGCTTTAATAATAAAGCCCTAGAGTATGTTGTTTGTAGTGCAAACCTGAGGGTTATATTAAATGATTAGGAAAGTTTGAATGAGGGGGGAAAAAAAAAAAAAGTTGTTAGAAATCTAATTAAATGCTGCTGCGGTTCCAGATTAGAGATGTTGTAGGCGAGGACTGCCGTACTTGATTGACGGTCTATAATTGATGAGGGTGATGCATACAGTGCTTATTTTAGATTAGCCCCGTTAACCATATACAGTACTGTATAATATGCACAGCACAATATTTCCGTCATTCCCGAACTTTAGGCGCCATTGCCCACTTTAAATTCAGAAAATCTTTTGTGGCCCACCCAGACCTAATCACACGCCAAGCCATTCCCACACTAAAGAAAATTCCATTCGAGGAGTTCCTGGGAGTGGTGACTTAGTGCTTACCACCACACCCGCTGTCACCTTGCACCTCCAGGGTCTGGGTTCGATTCCTGGCCAGGTACTCTGGTTTCCTCCAACAGTCCATAAGCATGCAGGTTAGACTAATTGGCATTTCCAAATTGCCCTTTGTGTGTGTGTGTGTGTGTGTGTGTGTGTGTGTGTGTGGTTGATTGGCATCCTTTCCCGCCTTGTGCCCTAACAAACCGAGTCCGATCATGGCTCCAGCGTACTGAGAAAGCGTTCTACCTCGATGGTATCCAAGCACTAGTGAGACTCTGGGATAAAGGGATTATATGGAGGAATAAAGGAAGTTTTACTCTTATAATTGTGTTTGGTTATTCTGCACAATCCAAAGTCCCAGTTTGACGTGAACGCCCCTTCTGTGTTTTGCCTGCACTTGTATTATGGCTCGCATCATCAATGGCTTATACAGCATGCGCCAAAATATGCAGTACTGAAATGAATGGACGAACAGAATCATCTCGTCACCTGTGCGTTTACACACTATTATAGTAGCGTATTGATTTACCATGGTATGCATAATGTAATGTAGGTGTGGGGGGGGGGGGGGGGAGCTTCTATAACTCCATATTTGAGAAATTGATGAGGCAAAAGTGTGAAACTAGTCTAGATGCATTTTATTTCAGAGTGAAGAGTTTATTTCTATTTTTATCTGACTATTTTATCTGTTTAGATCCTGGGCATCCACATCAACAAATGGAAGTTGGACTTCAAGCTGGGTGTGTACGTCCTGGTCCTGTACGCCATCTTCCTCTGCTTCTCCATCTTGATCGAGTACAACGTGTTCACCTTCGTCAACCTGCCCATGTGTCAGGAGGACCATTAGAATTCCACGCAATCCTTCACTTCCCATCTAATTTCTCTCTCTCCCCCCCCCCTCACTCCTTCTCCTTCTATCTCTGTCTTTCTCTTCTTGTAATAGCTGCTGGTCTTCCACTGTAGTGTTAAAACCACCATTACCTCAAAAGTGGACCAGGATAATGTTCTTCATAATACATTAAGTTACAGGCGTTCTCTCCATGGCAGCAGTCCACAAAGTGTTTGGCGTTTCCGTGGTGACCAGGAGCTTGCCTCGCCATACTGGGTCAAACGATAACACAAGTCCTACCACGAAAAAGCTCTCTCAATGATCCATGAGGAGGACCTTCTTGTTGGCAGCTCTTTAATTCTTTATTAAAAACCAAAAGAAGGACATCGTTCACATTGCAGAGTAGATTTTGTCAAATGTGACTTGTGTTGGATTTCTCCTCCCTGTTGTTCCCCCCCCCCCCTCATTCTATAATGTTTAATGTTATTTATTTATCGACACTATTTAATTGATTTATTTCTAACTACTCATTGCACTGTGACTTTGACAAATGTGTATGTTTTTCTATTTCATGGCGCTACTGTATGTGTATGTGCATTTATTTATTTATTTTTATTGAACTTTCTTTGTAATAAGAATGCAAAATCTAAGAGAGGGAGAGAAAAGTGTGTGTAGAATAACAGCAGGATAAGATCCGGATCACACTTTGGCTGTGTGTTGTAAAGATGAAAAAGTTTCTTATTCAATCTGGGGAACTAGGTGAATGTGGAAATACTTTTAGTTTAAAAAATATACATTCTTATTTTTTTGAGTCACAATCTGAAGGAATATTGTGCAGTGAGATCCATGAATCATTCGAGCAGGAGGCATCCCAGGTTCGATCCTGATCCTCATTTCCAAGTAGCAGATATGGGTTTAGAGGTTCTCTTTTTTTTTTTTTTTTTTTTAAAAACAACTCTCCTGTATATACTTGCACTTAAAAAAAAAAAAAAAAAAAAAAAGCATCCAAGCAAGTCCTCTCTCATCTCTGTGTACCATGTGTTCTTCTGTGACGTTGTACACACAAAGAAATGTTTTGGGATGTGTTAAGGAAAGACGAGCTGCCCTGCTGATGACTGTTCGCGCACAGCTATAGACGGCATATCCCATCTCCATTCGCAGTACATGACGGGACAGTGCGGTGATCCTTAACCAAACCCAAACCAGCAGCGGTGGAAAAAAAAGAAAAAGCTCACGACACCCATATTGCAAAACCACACCATGACAAATCCGTGCGCCATATCATTTGAAATGCATGTCTAATATCTGTGTGAGAGTTGCTGCTAAAATATGCAATCTCACCATGAGCAGCGCTTTCACGTCTTTGCATGAAGGACAAACCCGAACTGCTCTTCACCAGGATTTTATCAGCTATTTACTAAGAATGTTTCAGAAGCGGGCACTATGCAAGGAGGGAACGGGCATTATAATTCCCAGCTTTCCCATTTGTGAATGACTTGAATCTGCGTCCGGACATGATGAGACTGCAAGATATTTTTTTATTACTTTTTTTATTTTATTTTTTTTGTGGATGCTGCTGACCATGAATGGAAAGATGTGACCTCACTCACACCTAGTTGGAATACATTTACTTTTACTTTTTAATGAATTTGATTTATTTATTTTTTCCCAGAGACTCAGATTTCCCTCGCTTTAAGGCATTTTGTTTGTTTGAACGGCAGCTTGTATAGGGGATTCATTTCATGGGCAGGGAAAACAAATTCTCTCGTGCCATTTTCTATACTTTACAGATAATGATGTTGAATTCTCAGCTGTCTTTGACTATATGTTTAAAAAAAACCTTTTCTTAAAAGTACATATTTGAGAGCAAAGAATTTAGTTACTGTACTCTGTGGAGACAAGAAAATAAAAATGTATTAGTTTTAGGTGTGCTTGGATCTGTAAGAGTCTCCATATATCCTTTTAATGCTCTCGCGTACTGTTACGCACACCACGTACTTGACACACAATTCGTAAATGCATAACTACATTTTCAAAAAGTAGAATGTGTTTTGTGTACATATTTAAGACTGTATACGAGAAAAACAAAACAAAAAAGCGCACAATATGTACACACGAGTCATATGAGATATAACTGGAACATGGAGGAAAAGTTGATTGCAGTTCAGGCATATAAATGAAGTGACCCTATGCACTGTGAGCTTGACATGATGTTGGATTTGTGTCTCTATTTAAAAAATAAAATAAAATCAATACACGTAAAAGAATATGTATAAAGTTAATGTAAACTTAAATTCCATTAATGATCATGTTTAACTTCGATGAATGTATTGTCTTGTTATAATGGACATATCCATTATGCATTTTATTGTAAAGCAATAACATTAAAAAAAAAATCGAAATGAGTCCTGTACATTTGTCGTACGTCAACGCTTAGTAAAGGGAAGTTAAATTGTGCTGTTTATACCGGTGTTGGAATATGATGCTTTCAATGTCTGATGCCACTGAGACTGACAGAACCACCCATCACTGTACGCAGTGTGTTGAGTTATGAGTTGTGCCCTCTTGAGGTTTAGAGCTGAAACAGTGTTTGAGCATTGAAAGGTTTTTTTCCCTTCATTTCAGATATAGCGAGTGGTTCCTCGTGAGGACCAAAGCTTTAATCAGCTCCTCCATCAATACCCTACTGCTTTTTACTCGGCTCGGATGTGAACCTGATTTCATGCAACTACTACGGTTTTTGGTCTTAAATCAGACATTATGTTTTCATAGTCATACGCATTAATTAACACATAATCCATAAACAATAATTAAAAATAATATTTCTTTTCTGTTTGACAATGATCTGCCTAGACATTGTGAATTTGTTTTTTGTTTTTTCTCTCACCAAGAACATAATTCCAAGCTTTTTGCTGTGGCTTAGCTCGCCAGTTCATTCTTTCTTTTAACCCTTTACTGTTCTGCTCAGCTGTTTTTTTTAGAGCACATATTGAGTTACTGCATCATATTAAAAATGATCTCTATATGACTTGGTTGAGGTAGGCTATATTCAGGGGTTAAAATGGGTTTTAGATGGGAGACTCTTGAAACCCAGCATAGCGGTGCAGTAGGGGAAATTACACATTTAAAAAAAAAAAAAAAGATTTTTATTTATTTATTTGTAACTATATTAATACTTTTACCATGAAGTGACGTCTCAGCCTATTGGGAGACACACATTCTGCACTCTGGGGAAAAAAAATAGATTGATCTAATTCTTATCTCAGTAAGGATGTTGAAGGGTCAACAATGTATGAAATTATTAATTTTACCACTCCTAAAGTTTCCTTTACTCATTTTTTGGTAAAAGGACAACATCATCACTTACAAAAAAGAAAAAAAAGACCTTTACTTCTGACTGTTAAAAACTTAAATACAAGTATCTGATTAACTGTTACCATAGAAACAATAACGTATTTCATTGAGGGCAATAAGAAAAACCCTGTGATTATCCTATAATTTACTGTACTACTTCTAGAGCTGTTATTACATGAATAAAATTACAACTAATTAACCAACCAGAAACAAAAATTCAACAGCAGATTACCGTCCTGGAGTCCTGCTTCTGGTTGGAGATCCCGTCACATGGATGCCCCGTGTGGTCTGCCTGGATGCGCGTGGTGGCTGGGGATGGTTTTAGCTCAGGACTGGAATCTCCTACAGTCTACCTGATTCTCCAGGAACAAACTGGACTCCTTTTAATTTTAATTTTAACACATCTCCTGTTATACTGAACTCCTGTGTCTTACACAGTATTATGCAGATCAATCCCTGCTATCCGTTATCACCCGGATGAGGATGGGTTCCCTGTTGTGTCTGGTTCCTCTCAAGGTTTCTTCCCATTACCGTCTCAGGGAGTTTTTCCTGCTTGCTCATCAGGGACAGTCTTATCATTTTGAGTCGTACACATTCACATTTCATACAAACTTACTTCTTTTGATTGTGTAAAGCTGCTTTGCGACAATGTCAATTGTTAAAAGTGCTCTATAAATAAAATTGAATTGAATTGAATTGAATTGAATTGAACAGCACTATGGTATAAGGCAAGATATATTGTATATGTCCTGGAAAGGTTTATTTGAACATTTAAGTTTAGCTTTCAGTAGGGGGAAAAAATCAAATAACTGGGAGAACAGCTCCTTTATAATGAGTAACTATGAAGGCGCTCAATAAAACTATTAGACCTATAATACTGTACCAATTATACATATTTTTGCTATGTTTTTTTTTTCTTGAGAAATTTCTAAAAAATATAAGAGATTCCAGTGTGTAACTATGATAATATATATATATATATATATATATATATATATATATATATATATATATATATATATATGCAATCAATCTATTATTTAATCTTTTATAATCTTGAAATCATGTTTTGGGGTGACTTTTCAAACTTCCACTGAATAAGGTGCTAAGCATGTAAAAAATAAGCCTATAATATTTTATACTATAAAGGGAGAATACTTTTTTGTAAATGATGATTATTAGAAAAAGTAGAAAACAGACTTTGGGGATTTAACTCCAGAATGAAAAACATGCATCAGAGCTTCGTAGTGCCTTCTTGTTCACAGCTCTTACCCCTACAACTAGGTAAATTCAATTCAATTCTAGTGTGTTGTGACTGGGCCAAATTGTGGCAGCAATAAATTAAAAAGGATGGACAAATCTGGCAAGTTCAAGAAACAGTCACTGATGCTTTTAATATACAGTTACACAAATACTGATGGCTTCGCAGATATTTTTTTTATTGATGCTTTAAATGGATTTAGAAAACTGACACTGTTGTTTAGGTTGCAATCAATCATTCACTCTCACTCATTCATCACCTATACGACTTAATTTTGTATACTGGGGCACAGGGGGCCTGGAGCCTATGCCAGGGGACTTAGTTCACGAGGAAGGGCACACCCTGGATGGGGTGCCAATCTATTGCACGACACACACATATACACACACTAATTCACACACTAAAGGCAATTTGGGAACGCCAATAGTCTAATCTGCACACTTACCAGTTGGAGTACCTGGGAGAACAGGCAAACTCCATGCACACAGGCCCTAAGGTGGGAAAACAACCCAGACCCTGGAGGTGCTAGACGACAGTGCCAATCACTAAGCCACCATGTCGCCCATCAATCAATCAATCGATCGATCAATGAATAGTCAAAAGCCATTATACCTCATAGATCACAAAGTTTTGTTCACAAAGAAAGTTTTGACCAGCAGGTGGTAGTCTTTGCTAAGTATTTGATGAAACAAATAAACACTGTTGGTCACTTGACAAAGGTTATGGTCATGTACATTCCACTCTTTAGTAGAGATAATGGTGACCAAATGTGTATAAAAGCCAAAACACATCATCTATGAAAACAGGGTTGTCATTAACTTCCACAGCCAGTGTTAATATAAGCTATATTCCATACTCGGTGTTCTACAGTATTTTTTTTACTAGGAAAAGTTTTTTTTTTTTTTTTATCTATCACTGAACGTTTAAACCCGCCGTTATAAAATGCCTCATGGTTACATGTTAGCTGCTTATAACATTAGCCTTATTCTGTGTTCATGCTTCCCAGTTGCTGAGCAACAGAAAGGGTATTATACAGTCTGTTTGACGTCTTGTACTGAAATTTTTATTCATTTTAATCAAACTCAATTACGAGACATTCTCGACCCACTCTCCGACCACTGTTTGATAAAATAGAATGTGGAAAACATAATAGGATGTTAAAATGTAATATTAATACAAACCATGTCCTAATATGTTGGTAGTTTTCCTGATTTTATTTCAGGTTCTGCAAATGAGTTTCTTAAAATATTTATTGAGGAAATAATGTGGCTAAAAATATCATTCAGGAAATGACCCCATTATACTCTGATGCCCCAAGAAATGCTTGACGCATATGTTTTTTTGCATCAACATTTTTGAAATGCTAAAAAGTTATATAGTTTCCCGAAATCAATTTAAAATAGCACAGTGAATGAAAATATCTCATGAATGAAGACATGAAATGTATCGACTGACTTTTGATTTCGGACCTTTAACTACGATACGATAATAAGACTCTCAGCTGCAGTACAACATCTGAATGGTGCAAACATCTTAAAAAAGGCTGTACATCTGTGAATGATGATCCTGGCCGAGGTGGCTTGGAGCCCACAGTAGTCTTTTGAAATGTACTTTTAGGTAAAGTTGGATTCTTCCTTATTTGTTCAGTGTGACATAAAGCTTCTTCACAGGGGGGTTTTTCCTAAACATTTTCACTAATCCTTATGAGGGGTGCCAATAATTGTGGAGGACATAATATGATGATAAATGAAAGGAATTCACAGAGATTTCAAAAAAAAAAAAAAAAAAATCAGGATCAAGGTCTTTAACAGAATTTGGAATCACTTATACAAAAATGTTTTTGTGTGGACTCACTCTGCTGTTTAATTAAATAGTTTAAACTGTTTAATTAAACATGTACAAGCAATTCAAACATAAATTTGTTGACAAGATTTTGCCTCATGGCTGAATTGCTTGTTGAACAGGATGGTAAATGATCTGTGACTTGAATTGAGCGAGAGCGATCTAAGCGACTGAGTGAGAGGATCTGACAAGGGCCATTTCGTGATGGCTAGATGACTATGACCTTGCTGGGTATAAGGCTGTATAGCTGTTGACTGGTCCGAGTGCCCATGTTGACCCGTGTCCACCCCTGGAAGCGTCTATAATAGGCATGTGATGTCTTTGTGCCAGATACCACAGCATACTGTCTGTTCAGAGGTCTTGTTTTTGGTGGCAAAAGGGGGACCTACAGTATGCAATATTAGGTATTAGGTTAATTTTACGTTACTGCTGAACCTGGTATATTTTACATGGAACACAACGTTAAAGTCTTAAGTTTAACATAAAGCTTTCCAACTTAACAACGTTAAAAGCTAGCAAATGACCTACCTTCACCTGTTTCTGCACGTTGGATGTTGCACACTGAAACGCTGATATCTCCATGGGTTTTGGCTTTTAAGAATTTAAAAGTTAAGACAGCTGATAAATTAGACTCATCTGTCTCACACAATGCTGCTGCTGGGTAAGCATGTGGTGCAGATTGTCAGCAGGAAGTTGCTTTATTTGGACTGGGGTTTTGAAGGTTTGCGCTTATGGTTGAACATTGTATTTCTTAAACAGGGTAAGATGACTTTGATTGAATTATACTCAAAAAGTACTTGTATAGAGGACCAAGTAAAATAATGAGTACATGGAAGTCACTACTTTACAACCTTATGCAATTTGATAAGTTTCATGGTCTGCTATGTAGAGTGGAGTGTAGTCTAGGTCACTACAGGTATATAGATATAATTAAGCACTTACCTAAAGACTTTGAATAGATATGAATATGTTTCACCTGGCAACGATTCTTTTAACCCTAACTAATGCAATGAGTAGCTGCTCACTTCTTAAAAAAATTATATTAGAAGACATATTCAACGAAATATGTTACTGAAGGGTGTTTCAGAAGGGTCAGATTATTGTCCTGTGTCAACAGAATTATAATATATAATAAATAAAATGATGCAACGCATTATTAAAAACTGGAAGAATAGAACTTTACCGAGAAAGTGTGGTCATGAAAAAAGCCACGACTGTGATCAATAATGACTTAAACACTTGGTGAAGTTGCATCGTAAAAATTGGACAGTCGAAATCATGTTTATTAGTCGAGGTAAAAGCATTTCGATACTCGCAGGATTAGGGCTGCTAATAAGAAAACCACTTGCTAGTGATGCCAGTTGGAGAAAAAGGGTTTCAGTTTGCTAGGGAGCATAAAGATTGGCTTTGGACAAAAGTCATGTGGTATTCAGCTGATCACAGACAGACTCAGACCAATGGTAATACAATGAAGTCACCTGACTGCCAGAATATATTGCATGACCACGATTCTTTCTTCTATGTTGCCAAGGCCATATTTCAGAATGACAATGCCAAGATTCATCTTGAATTGTATAAGAGTGATTCTAGGAGCATGAAGAAATAAATGTTGAGATGTTGCATACTGTGGGTGCTCCACCAAAATATCCCATCAGTGTGTGTGGTTTATACAGTATTATATTGCTCAGTAACCATAGTAATCCACTGGAGCTAGATTATTTCCTGTTTCATATGCTATTTGCTTTCACATTCAAAGTTTCTGGCTCACTTGATTTGGCAAAAGCTAACGCTTGTGGATTACAAACTGCAATTACAGCATGATTCTAGTGGTATCAGGTACCCCCCCCCCCCCCCCCCCCCAGGTAATTTTCAGCAAATGTAATGGAATCATTAGGTTTCTGATGATTTTGCCCTATTAAAATTACCAATATAAAATACATCAAATCGAGCATGCAATCCACGGAAATGGTTAGCCTCCTCAGTCATTAGCTAGCTTGTGATGTACAGCACACTCTGTTGATTTCAAACTGCAATTACAGCATGATTCTAGTATTTAGATTTTCCCCTCAGGTAATTTACCAGCAGATCTAAGGGTATGTTTAGGTTTCTAATGATCTTGCCCAATTAAAATTACCAGTATAAAGTACATCAAATCTAGCATGCCATCTACTGAAATTGTTAGCCTCCCCAGTCATTAGCTAGCTTGTGATGTACTGTACAGCACACTCTGTTAAATTTAAACTGCAATTACAGCATGGTTCTAGTAGTATGTTTCCCCCCAGGTAATTTACCTGCAAATCTAAGGGAATTTTAGGTTTTTGATGATTTTGCCCTATTAAAATTACCATTATAAAATACATAAAATCTAGCATGCAATCCATGGAAATGGTTAGCCTCCTCAGTCATTAGCTAGCTTGTGATGTACAGCACACTCTGTTGATTTCAAACTGCAATTAAAGCATGATTCTAGTATTTAGATTTTCCTCTCAGATAATTTACCAGCAGATCTAAGGGTATGTTTAGGTTTCTAATGATCTTGCCCAATTAAAATTACCAGTATAAAGTACATCAAATCTAGCATGCCATCTACTGAAATTGTTAGCCTCCCCAGTCATTAGCTAGCTCGTGATGTACAGCACATTATGTTGATATTACTTGGGCATGAGTGACAGGCTTTTTTGTTTCACATTATCTCTTAATTCTAGTGCAAGCCTAAAGGTGCAAATGTCTGCTACCTACTGTAGCACGTGTAACAGTATTTGAAGGGAGGGGAAAATTATATACTGTACATGTTATTTTTTGAACTGTGCCTGATTATTTAAAAAAAAAACATTGCATTCTAATAGTAAAACGGCTTAGAATGGAATGATTAATGATGGACCCTTCTAAGCTCACTGGTATGCTGTTTTACAGCAGAAAATGAATTATACGCAATGTCCTCAGAACCTCACATATGCAAGAATGGACATCGTTACCATGTGTTCATAATATTCCGTGTTCGACTGATTGATTTTCTCTAATGAGCTTCGCTGCAGGCCACCGAGCTAACAGGCTCATCACATGTTTCAGGGCCATGTGACTGTGCCTTACTGCCCTCTGATGAGCCCCGAGCCTCTAACGACACGTATGCACATGTCTTTTTTTTTTTCTGCAGGCTTAATTTTTAGGAAACGCTTAATGAGATCTTCACTCTAAGTATGACTTTCTAACAAAGCTCAGTTGCACCCTAATGTCCTAGAAAAAAATGTCTCATATCAATGTTTTGAGTGAGATTTGCACTTTTATCCATCCATCCATCATATAATGTATACAACTTTATATTGTAGAACCCTTTCTAAGGAAACTCAGGGAACAAGCCAGGGTATTCCTTGGATGGGGTGCAAAGCCACTGCATGGCACAAGCACACACAGACACAATATAGTGATGCCAATCAACATACAGTATAATAGTGGAACAGTGGGTTAGTGGTTAGCACTGTCGCCTTGCAACTGCAGCCTCAGGGTCCTGTGTGCATGGTGTTTGCCTGTTCTCCCTATACCTGGAGGGCATTCATATCCCTATGAATGGGAATAAATGAAATGATAATCAACATTGGACTCCACGGTCCCTCGTTGGACTACAGATGTTCCTGGATGTATGGATGGAGGGAACCAACCTATAAAGCCTATAAAGATCACAACTTGTGTGTTATAAGGGAAACCTGATCACCCTATCATCTGGAGATCAGAAGTTCAAATTTCCAGGTAAAGTAACAGCCATCTGTAGCCAGGAATTCAGAGAGCGGATTGCCCAGTGTGTTGCCATCCGCAATGTTGCGTTATGTGTCTCAGAGGAAGCCTGTGACAGTCTTCACCCACCCTGGTTGGAAGTTGTCCCATAATGGGAGAGTAGCCTAACAGAGAAGGTATCTCTGGGAGGGAATCGGGTATGACTAAATTAGGGAATAATTGGGGAAAAATCTCCCAAAAAATTATAATTAAAAAGTATATTTGAATAATCTTGACAAGTCATGTCTTTTAAAAAAAAAATTATTCTATTAATTAGCCATTCAACTTGATTTGCATGTTTAAAGCGGTCAGAGGTGTTACAGAAAATGTTCCTATTCGTACCTCCAGAGATAATGGGTGACCGCGTGGACAGCAAATTCTACACTACAGCACAGACCTGTTAAAATGGAAGTTATGCTGAGCATTTCCTGCCTCAAGATCCATAAATATTTTGGGGACAAAATTATGGGATGGTAATGCACTACGAGGCCCTCCCAGCAAAGCCATTTATTTTTATCCTTGGCAGGGAGAGATGTATTTCTCCTGGGCAGAAACATTTTTAAATCACTGTCCTGGCAGTCAAACCCACACACTGATGCCTTTGGCTTTAAGGTGTGAAGATAGGAACAAATAAAGATAGATAGATAGATAGATAGATAGATAGACAGACAGACAGATAGATATTGATCGATTGATTCTTCTAAATTCTGCTAAAATTAGCCTACAAAAGTTGTGTGCAAAGTCTGCAGTGATTGTGCAGATTCCACAATAAATATTCCAAAATCAGTGTGACCAGTCAGATGCAAATGGGTCCTGTCACGAGTCTTAGTAGTCTGATGGCAATGGAAAAAAATAGTTTTTAAGGCTACTATAGAAGTCCTACATTTCACACTTCTGTACCGCCAGCCTGAGGGAAGAGATGTGAAAAGTCTGTGTTCAGGATGGGTGGGGTCCTTGAGGATGGAGGCAGTTCTCCCATGGACTGTGCGATAGTAAATGCTCTGCAGGGAGTCCTTGTGATCTTTTCAGCAGTCTTCACCATTTCGCATTTGCGGTCCAAAACAGTTATGTTGCCGTACCACAATGGTAGTGTAGATCACAATGGATCAGTGTAGAATTGCTCTCATGGATGTAATTGTATGCTTGATTCCTTATCATGAAATGCCAATAAAGATGCACTCTAAAAATAAAACTGTGATTTTTTTTGTGTGTGTGTGAAATATTATACATCTTACATAATACTGAGTAAACAGGAAAGTTGTAAATTAATTTAAATATACCTTATGATTTTGAGTCATAAGTCAGCACTGACACAACAGTAGTGATTAGCACTGTTGCCTTGCGCCTCCAGGGTCCGGGTTCGATTCCCAGTCAGGGATGATTCCCGTCTCTCTGTGCATGGAGTTTGAATGTTCTCCCCGTGCTTGGTGGGTTTCCTCCGGGTACTCTGGTTTTCTTCCACAGTCCAACAACCTGCAGGTTAGGCTAATTGGCATTTCCAAATTGCCCATAATGTATGAATGAGTGTGTGAGTGAGTGTGCTCTGCGATGGATTGGCCCCCTGTGCAGGCTGTACCCTGCCTCTGCCCTAAGTCTCCTGGGATATGCTCCAGGCCCCCCGCGAACCTGAATACAGGATAAAGCTTAATAGACAATGAGTGAGTGAGTGAGTGAGTGAATGACTACAGCCTGCACTGTTGCCTTGCACCTCAAGGGTCCGGCTTTGATTTATGCCTTGAAGTCTATTTGCGTGCAGTTTGCATGTTCTTGGTGGGTTTCCTCCGGGTTCTTCGGTTTCCTCTCACAGTCCAAAGACATGCAGCTAATTAGCGTTCCCAAATTGCCTGTAATGTGTGTGTATGTTTTATGTCAGGTCAATATATTTTTATGAAACCTAACTATGAATAAAGCAACGATACACGCATTAATTTTTTTTTATGAAGCTTTTATTTGCCAAATTTCACACAACATGAAGTCTAAACTCAACCTGGTTTACTTTGCAAATTACCTATTTAACAAGGTCTATGCCATAAAACAGTGAGCCGAATTAAACCTATTAGTAAATATCCACTGAATATCCATGACCAAATATCACTGAATATCCATGACCAAAGGTACCATGCTGCTAATAATGCTTGAGAAGTGCCCCTTTTGATGAGACGACAACTGCAGAGTTTTACTCTGTTTTACTGTTAAGGGTGCAAGACTGGTATAATGGTCCTTTTACAATTTCCTTGGAGGTGAAAAAAAAACCTCTATCTATCTTCCATTCATATACATACATTTTGGACTAATATGTATTATCATAGAGATCTGTGAGGGGCGTTGAAGTCAAACTGGGGCTTATGATGAAATATCCTCTGAATGAAGGCATAAAAATGATTGACATTAACATAAGACTTCAAGCACAGTATGGTGATGAGACTCTTAACCGCAATAAATCATTTGAATGAAGGACGATCCCGAGCGAGGAGGATCAGAGCCGACTGCAGTCATCATCGTGAACATTCAGTGAATGCAATTGTCTAGGGAACAATGGCCTGGTTTAATTAATAAAGGCATTTTGTTTTTGAGGGACAATGTGGACCTCATTCTGCCCATGAACCACTTGCACATTACAGAAACCCAGGAATTCCTGGAAGGCCAGATTGAAGCAGGCAGTCCAATCATGGCTCCAGTGTACTAAGAAAACTTGATGGTATCCAAGCACTAGTGAAGTGCATTAGTGTAGCAGGATTATATAGAGAAATAAAGGTAACTTTTGCTCACATAAATATGTTCTGTTATTCTACACAATGCCCAGTTTGACTTGAGTGACCCTAATATAAAAAAATACTCAATAATATTAACTATATCTACTCCCAACTACAGTTAATGAAAAATCTACCCTTATTCTGACAAAATGGATTTTTCATTTTCATGAAATATAAAATATAAAAATATACAATGGAACCTCGGATTGCGAGTAACTCGGTTTACGAGTGTTCCGCAAGACGAGCAACGATTTTAAATACAGTTTGACTTGAAAAACGAGCATGTCTTGGTTTACGAGTGCCAAGTTTTTTGACACCGACACACACACAGACACTCTCTCACCTTTACACCCGCCCTCCCCGGCTTCACACAGACACACACACTCTGCTCTACACACAAACTCTGCTCTGTCGCGATTCTTTTCAAAGGTAAGGTGCTGGTTCATTTATCTGTTGGGGTTTTTAAAAAACTTTTTTAAAAGGTAAAGTTCAGGTTAATTTGTTTTATTTTTACTTTATATATTGTCTTAATAATTTTTCTGTATTTATTTCTTATGGGAAGGTTTGATTTGGTTTAAGAGTGTTTTGGAATACGAGCTTGCGTCCGGAACGAATTATGCTCGTAATCCAAGGTTCCACTCTTTTTTCATTTTTAAAAATTAAATTCTAAAAGAAAACAAATTAATTTTTTCATGATATTCTAGTTTTCCAAAATGCACTGCACATAACCAATTTTAAAAGATCTGCACCAGAAATCTTCGGTGTTGCTGTAATCAGGGGCTTTGCACTTTGCTTGTTCACTGCTTTCCTAAACATGTATGAACCGAACCAGTATGTTGGAATCCTTGTTTAATATTCCTGAAACACTCAAATAAATGGCTGACATTTACCTAGTCTGTTTTGTTATCTCTATTTAACTTCTATTTCTTATCAGCATTGGTGCCATAAAAAAGGTATTATATTTAACATGCTTGACAAAATTATAACTAATAAATCAGATGTATTATTAAGGATGAAGCAGATGTCAGTTCACAAGGTGATTAAATCAGCTCCACCTTTACCAAGTGCAGTTTTTGCACCAAACCTCTACAGTCTCTATAGTAACACAAATCTTTGTGTTTATTTCAAATCTATTACACTTTTTTTTCCTTTGCCATATTTTTCACTTTTGAAAGCTTGTAAAATTCAACAATATTTAGGTATTTTACATTGTTCTCTTTTTGGAGTACATGTAGTACTTTTGTACTTAAGTCTAGAGTATCATGTAACTTCAGTTACTTAGGTTTAAGGTGGTACTGAGGTAGTTTTCTTTCTTTCTTCTTCTTCTTCTTTTTTTTTAAAAGGCTATACACCATTATCCTGCTAATTAAGCCCAGGTTAGCTCCCTGCTGTCTTCTGCCTATCTCCTCAAAGCTGTGACCCTGAATCCTCTCTGGTCTCTGCAGAGTTACTGCTGTTGGATGTGCAACTGATGCATCTACATTTTTTCAAACAATTGACTACTGCTGCATCCTGTACAGTATGTTTAACGGTGTTAAAAATATGCAGCCATAAACAATAAGTGGGTGTGCAGAGCCTTGGCACAGTGGTGGAGGGAGAGAGCCGTGAGCAAGGTGACGCTCACGCTGAACACACGTGACATGGTCTGTCCCTAAACAATGCTAGACCCTGACTTTGTACCTCACTTTCAGCTATTCAAAACTGGTTCGGGCTGCGAGGCTTCCTTAAAGTGAAACAATCAGACTCATGACTCAGTGTGCATTGTGCAATGTTTGGCGAATGCTAACATTTGGAAATTGCTAAATTTCCAATCCTGCTTCACACAACCATGGTAACCCCCCACAGAGAAATCAGCTGCAGCTGGATTAACCATGCTTTAGCTGAGCAGTTTTATACGGTAGTTGGAACAAATAAGCAACATCACAATGAACATCAGGACTCGACTATTGCTAGAAAGCTATTGTGCATGTTAGCTATCTAGCACAGTTGTGACGCTACTTAGAAAAACAAACACTATAAAGTTGTGTATGCATATCATTATTACGCTAACTTACGCTAAAGTTTTTCAGGTGGTCCTTATCCGTTCTTGTTAAAATGAAGAATGATGATTTGGATTGAGTAACAATTGTGGTTCTTAAAAGTGATCATAATTATTCGATCATCATCTTCTAAACTGGTTATCCAGTGTGCAGGATCGCGGGAGGCATGAGGCTTATCCCAGAAGACTTAGAGGGCAAGACAGGGGAAATCCCTGAACAGGTTGCCAGTCCATCACAGGGCACACACACTACCGGCAATTTGGGAACACCAGTTAACCTAATCTGCATGTCTTTGGACTGTGGGAGGAAACCGGAGTACTCGGAGGAAACCCAACAAGCACGGCGAGAACATGCAAAATCCACGGATGCAGACTTGAGACCAGGTTTGATTCCTGCCTCTAATCTGTGTGCGTAGATTTTGCACAGTATCAAGAGATTGTTTAAGCGAAAATATAATTTGTTAGTCAAATATCAATTTCTATTTAAATTTAAATGATAGTATACATTTAGATTTTTTGTAGGTATTTATTTTGATAAGTCTAACTCAAAAATCAACGATGTGACTTTCAGAGGTCTTATTAAGGTCATTTATCCATTTATTATTGTGATATTTACAATGCCACAACATAATTATTTTAGAGTGTGCTGTTGACTTCCTATTACAGAACATTAATTGTAAGCCTATAATAGAAGATCCTGAACAGGTGGAGGACGTACATGCGAATACACACGAGTGATTTATGTATAAGTGTATAAGATTTTGTGCTGACCTGCAGGGTTAGGGTTGGAAGTGACCCAAGAAGTACATTTGTCGCACAATATATAGATTAATGGGAAACGATATGAAGATGCTGATCTTTCATATAGTAAAAGCATGACCTGAAATTGACCACCCATGCACTAACACTCCATAGTTCTACAATCCATCTCATTCATATGATGCTGGAAATTTCCGTAAATCTTAAATACATGAATAAATACAGACATGATATGTATGTCTTGGGTTTCGTGGTGGAATCTATAACCATCTATGTTCATAAGTAATCAGGAATGTACAGTACGGCATGCAAGACAGCAAAAATGACTTTTTTTTAATTATTATTATTTTTTTTAACTTCACAGTTGGCATCAACTCAAAGTTAGTAGGTGGAATTTAATCCAACAGCTGAAAATTATGCAGATAAAATAGTTGCACTTTAAACTTAATAAACTTAATGCATAATAAAATATATAATATAATAACTTATATAATAAAAATTTTAATAATGCATATTAATTTCGAACGTGTTTATACTGAAATGAAAGTACAAGAACATTAATATTTTATCATCATGCAAATGCATTTGGTCATAAAAATCAACAGCGTGGTAACCTTATGCTCCCTGCCATCTGATGGGGTTCACAGCCTGATAAGTTGAAAATGCATTTAATACACATAACCTAATGAACATTGTGCAGCTCTGTGTTAAAAGCTTCACATACTGCCTCATTTCTGACCTGCACATTATGAAAATTATGACGCGTTTTAAGCGCTGGACCTACCTACTGTAAAACTTCTTGCAAACATATGTGCGTACTCTGTGTAGGATCTTCTAACCTTGACTTCTTACTGTACTTTTTTCAGTTATACTCGAGTGCGAGTGTGTTTGTGTCATGCTGCAATTACACCACCAAACCGCTAGTTGGTGCTGGGCTTTATATACCACTGTGCTGAGTCTCTTCACCAATCTCTGCTGATATTTTTCGTGACTTGCAAACAATGGCGAATGAAACTGAGCGGATCTTAATAATAATAATAATGAATAATAATAAAGTGTCATAATTTAAAACATTAAAACATGAATGATAATTCAAGTGGAGATTTAAATGGAGCTGGAGAATCCGTGTTATGGATGTTTTCGGGGACGATTAGCAGCAGTGGCGGCCGGTCAATACGGGGTGCAGGGGCGCCGCCCCCTTAAAATTAGGCAGAGAAGAATACTACTTTAACATGTAATTATTTAACATAATAATTATCAGAGGTGGAAAGAGTGCTAAAATTTTGTACTCAAGTAAAAGTACTGTTACTTCAGTGAAATTTTTTTTTTTACAGCGGAGTGGGATGAGGCATTCTAGCGTAGTTCAAAAAAGATGAGCAGATATAAATCTCAAACTATTTGTTTTTAACTGAAGGAACACCTTTGCATAATAAAGCTGTTGTCTTTCTTGTGCTTGAAAATCAAAGTGGTCACTTAAACATGGCATTACGTCCCAGTCTAGTGTCGGGCCTTACAGCAAAAAAGTGGTTCAGGGTTGTATTTTAAACTGTATGGAAATGATGGTATATGGCAGAAAGAACTAGATCCAGTCATCAACTGATGAAATAATGAGCTTTGTATTGCTTTACACACACACACACACACACACACACACACACACACACACACACACACAACAGGAGGAGGATCAGATTCAGGATGGTCCCAGACCAAAATAATAGACTAAATGGTATTTATATTTAGTAGCTAGATTACCTGCAAAAAAAACAGAAAAACAACACAAACAAAACTACAGGTACCTTCCCTGACTCCCTAAACCAAAAACAGTGAATAAATTCCCTCTTCCCAAAATAAATGGCAGCCACGCCCCTACTACTGCTGAGTGCACAAACATACAGTGAAATTATCTACAAATATATACAAAGACCAACCAAAGCAATAAACAAAGTCAATGGGAGGCAAAACGTCACAACCAAATACCAAAACGCCAAAATCACAATCGCTTTCCTCTTTCCCGCGTCTCTCTCCGGTTTATATATGGTGGCGCTGGTTGATGACGTCACTGTCAGGGCGGAAGCGACCGTGCGGAAAGTCAGATAGACGCCGATGTGGAGACAGTCAGAAAACCTGGAGTGGAGTCTGGAGCGGCGCGCGACCAGGACACGAGACACACACGCGAGCGCAACGAAGCACTTATACCAGGGGCGTCCAAATCCAGTCCTGGAGGGCCAGTGTCCAACACAGTTTGTAATTCACCAGCACCTAAACACACCCACTGAACCTAGTCATTAACAGATTAGTTAAATCAGCTGTGTTTGAGAAGAAGAAGCACCAGACTGTGTTGGACACTGGCCCTCCAGGACTGGATTTGGACACCCCTGATTTATACAAAGCATAATATTAAAAAAAAAAATCATTTTTATTCATTTGTTTTACTCAGTAGGGCATTTGATTTAAAATTACAATACATCAAACAAAACATACTTAAGTAAAAGTAAAATTACAGATTTTAAAAACTACTTTAAAAAGTAGAAGTACACAAAAAAAAACTACTCAATTACAGTAAATGTAGTAGAGTAAATGTAATTCGTTACTTTTCACCTCTGATAATTATTTGTTTTTAATAATGAAATAAAGGCAATTTTTTTTTTTTTGCACCAGCCGCCACTGATTAGCAGGATGGCTAAAAGCTCTATAGCCCGTGGTGGTCAGACGGGCAGGGGGTCAAACAAAGAGTCTTGATGAACAAGAGCGGATAGTGCGAGAGGGGGTGATGAACTGTACGAACTGCCATAAATGTGAGGAGGAGAATTTAAACTCTATACAGTATTTAATGGGCAGCCAGTGGAGTTGTAGAAGGGTGGAGGTAATATGATGCATTAAGGCTGTTTGGGTTATGGTACAGTAGGGGCAGCAGAGTTCCGGATAAGTTGTAGTTCACAGCATGTTGGAGATTTTGTGGTAGACCAGTTCTTGTTGGAGTTGGAGTTGGAGTTAATACTGTAGATGTTGAACCACAGTTACTTTTGCTGGAATTACTGAAATGCTGAAATGAGGGAAGACATCAGAGGACATTTTTAGTACTGTACAATGATCAATTCAGTGAAGAAATGGAAGTGAAGAAGAAGCCGGAAATGCGATCCTAACAGGCAGACAATGGTAGTCGTCGACGTCTGTGTAGTTACATTTCTGAGGGTGTTCATGTCCGGCATCGACTTGACGCAGAAGCCTTCTTTAGCCTGACCTGTCAGCAGACTAAGCAGTGTGTGCTTCTGTGTCTGAACTTTAATTCACATGTCATCAGTCTAGGTCTTCATGATGTCAGCGCATTTGACTGATACGGACCAGTTCATCGCATCATTGAGTTTGTTAACTTTTAATAAGTCAAGACTCATCTGTCCTAACTCATCTGCTATAGCCCTTGGCTGAATGCTGTGCCATTACTTTGAATTTCATTTCAAGCGTATTTCTTGCTCACCCCAAATGCAGCAGACACAGAAAGACATGATGGGACGTGAAGACACAAAAGAAAATATCCAATAAATACTGGGAACACAGTACGCTGCAGCATATCGTTTGTTTGCACACAGGATCACATGGCTGACATCGCTGCTGTCGCCCAGCATCACGAAAGATCAGCATCACACGTACTGTATCATTAGCACAGGTATGGATATACAAATGTTTTTTTTTTCCATGCAGACAACAAGAACAGTTAAAAAGTTCACACACACACACACACACACACACACACACACACACACACACACACACACACACACACACACACACACAAATCTTGCTTTGCTTTTTTGATTTTACGCATGGGCATATTTCTGAGGTTATCCTATTCTCAAAACATTAACACTAAAATGAACTCCCAAGATAGAGTAGATTTGGTGTGTGACTATTTTAAAATGCCACTAGGATTAACATTCAAAAGTAGATTATACATGCTATTTCAATACTTTCACTATCCTGACCTGCAGGACTTGCAGAGGAGTTTAACAATTCAAGGTACAAACCAGAATTGTGTCTCATTTAGTAATCTAAACCATCCTTGCTTATTACAGCGAGCGTTTGAATTTCTCTTGGAGTCTTCAAAGCTGCAGAAATGTCTGTTTTTGTGTACCAGTCTTCTGTACTTTCCAGATCAGTGTATTCTTTTCAAGGTAATGTCGGAATTTAATTTGGAACATTCCTCATGACGGCAATCACAATGACAGCGAAAAGATTTCAAAATGAAACGGAGGGTGTGTAGGGAATCACTAAGTGTTTTACAGTTCCACATGGAATACTGACGGACAGCGATGTTTCGCCTCTGATGTACCATCTAGTGCGTGCTGAATCGAATCCTCCAAATACACATAAAAATGTATGAACATGTGTCTCTTTTCCCATAACAAAAGGATCTATCATGTTTTATTCCTTATGCGTCATTTGTAGCTGCTTGCGACAGCTGAAAGAGATGCACCCTTTCAAGTACACCTCCGATATTTTTTTTTTAATTGTGAAATGCACATCCATCCATTCCAAGTTACTGAAAGGAATATTTATTATTTAATTTAATATATTTTTACTTTATTTCGCTGAAAAACAAGTGGACACCTATCCATCACAACTTCTTTGGTTGCATTGAGATTGAGATTGATTTTTACTGCAACCAAAGGCTCAAGCCTGAATCTGTTCCAACATGAGAATATCACACAGGCTGGTTCGAATGTTTAACTGCTAAACACATTTTTTTGGGGGGGGGATTTTCACTCACAGCAGTCTCTATAATTGACTTAGAATGATGCAGTGAAGAAATATCCAGTGAGTATTGTGTACTATTGTATTGTGGACGGAAACACCTTGTCAATAAGAGGGGTCAATGCAAGAATTACTAGACTGGTTTGAACTGACAGAAGGACGACAGTAACTGAAATAAGCATTCCACACAATTCCGGTGAAAAGCATTTCAGGATGCACAATATGTCAGCAGCAGAAGATCATGTCTTGTTCCAATTCTGTCAGCCAAGAACAGAAAACTGAGACTGCATTGGGCACAGGCTCACCAAAACGGAACAGCTGAAGAAAAACTGGAAATACGTAGGCTGATATGATGAATCTCGGTTGCTGCTGAGTGCAGACAGATGGTGGGGTCAGGATTTGCCACCAACAGTAAGAATTCATGGACCTGCTCGGTGTTGATGATCCAAGCTGGTGGAGATGGTGTGTTGGTGTGGGGAATGTTTTCCTGGCATGCTCTGAGGCCATTAATACCCATCAATCATTGCTTAAATGCCACAGCCTACTTGGGTGTTGTCGCTGACCATGGTCCTGCTGTATTTAACCTTGACCATCATAACCACAACATCCATACACATCTTCCTTCCGGCATGATAATGCACCATATTGCGAAGCAAACGTTTTCTCATGAACATGACAACAAGTCGAGTGTTTTTCAGTGACCTTCCGGTCACCAGATGTGTGTGTGTCTAGTATACAGTAAGTGATATTCTTTTTGGTGAATTCAAAGCTTTTAGGAAAATTCTCATGTTTTAACTAGATAATATTTGAGCCTTTGTTGAAATCTCATGGCCAGGGAAGCAATCAGCTTTAAAATTATGTTAATAAAGACAGATCCGCATGGGAAATGTGCTTTAACACAAAGACTGGAGGGCTCTGAGTTCACACATTTTAAGCACCGCCGTTTTGACCTTGAGCGAAATTTCCAAAAGAAAAGTTTCTCCTATAGTGTAGGCACTTTACTTAAGTTCATTAACCCTCTTTTACAGCAATTCACTTCAGGTAAGGCTGAAAGTTGAATTCATTATCCATTATCATACATTATTTGTTCTTTTATTGCTTTTTAATTAGACTTAATCCACCCGCTGTCACTGAGTCTGATCCTCCCAATGCTGATTAAACCCATTTGCTACGTGCTAAAAGGCCTTTTTTAAAATACCAGCTTGGTTTAATCCTTTTGTCCTCTTTCTAGCTTTCTTCATAAATGGAATCTATTTTCTGGAAATTGCTTTACACTCCCTAATGGTGAGGTGATGGAGGGGTTTTAAATGCACTCGTTAAATGATCATACCTGCATCTGTTACAGCAAAAAAAGAGATAACACTTCATGTTTAACCGAGGTTATCTCATTTCCTCATCAATGTAATAAAACTACACGGGGTGTTTAAGTCAAACCGGGATTTTGAAAAAGAAGCCAGTCATGAAAGGAAAAACTACCTTTATTTCTCTATATAATCCCCTGCAATGCTAATGCACTTAACCCAGTGTTTCACTAGTGCTTGGATACCTTTAAGGTAAAAAGTGTTCTCACTACTGCCTGCTTCACATTTAAAACACTTGCCTCCCAGGAACTCCTTAAATGTTCCCAAATATAAGTTGCAGACAAGTTATCCATACATTTTAAAGCATCAGGTGTTCCACTCTCTGAATTAGATTATTCACGTAAGACAGACCTTCTTTAAAACGGTTGCACCGTTCAAATGTTTTACTGCGACTAAGAGTCTCTATCGCCGTACTGTGCTTGAAGGCTTCTGTAAATGTCAATCGGTTTTATGCCTTGATTCGCAATATATCTCATCAAGTTCTGGTCTGACTTAAACGTCCCTCGTTTCCATCTTCAACTTACATGATGCGTGTTCACATTTATTCTGTTCATGATAATGAGGCAGTATGGTTAGTGGCAGCTGATCTACATTACAGCACTGCTGAGTGTATGTTATTAGATTTTCAAGATAATGACATTTATAACGGAAGGCCGTGACTAACATGGATGATGAAATCTAACAGGATAACGAATTAAAGTCCACATACTGTAAGGGGCAATTCAGTGACGTTTGTCCAAGATCTTCTCACTAAAAATGACATGATTTATTTCTTGGCTATGGATGGAAACTCGTTATGGCATTATCTGTAATAATGTCGCATTGTCATGCCATAAATCGACCACGGCCGCAAAAACCCTGAAACGTACTAAACAAATGTCTGAAAATGCTGTGGATTTTGCGTATCATCATAATAATAATAATAATAATAATCGAAAAATATTAGTGCGTAACACAGCCTGAAGTGATTTTATACGTCAGCCAACTTTTATTCAAAAGTAATCTTTAATATGGAACATGATTGCAAACCATACTTTGTATACAATGTTACACAATCTTGGCGAAAAAATGTCAACCCAAATCTTAACGTTAGCAACATCTCAACACATACGCTGTACTGTATGTGTAATAACTTGTTGATTGTTTCATGGACCTAAAATTGAAAAAAAAAAAAAAAACCCTGCAATTTCATTTATAGAAAGATGAAAACTTGGACTGTTCTGTGCCATCCCTGCTAATCCTGAACTCGAGCCTAGCCTTTATTTCGAGAAATGTTTCCTGTTTACTAATCCACCCATTGTTTACTGTGTTACTCACCTCTGCAACATCTATCTCCTTCTGGCAAAGCTATAAAAGTAGGGGGAAAAAACGTAACATTTCAGAAAGGAGAACATTACACCTTGTTATTGCTAGCAAGTGAGTCTCCACAGTGCTGTTCCGGCGTGGGTAGGAAGGGCGATGAATAAGGAATAAAGCCAGCAGCAGCTATTTTCTTGAATGCATTCACCTGTGAGGAAGTAAATCAAGCTGAGCACTAGCTTAAAAACCTAGCTTTGCAAGAAATAAGACAATGCTTTACAATATACTGTGTATATATATTATAGATATTATACAAATATTATAGATTGTGGTTTAATTAGACTTAAGCTTCAATCGAATGACACAGCTAATGTACTTTAAAAAGAAGAAGAAGAAGAAAAAAACTAATTTAGTCTTTTAAACCTACCTCGACTGGAAATTGTGCAAATTTATGAATCATAAATGTAGACCTACAAAAGTCCCACATGTTGCCAATGCTTCTAGGTTTTTCTATGGTCCAGTTTTTCTCCCTAATTTGTTCTGCAGTGGTGATGGGTGATGACACTGCAGCTTCTGCTCGGTCTGCCTGCGCATTTCCTGTGTGAAAATCCATAAATATATTTGGGACAAAGTGATGGCATGCCAAACCACTACAAGGTCCTGCTCCCAGCAAAATCATTTATTTTTATCCTCGATGTTGAAAAAAAAAAAAAAAATCTATTTCTTCCTCGCACAAGTGGTTTTTAAAATCACTGCCCTGGTGGTCAGACCCATATAGCCATAGCATCTGAACCATTAAATGCAATAAATAAATAAATAAATAAATAAATAAAAAAGGGGAAAAAAATGCTTATATGTAAAAACAAAGCAAAGCAAATAAAAATAAGGATTTCATCAGTGTACAGATTAACTAGGTTACTTTTCTGGCCATAAAAACAAACAAACAAAAAACAAAACAAAAAAAAAGAAACGGAAAAACTGTATATTCATGTTATTTTAAGAAATGTACTGTAGGTATAAAACAAAAATTGACATTGATCATATATTGCACAGTCATGCCTGAGATATATTAATAATATAATAAGATTAATATTTATGTTGTGTCCACTCTAAAACTGACGAATTGACCAGCTGAGGTAGGTGACCAACTAATTAATTATCAATTCAAGGCAAATGAATAGTCTGCACACGCACACACACATATACAAACAGACACACATAATGGTTATTTTTTTTTAAATGTCTATATAAAACCATAAAAATACTCTACTGTCTAAGCATACAGGCAGAGCTACAGTATACCCGTAACAATAAGCCATGTCGACCAAACGGAACAGAACAGAAGCCTGAAAAAGTTAACACCAAATACCTCCTTTGATCTTACACGTCAAAAACTTTTTTTTTTTTGTCCAAACGTCAACATTGAAAACTTCCTAAATATCTTCACCCAAAAGGAGTTTATTACAGTACGAAAAGCAGAAACGTACAAAAACATCCACTTTCATGTAAATATTATATACTTGTGTTTCAAGTCTCGACCCGTCCCCCAGTTCTTCATATTAAATTACTGTATGTAGATTAAATGGGGATAAATGCATTACTGTGACAGGCTGCAACGTGCCTAAAGATACAATTTTCAAAAATGGTCGGTTTATGTAACAACTTCAGCAGCGATCTCATTTCCCCTCTCGTCTGTTCCAATCACTCAGCATTCAGCATCATGGGGACGGGACTCAGCAGGGACCACCCAATACAGTATTATCGTGATACCTGCTGTATAGGTGCCGATTTGAGTTTGATACGATTCTGTGGTTTATGATATAAAATTGATATAATAGATTATATATAATTAATGATTGATATAATTTATTTTACCACCTTAAATGCACATTTATATCAATCAAAATGTATTAAAAAAATCCAGTTTGGAATACGTCTGGCGATGCAAGAATTGCCACATGACTGTGCTGTGCTGTGTAACTGAATACATTTTGTCCCCATCTCTACTGCTTCCTGCCTTGAATCAGATTTCTTTTTTTTTATGTTTGAATGATTCATAGGTGACTGTGTGACGTAACAAACAAAAAACATTCTGAAACTGTCACATACTGGGACTGGGATGAAAATAAGAAAAATTTTTGAGACTACATTAAAAATACAAAAAAAAAAAAAAAAACTGGCTCTTTGGAAGCTACAGTAAATATGTAGAAATGTGGGTTGGCTCAATACTTTTGCACAGTACTGTACGTACATATAGACAAGACCTAAGCCTGTTTTTTTTTTCTTTTTTTCCCAGCAGGGGTCAAACATAATCTAAAATATTTGTTCAGTTAAACACTCAATCTGTATAATTTCCTTATCCAAAGATTTTGGGAAGATTTATTTTAATCTTTTACTTGAAGATTTATTGTAAGATTTTCCAGATAATACACAACGCATGTGTAATTCACCACACACTTTAAAAGGCAACGTTTGGCTTGGTAATAGCATTTTTACATAAAGTCTCACAACATATCAGAAGATTTCTTCATTAACTCTCTCTCACTCATCGTCTATACCACTTTATCCTGTATTTAGGGTTGCGGGGGGTTGGTGCTGGACCCTATCCCAGGAGAATTAGGGCACAAGGCAGGGTGCACCCTGGACAGGGTTCCAATGCATTTCAGGGGACAACACACTCATTCACGCCCTTGGGAATGGAGTACCTGAAGGGACCCCACCAAGCACGGGGAGAACATGCAAACTCCATGCACACAGAAACTGGAATGAACCCTCGCCGGTAATTGAACCTGGACCCCGGAGGTGCAAGGCGACAGTACTAACCACTACACCTTCGTCTTCATTACGTTGAACTTTGTGCCACACTGGGTAAGGGCTTCCTGGGTAAAGTGCTTGGGTGAGGTGACGCCAAACTGTGGGTTGAAGAAGAAATGGATTCCATCTTCAAGATGGCCACTGTAGCAGTTTTATTTATGTACTTTAATTTAATGGCATACACTATACCAAACAACTGAACAAATCCATTTGAGTTGAGTTTGTGATTACGCGAGTTGACAATGATGGACGACTTTTAGCTTAACTTTGCTGTTGCAGACAAAAACGTCACGTCACGTCGCCTCGCCTCGCCTGTGACTCATCTTGTTGAAAATCTGTGATCTTACAAAAAACACATAAAGTGACATGCTCACTGGCAGCTGATTTAGTGCCGTTGCTCCCAAAGACAGCTGGCAACAAGTTCTGGAAGCCAGAGAGATTTTATAAATTAAAACCTCAAGATTGTGGCTTATACAATGAAGCTATTTTAAATCAGCCAACAATAGTAGGATGTCATAGGATGATGCAAAAAAATAAATAAATAAATAAATAAAAAGAGAAAAAAAAAAGGAAGCGTTACAAATATGGCAATGGCAATGTTAAAATGTTACCATTAAAACAAACAAACAATTATAATTACATTTAATTACATATAATCACATACTACGAATCCAGATTGTGCTGATTGACATAAACAGAACATAATATTCTATAAATGCAGGTCTATTGTTCTTCATTTGCACTTTCTCACACAGTCTGTAATAAAGTTTGTGGCAAAAGTTTTACTCGGGTCATCTTGTATAGATTAACATGTATACTGTACATGTGCCCTACCTCACAAATTTTTGCCTTAAGGACTGACATCTTGCAGGAAATGTGCCTCGGCATATGAAAGGGCATATATCCGGGCAGACAAGTGGACCGAATGCCGCATGTTGCACGCACATCCGGGAGCCGCTCAAAACGTCCATGCTCCCAGCGTCCAAGTGAATACACTTCACACATGTTCTGTGTTTGGTGAAATTTAGTAAAGACATAGCACCATATGGGTTCCAAGAATATTAGCCAGGAAGGTAGCAAGAAGAAAAGGGACCCACTTTCAGTTTTATCATAAGTGAATCATAAATGAAGGTCATTGAGGTTTATTGTCTATTTATTTCATATTTTATTTCATTTACTGTACATGTTGCGAAAATATTCTCATAGTGTTGGAAATATTCATAGTGGTAATATTGATCATATTTTCTGGGTGGATGGAATTTTTCAGGTTTCTCTATCAGCTTTGGTTTAAAAAGTGTGTGCGCTTTTTCGGGTGCTGTTCAGGTGAAATCTTGTAATTGCGAAACACATTTTCCTGTAGGAAAATTCGCCTCAAGTACTCGCCTAAGAAATGGATCGAATTGGTATGCTGAGGTACCTGTAATTGTATGGACATTGTAATGTTAAAGTATTAGTAAAAAAAAATTATTATTATTAATATCATATAGTGCAACCGAACCCGGTGTGCACACTTTTTAAACCAGAGCTGATAGAGAACCATAAAGAATGAGGGCAGATGGTTAAGGAAGTTGGACAGGTACTGTACGCTGCCCCTCCATAAACTACAGTACGCCATGAATATGAACGTTAATTGTAAGCACGCTAATGCCGCTGTTATAGCTTTATATTGTGCCGTCGATTCAGGTATCTCTGATGCTGGTTCAAACTAAGTGGGCATATGGGGTTCAAATGGTTTCGTCGATGGCCCTGGGGAGAAGACAGGTTGTTTACATGTAGATATATGGGCTGCAGCCTGGCCTCTGTGATCACTTAGTGCAGTGATGGGAAGTGTGGAAGTGCAAGTGAAAAAGAGTCCACTCAGCACTGTCTGCTAACCAAGGAGGGTGTCAACAACTGGCGAGATACGAAACACCGCCTCACATTATCCACATGCGCTGAATTAATGGCGTTGAGATTGAATATATCAGGGAGGTTATGGATGATATATAAATCACTAAGGGCACGGACGGGGCTTTTACCACCCTGTAGAAGAAGCACAATTCATTTCCTGATGTACAGGCGATGGTGATTTACAAATGGTGTCCTTGCCGGGTAAGGCTAAGAAAGGTGAGCTCCTGCTGATCGCGGTATAGATCATTTATTATATATATATATATATATATATATATATTATATTTATTTATTAGCGGTATAGATTATTATTCTTCAGGTTCGCCATTTGATTTCTTTCTACTCTTTTTGCTGGCAGAATTAATTTAAATGATGGTGACATTTGCTGTATTTAGCCCATATTCATGTTGGCGGTCTGCAGTGGGAGGAAAATGACAGGCAAATCGTTTTTTTTCCTTCTTCTTCTTCTTCTTCTTGCTATGGATAAGAAGTGTTACATCTTCAGCAGTTAGCATGTCTTTTTCAGTTTTCCACGCATCCAAACACAGAGATTAAGTATTCTTTTTTTATTAAACACCCTCCAACATAAAATGTATAAATGAAGCACACACTAGTACATAAAAATAATAATAATAATAATAATAATAATAATAATAATAATGTTTACTTGTACGATTTGAACAAATGAAGCTCTGTGAATGCATTCACTGACTTTCAAGGCTTTTTGTGAGGGAATGTACATAGATTATATATGATAATGGTCTAATTGTTTTTTATTTTCCATCTCGCTCTCTGTGCTGAGGTCGCCGAAGGCCCTCTTTCACTCTATCATCATGACCTAATCCGCACCCTCGCCCTCACTCACACACTCTCCAGATGCCGAACCACAAGTCATAATTGCTGCAGCAGTTGAACACTTGTCAAGTACTCGGCGCTTGTTAAAAATCTCATTCTAACAATAAACAGACATTCCCCAGAGAGCTTCGTCTCAGTTGTAAATCAATCAATAATTGCTTCCTTTTTTTTTTTCTTCTTTTTTTTTTCTCTTCATCCTACACCTATTGAAAGTCCTTTGCAAGAACCGATTTAGAGATATGCTGATATCTGGTGGATCAGGTACGCAGCAAGAAATGCAGCATTAGAAAAAGAAAAAAAAAACGAAAAAAAATCCCACACTCACAAATGTTCTTAAAAGGAGAACAAGTTGATTTGATGTTTTTCAGCCATTACAGGGAGAAAATCGGGCAAAATATGCCAGCTTAGTCAGTAGAAATCTGTTTTTTTCTGCACCTTAAAATTTCAGCTTGTTTACGTATGTTGTGTTCTACAGCATTCTCCCCATTTCCTCCATACACTGTGTCCCAGTTGAAAACCAGTCCAAATACTCAGAAATGAAACAGTAATAACAACAAGTCCCCACTTTTGTGTATTCATCAAATGGTAGAACTGTGCCAGGTTGGAGCCGTGATGACTCATTGGGTTGCTCATTGGTTGCTTGGTCATGTGTCGATAATCTCCTGCACTGGCGTTGGTTCGTGTGGGAGGCTCGTTGCATTGGGCAGAGCCTGTCCATGTCCCACTGAGTTCTGCTGGATCTCCATTGGAATCCCGGCTGCGTTTTCTCGTGCTGGGAATTCCCGAGACTGTTTTCGATACTCCAGGAAGGTGCACACCTTGGTGGCGATTGCCACCACGTTCTTGCCGACGAAGATGGTGGACACCCGGCTGTCCTGAAAGAGCACCATGTTAACGCCGCGTATGAGGATGGTGACCACGTTGATTGTAACCAAGCTGAGCATGGGGTAGAGCATCATCTTCTGCGGTGACACGTTTTCTCCCTGCACACTGATCTCACTTAATGACACACATGGTAGGATCAAAAGGAGAATGTAGCAGTAGAAGAACATCAACCCTTCTGCCCAAATGGGCAGACCTGTTCGCTGGGGTTCCCACAGGTTCGCCTGGATATCAAGCAAGTCCAGCAGGTCCAAAGCAACCCAGAAGAGCCTCCCTCTCATGTCCTCCTTCTTCCTAAACGTCCGAACATACTCCATGCTGTCAAGAGCCACCAGGACTAAATAGAGGCCTGGTACGCACACAGAGAGGAGTAGAGTCAGGGCCTTTCTTGCGACGGTCTCCAGACTTTTGCGGTCAGCCTTGCAGTTTTGGAAGACAAAGTAGAGCTTGATCTCCAAAACGAAGATGTAGAGGAACCACAGGATCATGGCGTAGCCGCGGCGTGCTGTCCGCACCTCGGCTCCCACCCACACAGCCACGTAGCGGAGAACTATGAGGAAACACACGTCTCCGACCAGGACGATGATACAGACGCCAATCTTGCGTGGCCCCTGGTTCTGCTCCACCAGGTAGGCGTCCATGAAGGCCATGCTGGTCATGATGACAATGGTGGTGAGACAGACGTGCCGTTTGTCTGGTGGTGGTAGCACCATGGCGAGGGCCACCACCACTAACGCTGACTCACTGCTATGTTGCCCCCTTTTTTTTCACTCTAGCTCCGGGTCAAAACAGAGTCTCTTTTCATTTACCGGATACCTCGCTACTTTATGTAAAGCGCTCTCTTTCCTTTTGTGTAGAAGCTGCTTTCTTTCAGGCGTAATTACGTTACTATAAATTGAAACGCTCGGTGTCTTCACTCTCTAATCCTCGAGTGGCTTTGCAAGTCTGTGTTTTCTCGCTGAAGTATACTTCTGGTGTGAAAAAGTCAGTCCTGAAGATAGGAGTGTGTATTCAGGCTTTCTTTCTTTTTTTTTTTTTTTTTTTAAGATTCTTTGTTTCTTGAGGAGATGTAATAATTCCCGTTTGAAGCAATGCACAATTCAAGTTCAAGGCTGGAGCCGAACTACTTTGCAATGGAAATGCAATGCTGAAAGAGGAAAAGAAAAAAAAAAAGAAAAAAAAAAAGCCAAGTTCACAGCTTGGTTTTGGCAGGTGGTTCCTCTCTGGCCCACTAAATGTAAGAGCTATCCGCTCATTACTCACAGAGTGTTCATTGATTCTGCTTGACTTCTGAGACTGCCGGCTAACCACACCTCAGCATTTATTGACAAAATGCCATGATTTTTTTCCATGGCCAGAGTACATACGCTGAGCGAGGGAAATCCTTAGCATGCATCTACCAGCTGTACCGTGCGGGTCTGTTCAGGTTAGTGTGGGTAGAGCGATAAGAAAAAATGCTCATTGGGTTCACCGAGTTATCAGACCGCATGCAGAAAACATAGTGTAGCGCTTCAGAATGTAGATCCACTGAATTGACCTGGTAGTCTTTGAATGTCTGTGTACAGTATATTAAATCCAGAGACAGCATGCGAAGGATCAAGCAGAGCAGAGCAATTGACTCGGTGGAGCAGCCATTCATCACCCAGATAGCAGGGCAGGACTTTCAAGGGCCAGTGTTCATCCATGGCTCCCAAAAAGGGAGGCTCTCTCACTTGTCTTCATTCTTCCTTTGCGCTTGATGGAGCCTGGAGTAGAGAGAGAGCGAGAGAGCGAGAGAGAGAGAGAGGGGAAAGAAGCATGTCAGCACAAATCTGATGATAACGTATAGCTCGCTGCTCCACACTCAGGCCGCATTAGAGCCAGTGTGTCAGATTTATTACGAGCCGTGTAATGAATGGAACAGCATGTTGTTGTCTGATTGCTGCTTATCAAATACCGCATGTCAGCTTTTGTATGGCCCACTGAGGCTTTTCCGTGCAGATGGCTCGGTGTAAAATGGGAAACCAGGTATTAGTTATCCGATGCTGCATCGTTCATTATGAACAATATGGCAGGCAGCGGAATGGTACAACAAACATCTAATTTACACAATTTCCCTGTATTTTAAATGTACTTTGTCATAAATACAAATATAGCTGCAAGAAACGATGAGCGGGCCCAAGCACCCTCCGCCATACAGCACCAATCTGCAAGAGATTCCAGTTGGTGTAGACGGCCGTCCTGCCACTCTCATATGAATGAAGACCTGCGTGAGATTTGAGGCATTACTGCTTTTCAGGCATTTAGTTTCTTCATCAGTTTAATATCTGACACATTCCCTAGAGGATGTCCATGTATTACATAGTTATTTAAATGTATGAATGTGTGAACGTGGCGTTTTTCCCACCGGAGGGTACTCCTGCTTCATAACAAGTGTTCCAAGAAATGGAGATTGAAATCTAAGAAGTGCCAGAGAGCATAAACCCACACCGTTCTGATCTTTTCTTTTCAGATTATGGCTTACTCTACCTGTTAGTAGTCATTTGAGAAAAGGAAAAAAAAAATAGAAAAAGAAAAAAGAAGTGTATTGTACATTGTATGACCAGATGTTTGTGGACACCTGACCATCATGCATGTGTGTTTGTCGAAAATCCCATTCCAGATTTAGCCCCATTTGCTGTTATAATAGTCTCTATTCTAATGGGAAGTCCCTTATTACTTTTTAAAGCATTGCCATGAGGATTTTTCCATTCAGCATTAGTGAGGCTGGAGACTGATGTTAGGCAAAAAAAAAAAAAAGGGTCTGATTCAGAGCTGGCTTCCCAATTAATCCCAAAATTGATCAACTGAGTTGAGGTCAGGACTCTGTGCTGGCCACTATTGTTCTTCCTGGGATCCCATGACTTGCACCTCACTTTGTTTACAGTGTCAGTGTCATGCTGGAACCGACTTGGACCTCTGCAGGAAATCTGAATGATACAGCAAACATAAGCATTCTAGACAGTTTTCTGCTTCGAGGTTTGTTGCAACAGTTTGAAGAAGAACCACATACAGGTGTGATAGTCAGGTGTCCACATACTACATTTGGCAATATAATATGATATGATATAAATAAAACTAAGCAAATGTTAAAACTTAGATTGCCAACTCAAATCAAATGATCATTTTCTACGTCCCTGTTTTTCCCCTTTAACGTAGAGTACATTGTACATCTCTGTAAAGCGCCGTGTTAGAAGTAAAGACTCATAACTTTAAAAAAAAAAGAAAAAAAAAAGAAGTTTCGTTGGAGGTCTTCCAATTTATACTCCCACATGCGTAGAATTAAAGCGAGGTGCGTGCAGAATTAAATCACTGCAGTGTCTAGAGCACTGATGCATGCCAATATCGTGGCATTAATTATAGCCTGCTTTGCAGGTGGATGGGCAAAAGATCATGCATGACAGTTCTCTGAAAAGCATAGACTAAAATATGCTTCCTGTACATGTATATTTTCACCACTAGACATGCCAGCAATTAAATATTGGAATGGTATGAATTTGAGGGTTGGTTCATGCTGTCAAGTCTAAATTACTGAAATATATGAAAGGGTCTCCGGTTCCCTGTTGTATATGTTGTCCTATTATGTTTGGAGCCTAATCATGCCAGGTTTTTATTTTGTCCACTTAAGGTAATGGAAGGGTATGTAAATATAAGGGGTGTTCGAGTCAAACTGGGATTGTGCAGAATAACAGAACACAGTTATGAGAGTAAAAAAAAAAAACACTCCTTCTATTCTCTAATGCGACACTAATGCACTTATCCCATCATTTCACTATTGCTTGGACACCATCACCATGATCGGACTGCCTGCATTTATGTCTGAAACACTGGCATCCCAGGAACTCCTTTAATGGCCCAAACATGTGGAAATGGCAGGATTGTATGGAGGATTTGGCGAGAACTCCCGGCGAAGGTCCTTTAACATGCAAGTGGTGTTCGTGAATGATGGTTTGTACACTTCCCATAGACAGATGCTCATGCTAATAGCTGCAGTTGGCTCTGAGCCGGGGTCGTTAATCACGAACATAGGGGCTTCTTAAAAACGTTTGCATCAATTAAATGTTTTACTACAACCAAGACTCTCAGCACTGTACAGTGCTCAGGAAATTTCACCACAAGTCCCGGTTTGACTTGAACACCACTCATACTCACTCAGGCTCTCACTCACTCATCGTCTATATCGCTTTATCCTGCATTCAGGGTCACGGGGGACCTGGAGCCTATCCCAGGAGGCTTAGGGCACGAGGCGGGTACACCTTGGACAGGGTGCCAATCCATTGCAGGGCACACACACATAGTCATTTGTACACTATGGGCAGTTTGGGAATGCCAGTTAGCCTAACCTGCATGTCTTTGGACTGTAGGAGGAAACCGGGGTACGCGGAGGAAACCCACCAAGCACGGGGAGAACATGCAAACTCCATGCACACAGGGACGGGAATCCCTCGTACAAATGAATATTAAAAAGATCATCCAAAAATCAAGAAAAGGTTATATAGTGGTGGGCTATAATACAGCTAAGAACTCGCACAACGATAACATCACGGTTTTTGATTTACTGAGTTTATATAGAGAGTAGCTGATAGCAAGCACCTGTGAGTAATAGCATCGTGACAGGGAAAGTATTTCAGAATCAGAGTGTAGAAGCCAAGAGGGTACCAGCCAGTGCAAAGTGGCGTGCGTGACCTTTCGGAACTCTATTATCAGAGAGGAGGTGAGGATGGGTGTCCGAATAATTCAAACGCATGCACTAGAATGCAGGGCTAATCGTACCCAAAGTCAGTAGGGGTTGGAATTGTTGTATATTTGGAATCCTCTGGACAACCCTTACTTATTTTACCACTGGAGCACTTTGTGAATTGCTGTTACACAGAAACGGTAAATCAGTTTTGACACTTAGATGAATATACAGTAAAATCTGCCTTAACAAAAAGTAAAAAAATCCCATCTCACATCAGTTCTTGCGCCTCATTGCATGAACCGTAAGTAGAAAGTAAAAAAGCTCAAGGATAAGATTAGGATTAAAAAAAAAAAATTGTATGAATATCCAATGCCCTTATACTCGTTCAAGCAAGTTACACATACATACAGTAGACCCACTGTCTATTTGCTCAACAGATTTTCTTGGAAGCTGGCCAAACATCATGTCCACATGACAATTGCTGAGGCCTTGAGGACGTTCGAGTGAGCACGGCAGAGAATTTTCTTTCGGAGGCAGTTAAAGAAACTGCCCGCAGGATCTACAGTTCTACACTGTGATCACCAAATCCATCCGGACCACATCAATAACTTCATGGTTTGGCACATAATCAGGACAGCAGAAATGGTTATTAAAATGGTGATTGAACGTAATCTGCTCTCTGTCTCTTCAGGACATCTAGAACAGCAGGGATACTGTAAGGAGGAAGCATGCTGGCAAGATTATAGCTGACCGCTTTGACCCCTTCACGCGCTCGCCTCCAGAAGAAGTCCCAGAGACGTTGCCGCTACTGTATAAAAAGACAAACAAACAGCTTTTTTTACAGAAACTTTTTGTTGTCCCCCTAGTGATATGATCCGCATTAAACATAGCAGACATTTTAACCTCAAACCCAGCGCTTCTGTTCACATTCTGCCTAAAACAAGGGGGCGTTCAAGTGAAACCAGGACTTGAGATGAAATTTAATCTACTGAGGACATTTCCTTGACATTCCCTGAGAATGGACGCATACTGTACTGTAACTTGTCACCAACATGCAGAAGAGACACATCTGTCCGCGGGAATCATTCACAAACGCCACTTACGCATTACAAGAACTTGGGTAGGAGTTATCGCCGCATCCCCCCCCTACAGTCCTCAAGGCGTTTGGGCAATGTTTGGGCCATTGAAGGAGTTCCTGGGAGGCCAGCATTGCAGATATAAAGCAGCCAGTCAGGTCATGGCGCTGGCATATTGAGAAAAATTTCAACACAACTTTAATGTACTATACATTTTGCACATACTCACTCACTCACTCATCATCTATACCGCTTAATCCTGTATTCACGGTCACGGGGGCCTGGAGCCTATCCCAGGAGACTTGGGGCACATGGCAGGGTACACCCTGGACAGGGCACAGACACACACACACACACACTCACTCATTCACATACTACGGGCAATTTGGGAACGCCAATTAGCCTAACATACATGTCTTTGGGCTGTGGGAGGAAACCGGAGTACCCGGAGGAAACCCACCAAGCACGGGGAGAACATGCCAACTCCATGCACACAGAGACGGGAATCGAGCCTGGGCCGGGAATCGAACCCGAACCCTGGCGGTGCAAGGCGACAGTGCTAACCACTACACCACCGTGCCGCCCCAGGTCCTATGTTAAATTCCTCAAAATTAATAAAATACAGTATTAATATAATAGAAATCATACTGTAGGAGGTATCTGAGTCTGAGCATCTCGACAGTGAGAAAACACGAAAAGTTAAGCCTTTAACCCCTGGGATAAATAAATACACTGGTATTGCCGCTAATTTCCCCTAACGCTAATCACCCAAGCTGCTTACGTATCAAATTATGCCTCAAATGCCGACCTATTTAACATTCCCACAGGCCCATGCTGCCTGTCTGACAGTCAAGGTCGTCTGACTTTTTTTTTTCTAATCAACAAGCTGATCTAGCACAAACGTCCCACACAAAGTCTGGACACAACATACACAGCTGCTCCCAGTCAGCGATTTTACAGAGCACCAATCCACATCCATATGCCTTCAACCCTGCTTCCGTCCTCGGTTCCACTCAGGGGAATTGGAAATAAAAAACAGTCGCTCGTGTTAATCAGATTAACTTGTTGAGATGCACAATATGCATACCAGAGAAGTTCTTCTTTGTAAGCGGTCATCTTATTAGTGCTGTGTGGAGGAAGCAGATGGGAGGCTTAAATCTCATTTTTATGCTTGTCAACTCACACATGTCAAAGCACGTTCAGAAATAAATAAATAATAATAATAATAAAAAGAAACATGGGCTAATAAGGAGTTGTGTACGAGCGGAGTGACAGTAGACCCTTGCATCGGCAGAAGAACGCGGAAACTATTGAGCCAACGAGCTGTCATTAGCTCACAAAATCAGACTACTGTAACACAATGACAGTTTGACAGCATGACAGTCATTATACTAAAAGTGACTATAAATACGTACATTACTAAATGGTTCTTGTAACAGAACAATACAGTATATATATATATATATATATATAGAGAGAGAGAGTTCCCCCAAATACTCTACAGATAGGGTAATTTAGCATTTGTTAGAAATTAATAAATAAAGAATGAAAAAAGGGGGGAAAAAAGAAAGAAAGAAACCCAGAATGACGCAGACTTCTCTACCACTCAGGAGAAACTTATATTAACACATCTGGTGTTCTGGATGTGATTGCACTTCTAATGCCTTTAATTGATCTCCTTATGTGTGAAGACTTTAAGATTCAATCTCTCTCTCTCTCTCTCTCTCTATATATATATATATATATATATATTTGTGTGTGTGTGTGGGGTATATAGATTAGACATTATCATTGAATAGTTATATTGATATTAATAGTTTGACACACACACATACATATACGCCATATATGTGTGTGTGTGTGTGTGTGTGTGTGTGTGTGTGTGTTCGTGACTATAATATTGATAGATATCATCAATACACAGACACACAATAATATTATATATACAGTATATATATATATATATATATATATATATATATATATGTGTGTGTGTGTGTGTGTGTGTGTAGAGATATATATATATATATATATATATATATATATATATATATATATATGACAGTATATATATATATATATATATATATATATATATATATATAGTGCACAGAATATACATTGACACACACAATACACATATATACCGCCATGTGTGTGTGTGTGTGTGTGTGTGTGTGTGTGTGTGTGTGTGTGTGTGTGTGTGTGTGTCTGTGCACTATATATATACACACACACACACACACACACACACATTTAGCAGTGTTAGTCTGTTTAGTCTGTTGGTGTGTGTGTGAGTGCCTGAAAGTCAAGATTCTCCAGAGCAGATGCTAAGGGCTACAGTAGTGTTCCAGCACCAATTTCTAGCACATTGGTGAGTTGTAAACAGTTAGTCTGTGCGTGTATAGACCTTTAAAACTAAACGGTTCAGTGGCAAAGCTTCAAATAACAGTTTTCATGTTAAATGCATGAGGCTTTCTAAGAGGAATGCAGTTGATATTCATAAATCTATACGGTAAAATGTCACTGATTTTATTTTTTTCGGGTCTCAGAAAGAGACAAAGCTGTATGCTAGTTTTTTTTTGTTTTTTTTTTAATTAACAAAAGATTTATTTTCTGTATAAATCCTGCCACCGGATGCTTGCAAAAAGGCAAAAGGCAACTGGACTTATTAATTCTTGAGTATCTTAAATAAGCATCATAACATCATGCTATGGGTATTATTCACAAGGAAGTTAATAAAATTATTAATCTTCCAACCAACCAAAAAGACCAAGCAAAAACAAACAAACAAACAAACAAAAAAAAACCCCGACGACGACCTACAACTAACCATAACCATTTTTATCAACAAAATATAAGCTTAACTAAATCAACAGGGAGCCATCAAAAAACATGCATTCTATAAAATCTATATAAACATTAGTAATTTAATAATGTATCTATAGATAAACTGC